>PHFE01000118.1:168562-246959 GCA_002796755.1 Paracorniculantispora psalliotae
ACGGGGTGGTCCGGCTTGGCCACCCATTCTGGCCACCGGTATAATTGCATTGACAACAGACGTCGCCTGAACTAAACCAATGAGGGTAGAAGGAGCTGATACGAGCGCACATTGCTATTGACGAATGCGGAATGCCGATGGAGCAGGCGCGGTGTCCAGAATGCGGAGCGGTCATCGGAGGATTCGACTATCGAAGCGTAGCTGTTGTTGCGTTCCCAAAAAAGCATAGTCCCACACTTCTCGGTACCGTAGGCATTTATAAGCTATCTTATATTCAACAGCTGGCTGCGGTGCGCGCGCGGAAAATATGGAGGACTGACCTTCCGAAAACTGCATGGTGGCTACGGTAGTCACTAGACCGGAATACGAGCTCGCTCAACTGGTATTGATGAGACCATATCAAGGCGCAAGTAATTATGACAGGCAAACTAGTTAGACTGCGATATACCTGAGTGCTCAGTCATGGAAAGAAGAAAAAGCGGCGGGCTAGCGAGGAGGGAGTTTTTCTTCTGGAGTACCTTCTCATCCGAATTAGCTCGGCTCTTAGACATGCATATGCATGTATCAGCCCGATTTATCACGCTTTGTCGTAGTTTGGGGGGCATCATTGGTGCCTTGGATGCGAAATGCTTTCCAACTGCTCTGTGATCACACCTACCCCTCCCATGTAGACCACAATCGTCTGCCGCCACACTTGCGACGGCCCCGGATACAGCTCTTCCAACTTCTTTCGAGACTCTGCCAAACATGCACACAATTACCCAAGCTTTGGAGGGTTCTGGGCAGTCGGGGTCGGTATGGTCCGCTGCGTACGCTGAGGCCACTCGCTGCTGGATGAAGAGACACGTATTATTCTGAGCAAGGATCAAGATTTAGACACGATGTTTGAAAGATTGGATGAGATGAACAGTAAACAACAAAAAGAGTCGATCGTTAGGCGAACTGTCAGGAAACTCCAGAATCCTATCAAGTTTGTAGATTCTATGGCCAAAATGGCATCTCCCTTCGCCAGCTCCAGTGAGCCAGCCACTGCGGCGTTCGGTATAGCCAAAGGTGTTACCATGGTAAGACGAAACAGTCTGTGATGTAGTGAGCCTTTAACCCGTCGAGCTGACCCAATACACCTTTAGCTTGCACTCGGCGTTTGTGGCATGGAAGATCGACTGAGCAACCACATTGCGGACATGTTGAAGCAGATTAAAATCATCGATGAATGCGATACACTGCGCCAAAAGTTTGAGGATGAGGCTCTTATCCACGAGGTACGTACAGTTCAGGCTAGCCCTGGGTCATCTTATAGGTGAGCTAACGCAGAGTATCTAGGCCCTCGTGGCTGTATACAAGGATTTGTTGCCTCTTTACTGCGTAGTTGTTCACGTCCTTACAAAAAAGTCGGTAGTACTGGCGTGGATAACAGAACAGTTCTAAGAACGAATTCCTCCCGTGGTGCAGGACTTTCTCAAGCACGCGGCCCAACTGTATCAGCATATCGAGAATGCCACAAGTAAGATTATTAAATCGATCGAATCACTACTTATCGATACAAAAAGCAAGTGTCTCTAATTTGAGCCTCATGTTGAACCCCATTTACTTACTGCAAACAGTTCGACCGCTCCTTGGAAGCAACATGGTTGAGCAGCTGGAGAAATTCCACTTGCAACTCGCAAAAAAGACAGCCAACGACACCTGCACATGGGCAACAGATAGTCCAATCTTTCGCGCATGGCATGAAGCTACCGGAGCGGGCCCTCTGGCCATTTATGGTGAGATGGGCTGTGGTAAAACCATTACGATGGCTTTTCTTATGGACCATGTCACCCAGCTCAACAAGGAGCAGATTCCTAGCAGCGTCATTTGCTATCATTATTGCCGCGACGACGAGACTGGCAAGTCTTTGTACGTTTACTCTAGCTTTTTGCAGTAGTTAATACAAAAGAAAAACCGACTCAAGGTTGAGTTCAATACCTGGTTCGAGAAACACCAGTCCGAGAGCAGCTACTCTCCGTGTCATGACTCAAACCTTCTCGGCGACATCTTCTTCAGCTGAGTGAAGAAACTAGACCGACCGGTATTCATATTTGTGGACGGTCTAGATGAATGCGACGACGAGTCTTGCCAGGAGCTCGTCGCCAGTCTTAAGCATCAGTCGGCTGTGATCCCTGCGTTGAAAAGCTGCGTGTCCACCCGGTATCACGAGCACACCCAAGGTCTTCTCGACGGCTTTTCAGAAATACATATGCAAAAGAATCCGGGGCGGTACCTATTCCTAATAAAACGAGAGCGGGGGGCAGTGTCTAATTATAGAGGATGGTTGATTGGTGGAAAAGCCGGAATGGTAGGCATTCCCGCACGTAGTGCTCGGGAGTAGACTCTCCTCACCAGTGATCAATGGAGCTATTACGGTCAATTGAGAGTTCCTTGCTATTGTGCAGCGTATTTGCTATTATCTGTCCCGTCACTTTCTTTGTGCTAGCCGCAACCCTGACGATAATCAACAGTGGTCTATATTCTAATTCTAGATTATACCTTCTAGGTTCATATGGCATGCAAAACACTCTTACTTTGAAGTCGCCCAGCCGATGCGAGGTCCGTCGGGACCGTCCTCGAAAACAACAAAGGCACCAGCCATCGCTGGAGAACCAAACTTGTTGTCATTGCCTTCCACAATCTTAAGGGCGCAGGTGCCGTCGGGTTCCTTGGACTTGAGGTGTTCGCCGTCAACCTTGATTGTATTGTTGTTGCCTACACCAAAGTAGAAAGGTGGCAGTATCGTACCACAGTCAAAGAAAGGTTCATAGTTGGGGACGGCACTCGTGTAGGCATCCAACACGTCCTTTGGAACCGCAAATGTTGAGTAACCAGTGTCGGCGATGCCGGTAATGTTTCGCTCGACAAACTCGCCGTCCCCAACGGCGTAGCCAGTGGAGGTCCAGTTCCAATGGCCATCGCTGGAGTCAACGGAACTGTATGAGATGTCGCCGGTGTACTTCGACTCATCAATATGGCCGAAACCAAAAGTTCCGTCTAAAATGTCATGACGTCAGCGTTGTTTACTCTATAACGCTGGTGGTTGGCAAACTTACCGGCGATGTGCTTTAAATCAACTGTAAAAAGAGGTTTATCGAGGCTAGCCTTCATGTTGGAGAAGAGAGTTCTCTGCTTCGGCGTTGCGCTGTTGACGCCGTCGAAAGCAAATCCGATGATACCGGAGAGGGGACTGCCCACAACACTGGCACCGGACACTTGGGGAGAAACACTGGCGGCATATTCGACTCCTTGACCATAGACAGTCACGCCTCCCATAGAAACAACATCGGTGTAGACGGTACCACTAGCGCCGGATTCATCCTCGTACGCAAGCTTCCATGTGCTGTTGTGCACCGACCTGGCCGTCCAGCTGGCCCGTGGGTTCCACCTCTTCTGGTCCCGGTGGATGATGCCCTCTGCTTCGGTGCCAAAGACCCACAAGTCACTAGAGCCCGTGTCGAAAAGCAGGTTCATTGGCTGGGGTGGTACGCCAACGTAGATCGTGGCGTAGTACTCCTCGTCAGGGCGGGCTTTGCTGTTGTGGGCGATGGTTTCGCCCTTACCGCTGCTGATGCCGTTGGCATGGCGGGGAGGCAAAGTAAAGTTTTGGTTGTATTTGATGTCGATGTCGAAATGGCCCTTGCCTTGCAAGTTGGCGACAGGCACCGTAGCAGCGTTTGCCAAAACCGTGTAGGCAAGGAGCGATCCAAGGCTAGGCATGATGAAGTGAGTATGACAAAAAGTAGCTAATTGAAGAAATGTCTACTATTTGTGTTAGACAAGTGACTGGTCGAGTGAACATTCCTTTTGAAGGACGGAAAGCCTTGCATTTATAATCGCCAGGAATAACGTTACACAATAGCGGTGCTTGCATTAACTATATAAATGTCACAATATCTAACTGGACCTGTTGACGTTGAATAGCTAATTGCTTCGCTATGACTAGTTCCGCGCCGACGATATTGGGAAGGGTGCTCTCGGCGATGACTACTGAAAGCTAAAAGATACTACAGCTTCTACGTTCGGCTGAACAATACCGGCCCATTGAGTGCCTTCCGCAACATCCGAGCCATCGTATCCTCGTATCAGTGGCACCGACAATGCCATGTCTCTTAATGCGCCTCAGTAAGACGAGGCTGCGTGGTAAACCCTTATTAGATCCGGTAAGCACCGGAGTTAAGTGTGATCCCGGTGACCCCACCTAACCAATTGTCTGCAGGATCTATCAACAACGCTTGGGCGATTTTGAACGCGAGGCTCTCAATAATTGCCTTGCATCTTCATGTTATTCTGGTCCGAATCGGGCGAAGCATCCGACACAGAGCGGTTATAAGCCACATCAAATTTATGCGGCGGACTTGCGCAGGGACCTGCGCAGTGACATGTGCAGGGACCTGTGCCAATCGTTATCCTACTAACCCAGTGAGCAGAAACTCTGCTCAGACTTCTTAACAAGCAGTACAGATCAATAAGGTCTATACTGATACTAAATCCTTGGAGAAGATGCAAGCGGAGAGCCGTCGGATTAGCCGCAGCTGTATCAGGAAGTGGGCGGAGTTCAACGTAAGAAAGGCATTTACCACAAGTACAAGGCCGAAGCCGCTATCGTCGCTTCGTGGCTCGCCACCACGGCGAACGAGCACGGCTATCGTGATGATGCATCTTCGGCTACGGCCAAACCTGCGGCAACGAGACGCAGACTGGAGGGAGAGAGACACAGGCATGCCAACGGAGTCGAAGGAGCCAAGATAGCGCTAGTGCCCACGCCTGCCACGACCACCAGAGCTACCACAACGAAGGCTGCACTCATCATCAAACTAAAGGAGTTCCGGACGCCAGCTGCCTTCATCGCCGGCCTCAGTAGTGTAATTAGACATTCCAACGTACTTTGTAGATGCTCTAAGGCGCGTGATTTCGGGCGCAAGTCATCTGCGGAGCTGCTGGCTCCCGCAGGGGTCAAGATTAACTCCAAGCTGGACGAAAAACCTTTATTTTTCGTCGAGCAGCTGAAAAAAGGTTCAGGTAACTCTTGCACCAGCGCTGAAGGTCATGACGGCAAGGTTGAACGCAACGCGCAGCCACAATGATACCAACTTAGAGGGCAGCAGCCACGAGGCGACGCCAGCCACCGAGAAGAACATCGTCAACAGCATCGTCTCTGTGCTCAAAGTCTACTACCCGTCGACAAAGCTCGATAATGGTCCAGAGTTACCTCAACCTACTCCAACCCTCCCATAAACTCTTACAGAATATAAATATATATATACCGGTAACGTAGGACTAGTTATCGTTTTAAAATTATAGAAACTATAGTTAGAACTAGTTCGTCCTATATATATACCCTTAGACGAACTAGTTTACTAATTATTAGCTGTTGAACGGCATGTGTGGGCCTTCAAATCTGCAGTTTTCAAACCAGAGCGAACTATCGACCACTGTTCCGCACTGTCTTGACTACTTTCGCCGCCACTTGCTCAACGGTGACATCGCCACCCTGCTTCATGGATCTGCACGCAGCATGTCTCTCAACAATAATTTTGCCCTGACCTTGCAATGAACAGCTCATATATATACAGTAATCAAATTTGGTTGGAGGTTTTCGTACTATTACCGGCTGGCAGCCCTCTCACTTCTCTGGAGCATAGGGAATAGCTAGAGAGAGAAGGATTATCGGGCCTTCTAAACACCTCACTGATCCAATCAATCCATTCAGGTGCGCTCGCCTGGGTAACTGGTGCATGCTCCTGTCCCTCATACAGGCGCAGATGGATGGCGTTCCCATTGCGGCAGGCGTTCGACCAAGCTTGTTCAGTTGTATTTGGGTTGATAGTAGAGTCACTTTGTCCTTGTATCAATAAGATAGGCCGTGGCGATTTCTGCTCTTGGATGGGAGCTACCGCATTCTGCCAGTCGAGTAGAATCGGGGCTGCCTCCAAAAGCCTAACTCGGTTAATGATAGCCAGATTATTTAAGCCAGATGCCGTGCTTTGCATCCCCTTGAGACAGAGCTGCAGTTTTTCCGCAAGCCTGAGCCTCTTTTCCATTGTGCCAGAAAGGAATGTGCCGTTGTACGAGGGCATGGCCCGTTTGAGTCCAATATGAAGCATGGATATGTACCCCAAAGATACGTTTTTGGACATTTCCATAGCATCCAGTAGCTGATTAGCAATGTATGTGCTAGGAGCAATAACAACTGATCCAAGAAAGTCAGAGCTATTTTGCACGTAATGGCTTTCGGCAAGTTTCCAGCATGCGCCTCCGCCTTGAGAGTGCCCTGCGCACATCCATTGATCTGAGAGAACCTGGCCAAGAACTTTCTGAGCTGCTTTGACGGAGTAATAAACGTCTGATGCCGCTGTTGGAGAAAACAGATATTTGTGCAAGGTGTAATTGTTTCCTAATCCTGCGTAGTCTGTCGCCACGACGGCGTGCCCACTCTGGATCAGAGGTTGCCAAGTGTAATAGTCATAAAGTCGTGGCCCATTAGACGGAGCACAGCCTCTATAGAGCCCGATTGTGCCGTGGGCGTAGGCTACCGTTCTAAGCTTTTCGTTATTGCCACGGAAGTTGGCCTGTGGGAGAGCAATGAACCCAGTAACTGGTATGACTGAACCATCGATGTCTATCGATGTGTATTGCATCTTGTAGAGACTCGTTCCACTGTTGACGTCGTAGTTGTTGGCATCGAGGCGCTGAAATTTTAGAACCTCCCCAGCTTGTAGGTCAGTGCTAAAATTGTTTGCAGTCGCATAAAAGTCATAGTCAAACGTTTCACCAACAAACTCCAAATCCTGAGAAATCGCAGTTTCAAGTTGATCAAAGCAACTGGCGTTGCAGTCGTACCGTGCAGCGAAACCTTTCGTTGCGTTGAAGTCGGCGGCTTGCCAGGCTGTGGCATAGCTGCAGATAAATACGAGCGTAATTCTCCGAAACAACATTGATGAGGCTTTTCATAAAGTGAGATGGCGTCAAAAAAAAACAAGGATCATTCTTGGCTAAATCTAGAGAGGGTAGCTGGCATGTGGTTTATAGTAAATAATCGCGCATTGAGTTTAAGACCGGCCGGTGGACAGACGTCGCTGTGTAGCCATGACTAGTTATCAGCGAGCCTCCTGGCAATTGCATTAAATGGTAGCCAAGGGCTGAGCTTAACTCCACCGAGGAATGGAGCAAGACGGGAATGCCAGCCAATTCGCGTAAGTCTTGTCAACACTTTAGCAATGTCTCATTGAACCATCAATATTGCCAATTGCTACACAGGGCCATTCGCTGAGAGGCGTATAATTCCTTGTGGCCAAGTGCTCTATTGACCTTTTTACCACGGTGGCATACCTGCTATAGGACAGGGCGCGCGTCGGTGGTAAATTGTAGTATGGTTAGACCCAGATAAGACATTTGACTTCGAAATTTCGCAACGGCTCCTCGAATTGGCTAGCGGCCCCGCTGTCGAACTGGAACTCGCTTTCGCCACTAAAGCCTAATATTAGTATTTGTCCGCTGCGAAAGCCAGTTTCGCTGCCCACTGATAGACCTAGCTTTAACCGATATTCCTATTAAACCCGAGATTGGAAGGAATTCTCGTGCAAGAGCGGCACTTCCACGACGAATGTACGTGAACTCTATCGACCTGGCCCAGTAGACTGGTGAGGATAAGAACTGTGATAGGCTTTCGTAGCATTAGTGGCCGTGTAATACCTCTTTAGTATAGGCGATTTGACCTTGCATGTTTGTGGTTTTGATCTCCCTCAAGCCGTTCCGATATTCTGCATGGCTAATACTGATGGCATTGGGTGCTTTCCATGGGCGATGAGGAAATCGCTCTCCTAAGTAGTGAAAGCCAAGGGCATGTTGGCGGAATCATGGGCGGTAAAGACTGGTAGAAGTGGCCCTGAGATCTATGGTTTGCAAGGCTGCGTTGGTGCGAGTTGACTGGGGAGAGCAAAAGTCGGCATGGTCGCATTTGAGCCGTAACGAGAAATAATTTTTGGATTGATGTGGTCGGCAAGCTTCATCATTAAACTACCATGTATATTATTTTTAACTCAAGCTAGCCAATGTATTGCTAATTTCCATGCCACGTAAATGTAGTCCGTAATTGGTAAAATCAGGCTTTTGGCGACTTCACTATTAGGAGTGCTGTGAGCTTTGCGTTACCTATCACCTGTATTGCACCAACTCTGCAGAATTGGCCCAAACAAAGGTCATAGAGGTGTTATATTTAAGGAAAGAAATATGTACAGTATATGTGATAGAGATTCTAAGGACCTGCTTCTGCCACTAGTAATTCTGCTGCTTGTCTGTATTTTCTTCGTTTCACGCCGAACCTCATCCTCATTGTTGTCGGCTTCGTCCTCCCCTTCCATTTCCTTAGGCTGCGTTACCTTCTTAATCTCGGTCTCTTGTTCGTTCGAACGCCTTGGATTTCTAGTATCTCCTTCGGTCTTCCTCTCGCCATATTCCCTTTCTCTTCTTCGATGATGCCCTTACTATGCTGGAGTGGCTCCTGTTCGGTCTCTCTTAAGGCGTCTTTGTGCCTTATTCTGTGGTGTCCACCATTTCTTCGTGAAGTGCGTCTTAGGTGCGGGCTATTATGGCTTTGTTGTCCTACTCTGGCGGATTGTTTAGTAACTGGGTCAGGATTTCTATCTTCTCTCGCCTATAGTCCTCTGCTCTGAGCTTTCTAGCATGGGGGAAGCATCTCGCCTAGCTTCTGTTTTTTTCCTACTCTAGAGTAAGTAGATCTTATGGTATATTATGCTAGCACATTGCAGCGAACTCGTATAATGAGACTAAGCGACGCATTTAATTCTCGAGATTTTCTATGTACCATATACTATCTAAAGACCTCCTGCTCTGCCTCATACGGCGGAGCGCTAAGCCGCCATCCATAAACTTCATCCTAAATAGCGTATTAAAGCCACCAGCCTTGGGTTCGCACAGCTCGGCAGCGACCCCTTGCCGGTGCTTGGAAATGAAGCGGCCAATTTCCCTCAGAGTTGATTCCTTGAACAAAGAGTGGCGCCATAGGCGCTCAATACGATCGCTCTTTTCCCAGACAACATCGTCGCCCTTCATCGTGCGCGACAGTCCACAGAGGTCTAGCAGCAAATGCGCAGGCAATCTATTTCGAGTTGATGAAGGCAGGGGGAAGGACCCTGTTTACAGGGACAGTGGTTGTCCATGAGCTGGAGCCGCCTGGCGGTTTGACAGATTTCACGAGCTGTAATGCGGACAAACATAGCTTAAAACAGTTTATATAACGCACGAAGACTGTTCGCCTGAGTCGTCGCCAGAAGAGGAACCGGGTGCAACCAGCCGCACCTACACGTTTCTAATTCGGATACATTTGTGGTAAAAGAGGTTCCGCTGGTTCTAAACTGCTTGGCCCTTGATCTAGGGAATGCCTAAGTTTGTGCTCCTGTATCCATTAACCAAAAGACGAACCCCGCAACGCCATTGGGTTTGGCTGGGCTGGTCTTCGGCCAGCCTGATTTACGGCTTGCTGCTAGCCTGTTTCGCGGCCAGCCAATTGTAACGACTATTGAGCGACGTGACTACTGGCGGCCACGTCGGCAGCCGTTCGTATGGACTAGTTTTCGTCGTAACGCGGCGGCGTCATCTGTCAACGACGCTTTTGCGAAACAGACGCTCGATTGGCTAGCGATCGTATAATACTTTCCTGGACATTCTATACCCGTTACGTAATATATTCAGCGTTTACTTGGGAAGCTCCCTTTCGCGAGCTAGCTGCGCACCTCTATTGAGTTTACCTTTGAAGTGCAGCCTTGGGCGGCTAAGAGGCGTGTCAGGCAACGCGTAAACCGTTCCACTAGAGCGTCAGTGGCTGCGAAAGAACGCGTGGATTGCACAAAGCAAGAAGAAGCTCAGCAGTGGCTATGCATTAGCGTTCCAAAGTTAGATGCATTACTGGAGCGTCTTCGTGGTGGATAATGTGCTTGTGGCTTTTGTTCAGCTCGGCGCGACGCTGAAACGGGCAGGTGGTTATGACTATAAAGACAACGGTAGCCGGCCACTTGACCTTTGGCGAGAAGCAATAGTTTGCATTGCCCAGCAATATCATCAACGCCCTATAACAAGCTACAATGACTACAAGCGAAACCATCTCGTCTGCAAATGCCACATCTGAGAACCTGGCCAAGGAGACTAGACACAAGTTTGACGAGGAGCTTGCAAATGCTCTCCTCACCCTTGAGTACCCCATCGCATACCGATTCTCACCCACTGCCGACAGAGTCGTATACCACAGCCAAACTGATTTTTGCAAGCCAAAAAATGCTGTAAGCACAATTTGGCTTGCGACGACCGAGGCAGGCTCGGCTCGCAAGCTTACCACAGGCCGTTACCGGGACAACTGGCCCCAGTGGCATCCAGATGGCCAGCAGATTGCTTTTCTTTCCGATCGAGCAAACGCGGGCGGAGCTGCAGCAATTTGGATGATGTCGTTGAGTGGAGGAGATGCGCAGCCAGTCACGTCGGTGGAGGTGAAGAAGAGCATTACATTATTCGAGCTCTCTCCTGACGGTGAGACAATCGCGTTCTTATGCGAAGACGAAGCCAGCAAAGACGACGATAAGAAAGACGATGTGTCTGCCCCGGAGGTTTGGGGTGAGAAATGGGACTACGCGCGACTGCACCTCCTGGATATCAAGTCAGGCAAAGTGCGCGCGGTAAGTCAAGAGAAGCGCCATGTAACAGGCATGAGTTGGAGACCAGACAGCAAGAGCATTGCGTACTGCAGTTTGCAGACTCCGGAAGAGGGCGAAGAAGGCTGGACGGGGTACCAGATATCTCTTTTCGACATCACCGCCAGTGAAGATCGAAACATTTGCGCCGTGCCCGGCGAAATTTTTCAGCTGAATTTCATGACGGATGGAAAAGTGTACTTCATCGCATCGTACGAGTTACATCTGCTTAAAGGAAATCTTGCGGTCTACTACGTTGACACTGCTGCAGCTGAGCCCAAGACTGTCAGATATGCCTTTGGTGGGCAAGACACACCCAACCGTATTAAGATTGCGGGAGGAAAACTCTTCATATCTCGACTGGCGGCAACGCGTGTCATCATCAGTGATGCTGACGGCAACGTTATTTTTAAACCTGAGCGACCGATTCAGTACTGGAACATTGCGATTGACCCGGCCACGCAGGCGCCGGTGGTGGTCGCAAGTCTTTCGGATCCGAGTAGCCCAGAGGAAGCGCACATTTTGAGACCCAACCGAGATGATGTCAAGCTGTCGAGCTTTGGGGATTATGTGCTCGGAAAGGTCAACGCCAAGCCGCACGTCTTTAGCTGCAGGTCGCTGGACGACCAAGAGGACATCACCGGCATCTTCATTGCTCCCTCTGCTGGGGAAGCTCCCTCGCAACCGCTACCCACCTTTGTACTACCCCACGGCGGGCCAACCTACAATGATCTTCCAAACTTCGACCCTAGCATGATGCGCTGGGCTCCTTACCTGCTCGCCAAGGGTTTTGGCGTGTTGCTTGTGCACTATCGTGGATCTACCGGCCACGGACAGCGGTTTGCGGCATGGAGCAGCCGTGGCATTGGCAGCTTCGACTACGAGGACGTGATTGCGGCAACTGACCACGCAGTCAAAGCAGGACTTGCGGATCCCAAGAGGCTGATGGTGGGTTACTGGAGCCAGGGAGGTTATCTCTCCTACCTCTCTGCGGTTCGAAATGGTCTTCACAATCTCGGATGGAAGTTCAACGCGGCGATTGCCGGCGCAGGCTTCGTCGACATTGATGGCTTGGTGCTCGGCTCGGATGTTGGAGCGACGGATCAGCGAGAGCTGGCCGGCCGCAAGGCACCGTGGGAAATGGACGCAAGCGACACGGCAACGAGAAAGGGAAGTGCAATTTACGAGATGAAGCATGCGGTCGAGGAGGCGAAGCGTCGTGGCGAGATGGTAATTCCGCCGATGCTGATCCTGCACGGAGATGCAGACGTTCGGACTCCGTACTGGCAGGCTGTGGCGTTCCGGAGAGCGCTGAGATGGTACGGGCTCCCGTTTGAGTTTGTGACTTATCCGGGCCAGGGGCATGTGCCAACGCCGTGGAAGCATCAGATGGACATACTTCGCAGGGTGGCGAGATGGGCCGAAACCTATATTGGCGAGAGTACTGCTTAGTGTTGCATGTATACAGCAGGCAGGGTTTCGGCCAGAGGTGGTGCGATGCCTAATATACAGAGCTAGGGCGAACCTTGCAAGCCTAGGGACCCAGCGACTGGCACGAACCGATCCGGATGGCATCGCGCTATGGCGGCTTGGACGTGATTAAGACTTTGGTTCGATTTGGCGGTGCCGACCCCATGAGTATCTTCCAGCCAAATCTGGACGGCCGAGAGCCGAGATTCATTTATAGACTTGATGATGAGACTCTAATGAAAAGGGTGAGAGATACTCTTTTGTCTCTCGAAAGCGAGAGAATCGGGGCAGCGACAGCCTAAAGGAGAGAGGTGCTGCGCGGGCTGCGGATCAAGGTCAAGGAACAAGACCGTCGCCGATATGAAGACCAGCTCGAGTCACTGGTACGCGATGAGGAGAACAGCCACAACCGAGGCGAGCAGAATAAAGGCGCGATGAAGAAATGTTGGGACTTCACAAGCGTGCAACGGGCTGGCAAGTCTTCAAATAACAGCCAGTGAATCTGGGCATAGTCCTTCAATATAGTATTCTTAAATATTAAAGGAGAATAAGAAGAATAAGAAGAATAGAAAATTGAGAAAATTAAAGAATGGCCTTCGCAGGACTCCACCTGTTGAGTCTTAATTGCACAAGCTCTGCCAACGGCGTGGAACCATCAGACATGACGATAGATTCTTCAAACTCGTTCAAAATCCTAGCAATATACGCTCCCGCTCCCGAGAGGTGCAGGATGTGGGCGATGGCGCGGTGCAGAGGCAGGAGGCGCGGCGACGGTGGCTCGAGGCCTTCCTTGACGGGCAGCGCCCTCCTAACGGGCACCGTGTTTTGAAATATAAAGGGGTAAAATGCTGCAATATCGTACGTGTGCGGCCGGTCGGGGACTGAGGTAAAGAAGATGTCAAAATGTGCAAGGGCGAGGTGGCGGCTGGCAGTTAGCGTCAGGGCGTTGCGCGGTCTGTCCACGTCGTTGATGAGATGAGCCACGCCACTGTCAAACATGTTTAGAATATCAAGCGCCACTTTTCTAGATTCGTTCTTATGATCTATTAGCATGACAACACAGGCAAAGAGGAGGCGAAAAGCAGCTATAGACCCAGGCGCTACGTACTATTTCCTTTGATGCCGATTGGATCTGGACCAACGAGGGTAGGAAAATGTGCGCCACCTCTGAATGTGCAAAGTTGTTGTCTGTGATTGTCTCACCGTCATTGTCTTTGATAACTCCATCGGTGTGCCGTTTGAGCGCCTCCTTTGTATCAAAGGCGTGCGAGATGACGCACCGGTGCTTGTCACGCTTTAAACACAGACCACGGACAGTAGATAGCTGCTCTGGCGTCTGGAAACCGTTGCTGCGGCTCGGACGCATCATCACGGTGGACGCGCGCAGAGGTAAAAAAAAGTAATTGACCAGGTACTCAGCGAATCCCACCACCCGCGCGTGTAGCTCGTCGGACAAGTCAATAGCGCGTCGTCGCCTTCCATAGACAAATTCACGGCGCGGAAAAAGGCTTGTAAGACGTTGTCCTTTGACTGAGATGAGACGGCGTATTGGTGCGTGAGTCCCACGAGCTTTGCTTTATTGTAGCTCTTGCACTCGACCGCGGTAAAGTGCTCCATGATTTGACGGAACCGCTCTTCGGCTTGGATGCGGACATGTTCGGTGAGGGGCGGACATGAAGACAACTCGGACACACTCTCAAAAAAAGATGGATGTTGCTGGTCGGCCATGCTGTCTGCTGTCTTAACAGCGCAGAGATGATATCAATAGTAACGTTGCGCTCAAGTTCTTTCTTGTTGCCGTTAATAGGCAGCAGCGTTGACGCTGGTGATGTGGGACCGTGAATCATCACAACCTTCCCTTTGCTCTATAAACAATGCCTCAAATACGGTTCTAAAGGCTAGAGATTTCCCAAAACTATCTTACGATAGAAACAATCAAGGCTGTCTTATCAATTGACTCACGTTCAACGAACCCACCCAAAGTTGTCATTGCTGCTGTGGCCTTGATGGCCTCGGTTCCACAGAAGCTTTATACTAACAGAGAAACTAGGGTTTCGATGTGGCGCCATGCCGCACCAACACCTACTTATATCTACGTTTCCGGAGAATGAGAGTCATAGGGCCTGCGTTTCAATTTCTTAATTCTAAGCTTGGATGCCCCTTAGCATGAAACTCCATCCACGTTGGCGTGGCACAGCGCCACATCGGACGCCTGATGCGGTGTAAGCTTCTTCGCGAAGGCAAAATCGTCGCTCAATCCGATCGCGCTGCACCGAGTTGACTGCGAGAATCCAAAAGACACGAACACCGGTGGTAGAGACCAGAATTTCCATGCGTCCAGGCGAACGCTCCCCATTGATTGATTAAATGTCTACGCCACTTGCCTATTTTTACCTGCACAAGTCCTGATTGCGGGCGATTAATCAGCGGCGTCAGACCATGCACCTGCCTAACAGCACAGCATTGTATTAGCGCTTATTCGCGACTCTTCAACCCACTGGACTGCGTCATTGCAAGCTAGTTCCAAGTGGATTAAGCAAGAAAATGTACGGAGTACTGAGAATAGAACGAAAAGAGCATATTGAAGCCGGCAACTTTTGGGCAGAACTCGGGACCGAAACCTTGAGACACTACCCGCAACAGTTCTTCGCGCACAGCCATCCAGGCCTCTCCCCGCTAGGTCCAACCCGACCTTCGCTTCGCCAGCTCCTCCGTCATGCAATCCACATCGGGCCAAAAGGGTCGTCGCTAATAAAGATGGGTAGGTGGGGGCGTGAATTGGGGGTGGCTTTGTTAATTGCCGTTTATTAAACAAGCCAGGCAGATGCAGGTCACAGGGCTAACAGACACGCAACCCACGGAAGAAACGGAACGTCGCGCTTCGGCCTATCGGGCAAGTCGGCGCCCTTTTTGCCCTAACATGGTCGCACGCCGGACAACTTCAGATGCCGGATCCATTGTGCAGCGGAGCGTCGATCCTGTTTAGCTTCTTCAATCGTGGGCGGGACCCGGACACTAGGCATGAAAATGGGCAAAACCGACGGAGAGCCCCGTGCAACTAAAGGGCGGCCCGCCAAGGTGCGGGACAGGATGAAGCTATATATGGGAGGTGCCCACGTTGACAGATTCGTCTCATCTTCGCAGCATTCCTAACACTTGTGGAAAGCGATTCCTTGACGTTACGGTTTTAAACGAAAAGCTATACAGAAACCCAAACACACTTCGCCATGGCCAAGTCACGCCCCTCGGACGTCTTCTTCCTCAGCATTCCTCGAACGCTGTCGAACCTCCTCGTCAAGCTGCTCTCGAACCAGGAGGGCTGGGAAGAGTCCGGTTACTACCTGCACTCGGCATTCATCTACGCGCACGAAAACTTTACCATGGAGCCCGATGCCGAGGCGACGCCCGAGAAGCGCCAGGAGTTTGTCAAACAGCTGCGCCAAGGCTTTGCCGGCATGCAGGCGGCCCGCGAGACGGCTCACAAAAATGTACGTTCCTCCCCTTCGGTGATAGGGTCTGGCCCTCATGTCTAACACATTGCGATCTAGGACCACTCCCTGTTCCTCAAGAGTCACCTTAACCAGATCTGGAACCCCTCCCGCTTCTACGAGGCGACCCAAAGCGGCGAGTATGCCGCCGAGTTCACCCTCACCGAGGACGACCCGGCCGCCGCGCCGCGCACCCAGCCGACGATGCTGGCCGACGACTTCCTCGCCTCATTCGTGCCCGTATTCCTGGTACGCCACCCGGCGCTCGTGCTCGACTCGTGGTACCGCACCGAGTTGCGCGCCGGCAGCCCGCCGAACCTCGCACTCACGACCCGCACCAACGCCATGGCCTTCAATCTCGCGCGGGAGCTGTATGACTGGTACGCCAAGCTCGTCGCCAACTCGGACAAGGAGCTGGCAGTCGGCAACCCGGGCGTGCCGATTGTGGTCGATGCGGATGATATCCTGGAGGGCGACACGGTGCGCCGGCTGACGGAGACGCTGGGCATGGACCCGAAGCAGGTGCTGCAGAGCTGGGAGTCCAAGTCGACCGACGGCCTGATCCCGATGATGAAGAGCTACGTCGAGGGCATCTGGGAGTCGACGGGCATCGACACGTCCAAGAGCGCCAAGGGTCTGGACGTCGAGGCCAAGTATAAGAGCTGGCACGAGCTGTATGGCGATGAGGTGGGCGACTTCTTGGAGAACAAGACCAAGGAGTTCTTGCCAGACTACGAGTACCTCAAGAGCAAGAAGATGTAAATATGCACAGAGAGGACGACATTTTGTACGATTAGAATATTACATGAGCGATGCACAAGTATTTTTTTAGTAGTGAGGATGATATATTGTATTTGAGTGTCTTGGTTTTGTTGTTCAGCACTGTGCTGCTGTGATGCCTTGCCACCAACGCCGGCCATAGGCCCTGGGTTAAAATAACTGCACAAGTATAAATAAATAAAAACAGGAGGAATTGAGTACAAGGAAAGAAAACGATTTGACGCTATGCGTGTTGGGCGTGCAGGTGCTCGTTATCGCTAATTTGGCTGCCCACTTCCGACCAGCTGGCAGGCGTCAGCATACCTGACGTCTCGCTCATGACATCGTACGGGTTGCCGGTGTCCCCCGCATGCGACGAGCGCGTTTCGTTGGCCAGGTCCTCGCCCGAGCCCACGAGCGAGACCGAGTCCGTCGGCGTCAGCTCGCCCTCGCTGATGACCTCGGCCTCGGAGACCGGCGCGGCAGGGGTGACGGGCAGCGGGGAGTAGAAGCCTGAGTCGCGCGCCCAGGCCTGGATGGACGCGTACGCCTCCTCCGGCACCTCGCCGGGCGGCAGGGCGTGCTGCTCAAGCTCCCGCTGCACGGCGGCGGGATGCGGCAGCGTCTCGGTGCCAAAGTCGATGAGCGACGGGGTGGTGGTCTCGGCCTCCATGGTGGCCGTCGTGGCCGTCTGGCGGTCGTCTTCGCGGGTCGTGGCGCTGTAAATATCGCTCTGGCTCTCGTGCATCAGGCGGCCGGTGCCGAGGCCCATGTTGCCCAGCTCCTCCGGGTCGATGTGATTTTCGTCGCTGAAGGGATTGGAGTAGATAGCAGCGGAAGAGAAGCCGCGGGCGCCCTCGCCGCGGTGGCGCAGCTGACTGGTACCCTCGTTGGGCTGGGCACCGCTGACCATGTGGGCGCCTGTTTCTTCGTCGTTTGCTGGTAGCAGGAAATCATCAAACGAAATGCTGCGGGAAACAGTCGGGCGGTCCTCGATGGCGGCCGGTGTAGCAGAGCCGTCTACCGACTCTGCATGCTTGGTGAGCTCCTCCTCGACCTGCTTCTGTAACTTGATCGAGTTCCAGTACATCAGCTCCTCTCGCTGGCTCCGGCGGGTGGCCTCATCAGCGTCGACGCCGGGCTCGGCGCCGGCGCCGCGCCTCGACTCAAGGAAGCCCTCGGCATCCTCTGGTCTGTTAAACATGGGCTCGCGGTTGGGCGGGTTGATGCCTTCGCCGAGCGACTGCAAGGCCATGGCGATGCGGCGGCGGACGTCATCGGTGTAGCGGCGCAGCTCGGGGGATTCATAGATGGCGATGGCCGTGGCCACGACGGCAGAGACGGCCACCACCGCGCCCGAGGCGAGCATGATATGGTTGACGGGCGGCATCGTACAGACGTCCGGCCTTCGATTCGGCTGTGGGGTGGTGTGACGAGCGGCGGCGGGGCACCAAAGGGTCCTGCTCCGTGATGGGATCAGGGTGAGAGAGCACGTTGATCTGGAGAGGAAGGAAAAATCAATAGGACGAGTCTTTGTATTCGAAATGAAAACGGGGCGCAGAGTAAAAGCCTACGTGGGCTTCACATG
This sequence comes from Paracorniculantispora psalliotae, assembly GCA_002796755.1. NCBI lineage: Eukaryota > Fungi > Ascomycota > Sordariomycetes > Hypocreales > Cordycipitaceae > Paracorniculantispora > Paracorniculantispora psalliotae. The sequence continues at coordinate 186,598 of PHFE01000118.1, forward strand.
GCAAAGTTGTAGGAAGTAAAATGGTAGGTGGCAAGATGGACGATTGCGTATGCCCTGTCGTAGGCGCATCATACTTCGCCACTCTTTTCGGGTAGCGCCCGCGAGATGACCAGTAGGGCTGGGACTCGCATTAAGAGGCGTAAGTACTGTCTAAAAAGGGAAAGCCATTTATTTTATGCAAAAGGGGCCGTAAAGTATAATGTGAAGGTAAAAAATACGGGCGAAATTTATTATCCCCTCCATGAATACTTGTTAGGGTCACCAGCCGCCATGGTAGACTGAGAGGCCGCCAACGCCTAACAAGAGCCCTTGCGGAGCAACAACGTGGGCGCATGACATCGATACAGATGAACCAACTAATGCCTACCATACTTCCGGGGCAACAATGATTCTGAACTGAAGTTCTCTTTTCTATTTTGTATACAACCAGTTTGGGAACTAGCTACGGCTCTCTGCTTGGCCGCGCTGTATTCCCGCTTGCCTGGGTTGATCGACACCTCGAACTGCAGGAAAACTATGTAACGCACCATCGACTTATATCTATTCCTTCTATTCTCCCTACGTTCTAGGGTTTTATGCCCTGCGCGCTGACCAAACTCTCGTCTGGCGCAAGCCCTGCGCGCCAGAGGACGCCACCTGGTCACCATCCAGAGGGTTTTCGCCAGCAGCAACATACGCGTACGATAATCTAGCAAATGTATATTCTCTATAATGATTAATTAGATGAAGTTGTTTGTTCGCGAATCTGCTACAGAGCGGCGAAACCGGTCCCCTAGCCTAGCGCGAAGAGACCAGGAACAGAGTACATACATGCAACAATTCGTATGTCAAATCTCGCTGGCGAGCATTACATGACTTAGACTTTGAGATGAATGCCGATCGAACCACGCTTCACTATCATAATGCGCGCACAAAGGTAGGTAGCGAAGAACTCTCACAGGCGCGTAACGCTGAACAACCCACAACATCCAAGAGAGGCTGGGGGAATTTAGCATTACTACCCAGCCGCCGAAGTGAGGATGAATGGTGTCATGAAGCTTGAAGGCAAAATGGCCAACCATCCAGGGCTCGAAAAATATGTATCGTCAGAGAATGCACCGTACTTGGCAATTACAGCGCCACTATCTTCATTATTCATTATGCAAATTTTAAATCATCTCCGGGAGAGTCACCCTCTTGGCAGCCGTTTCGTTGAGCGGCGTTTTTGAGGCTCGGGCCAAAGGTCTGTCACCAACGACGTGGAAGGCTATGTCCCCTGCACTATGCTTACCACAATCTCGCAATCGACGAAGATGAACATGCGCATTGCTTCACGAAAAGAATACGACAATTCATAGAGCTTCTCGTCTAAAGGATCTAGATAATACAAGGCTCACGAGCGTAACCTCTTCCGTACGCTGAACATCGCTAGTATACAACGACAATACTCTATGTATTATGGGATACTCTATGTATTATGGGCTTGAAAAATCTCTAGTATATTCAGGTAATATTTTGAAAAAAAATCCAATATCTCAATCCGCAGCATCTTATCGCAAGTCTGGCTGTCTAGCCCCCCAAATCCTGGGCTTCGTGCGACGATTCTCCACCCCCACGTTCCCCCTCCTTTTAGCTCGCTGTTAGTTCATCCGACGGCATCTTTTCACGCGGACAGGTCCCCGACTTTTATCAATGAAAGTCGGCAGTTGGTGCTGTTTCATGCCCATTTAGTATTAGTACAGCAGTCGGGCCCTATCGCTCTCAACACGGCAGCCCGCAGCATACGTTGCCCACTGACACTTATACACCTTCACTGCTCTCCTTGAGCTTCTTCAATTACAATCACATTCATCCTATAATTTCCAGATATTTAGGTGCATCCAGATATCTACGTGTGGTGATACCTACCATCATGGGGAACGCTTATACTTTCGGCGTTGCGCTGTTCGCAGCAATTGGCACATTTCTCTTTGTACGCTGCATCCCTGCCTCAAGCTTCCCCGCATTAACGCTTCTAGGGATTCGACACCGGCATCGCCACGACAAGTACGTTACGCACATGTTTCAATTTTGCGATAATGGACAGATTACTAAATATTATACAGCGATCGCGCATCAAAGCTGGGTCGATTACATGAAGCATCCTTCGGCTGGCCTCACCGGCGCAGTATGCGCTGACGCCCATTTCCACTATAACATGAACTAACAGAAATAGGTTGTCGCGGTCTACATAGCGGGCGAAGCAGTCGGTGCACTCACGCAGACAGCAGTAGCCGATCGCATGGGACGTATTCGTTTTATGCAGATGATGTGCGTCGTCGTTACGATTGGCACCGCCATTCAGACAGGCGCCATCAACATCGGCATGTTCCTGGCCGGTCGCGTGTTGGCAGGATTTGCCGTCGGGTAAGTTCCCGTATCAGAAATCTATTTTGGCCGTTTTTGTTAACAAATCAGTGGTATGGTATCCACCGTCCCCATCTACCTCAGCGAAATATCGCCACCGCATCAGCGAGGCATGATTGGCGGCATCTCGGGCTGCGGCATCTCCTTTGGCACCATGATGTCCAACTGGGTTGGCTACGGCTGTTCCTTTCTCGCATACGGGCAGCGCCAGTGGCGTCTTCCCCTCGGTCTGCAGATTCCTTGGGGTGTGCTCATGTTCGTGGGCCTGGCGACCTTCATGCCCAACTCGCCGCGGCAGCTGATTCGCCAGGGCCGTGCCGAAGATGCCCGCCGGGAATTTGGCAAGATCCGGCGCGAGCTGACCCCGAGCGAGGCGGAAGAGGAGTTTAGTGCCATGAAGGCGCAGATTAGCTTCGAGATGGAGCGCGAGGTCACCTCGTACAGAGAAATCTTCAGGCTGTTCCGGCGACGCGCCCTGGTGTAAGTGCCCCGAGTCTATTCTGGACGATTCATTGACATTATTAGATCAATTGCTGTGCAAACCATGACGTCCCTTACTGGCGTCAACGTCATACAATATTACCAAAGTACGTGGACTGGTCAAGATTCAACGACCAGATCTCCTTGTTGCCTTTTCTTCGCCTGCTTACTAGTGTAGCAATTCTGTACAAGGGCCTCGGTATCAGCCCATCTACCATCCTCGCCCTAGCTGGCGTATATGGCACCGTAACATTCGTCTCGAATTCCATCACGACAAGGTACTTGACCGATCAGTGGGGTCGCCGAAAAATGATTTTGACTGGTTTGTCGGGTGTCATTCTCGTCGAAATATACGCAGCCGTTATGCAGCGCCAGTTCCAGAATACAGATAACAAGATCGGAAAAGGTTTTACCATTCTCGGAATCTACTTGTTTGCTCTCATATACTGTAAGTTTTCGCAAGCATCCTAAGATTCCATTTTCTGACAGGAACAGACGGTATGCTCAACAGCACCACTTGGCTCTACGGCGCTGAAGTACTGCCCATCGCCCTGCGGAGCAAAATCATGGGCATCGCCTCGGCATCGCATTTCATTGTCAACGTTGCTAGTATGATTCATATACATCCATCTTTTTCTAGTATGCCTCTAACACTGTACAGTCACCGAAGCGGGCCCGACAGCATTTTCTACCATTAAAGAAAACTACTACTACGTTTTCGTCTGCTGTACGACTATTTTTCTGGTCATTGCTTACTTTTTCTTTCCGTAAGCTGCCTTGCCAAATATTCTATAATTTTTGCTAATTAAATCTTTCCAGCGAAACACGTCAGCAAACTTTGGAGGAGATTGCAGCTGCGTTTGGCGACGAGGTAATTGATGGTGGTAAAGCGGTTGACAGCCAACCACAAGCCAAGGCTGATGATGTGGAACAAAGTGCAATCTCAATTAATCATAGAGAGGCTGTTTGACACAGACTCTATTTCATTTTTGGTAGTAAACTAGTTCAATTTCATTTTCTGCATATAAATTGCTGTTATGAACCAGCAACTGCTGGCATAGAACATGATGCCCATACATTTGCGGACAGTCACCCAGGTGCCGCAAATTTGAAAGTTTAGCTCGCGAAATACGAATGTGCAAATCTCTTCAAGCCATCAATTCCCGCCACAAATTGAAATAGGAAGGTGCGGCTTCCGACGGCGCAAGCTCAGGTGGCAGATTACCCATGCGCCAGGCTGGCGTGGCGCCTCCACGATTTTGGTCCAAAAGCGGAACGCCGGTTCGTTCAACCGTTTCTCACCCCCGCAACCTGCACAATCATTGTCTCGCGTGTCGTCTTAACTTTGGAAAAGCGAAACACGACTTCCAGGATATGGAACGATACTGGTAATGAGCAAAATGACGCGTCGCGAGCCTTCATCCGCTGCCGGCTTGTCCGCCACAGTCGGCAGCCCGTCCTCCTTCCGACAGCCGATGCCGCCAGCGACGGCCGCGCGGCAGGACAAGGAGTACACCCCGGAACAGTTCACGCAGCCGTTTTGCGACTTCATGACTGAGAATCCCACGCCATTCCATGTCGTCGATTACTGCAAGACCAAGCTCCATGAAGCTGGCTTCCGAGAGGTGAGTCTGCCGTCTTCCCCAGGAGTCCGGCAACGCTAACAGACCGACCACAGCTGCCGTCGCGGGAATCATGGGCGGGCAAAATCCATCCCGGCGGCAAATACTGGACCACTCGCAACGGCAGCGCCATGGTTGCATTCGCGGTTGGTCGCGCGTACAAGCCCGGCAACGGCGTCGGCATGGTCGCCGGCCACATTGACGCCAACACGGCCAAGCTCAAGCCCGTGAGCAAGAAACCCATCAACGAAGCCGGCTGCATCCAGCTCGGCGTCGCGCCGTACTCGGGCGGACTCAACCCGACCTGGTGGGACCGTGACCTGGGCATCGCCGGCCGCGTGGTCGTGCGAGACCCGGAGACTGGCAAGACGGCCACGCGCCTGTTGAAGCTGGGCTGGCCCGTGGCCAAGGTCGCCACGGTGGCGCCGCACTTGTCCAACCCTGTATACTTTGGCGACGGCAATCAGGAGACGCGGATGACGCCCATCATCGGGCTCGCCAGTGCCTACGCGCCGGCGGAGCTGCAGCCACTGGGTGCGCCCGGCGACTTTACGCACGGCCAGCCGCCGGAGCTGGTGCAGCTGGTGGCGGGCGAACTCGGCATCTCGTACACGCAGATTGCCAGCTGGGACCTGGAGCTGTTTGATTTCCAGCCGGCGCAGGTGTTTGGCCTCCGCAAGGAGCTCATCACGGCGGGCCGCCTCGACGACAAGCTGTGCTCGTGGGCGGCCATGATGGGCCTGCTGACGGCGCAGCACCACGAGGATGACGGCTACGTCAAGCTCGTCAGCCTGACGGACGACGAGGAGATTGGCGGCCTGCTGCGCCAGGGCCACGGAAGCACGTTTCTGCCGACGACGATGGAGCGGATGGTGGAATCGCTCGCGCACGCGGCAGAGGTGCCGTACGGGCCGGGCCTGCTGGGCCAGACGTACGCGCGGTCGTTTCTGATTGCCAGCGACGTGTCGCACGCGGGGCACCCCAACTTTCTGGAGAATTACATGGAGGGCCACGTGCCGACGCTCAACACAGGCATCGCCATCAAGTACGACCCCAACGGCGGCTTCAGCAGCGACAGCGTGTCGGCGGCGGTGCTCACGCGCGTGGCGGAGCTGATTGGTGCCAAGGTGCAGCTGTACCAGGCGCGCAGCGACGTGCGGGCGGGCAGGAGCATCGGCCCAGTCATGTCGAGCATGCTGGGCTGTCGGGCGAGTGACGCGGGCCTCGTCCAGCTGAGCATGCACTCGGTGCGGGCGTCAACGGGTGCGCTGGATCCCGGTCTGGGCGCGTTGTTTTACAAGGGATTTTTGGAGAATTGGGAAAAGATTGATGGTGAATATGCACCCTAGGTAGTGAATAATACATGATGATTGGCTTGATGAAACATTGTTAAGCTCTATGCCGCCTCCCGCAACGCCAACTCTTCTTCCCATTCTATGCTTTCGTCTTCACATTTCCCTATATATTTCAATTTCAGTTTTGCAACGACGCCGCGTACGTCTCCCACAGCTCGTCAATCGTGGAGCCAAACAGCTCCGGCCAGAACTTGTCCTCGTCGTACCGCTCCGCGTGCAGCTTGGCGTTGAGGCGGCGCACCGTGCCTTCGCCGCACTGGTTCTCCAGATATTCGAGAAAGTACCCCGTCGTCTCGTAGCCGGCGTCCCAGCCGCAGCCCTCTGCGCGGGGCTTCCAGTGCGGGGGCACGTGGCCGCAGCGCAGACGCACCCAGTCGGCGACGCCCTCGATCAGGCCGCCCTTGCAGGTGCGGAAGCCGTCGTACTGGAAGCAGTGGACGAGCTCATGGGTGATGACGCCGTAGAGCTCGTCGGCGATGCGCTCGGGGCTCTGGTTGTCAATGTGGCGCGTGGAGAAGTGAATCTCCTTGTGGTCGTTGTCGAGGTCGCTGCCCGTGGTGTAGGCGACGCCGTCCATGTCGCGCAGGATGAATGTGACGGAGCGCGTGGTCGGCAGCGGGCAGGGCGCGTTGGCTGGGTGGTGGTAGAGGTGGCGCAGGACATTGTGCGCGCAGCTGCGGACGCACTCGCCAAAGTTGATGGCGGCGAGGGCGCGCAGCACGCCCTTGTTGTCGAGGTCGCGCACCTCGAGGCGCAGCTTGGGCAGCTGGAAGCCGGCGTGCTGCGCGGGCGTGCCGGGTGCGGGCGCCCGCAGGTGCTCGGGGATGGCGGAGGAGGTAGCTTCGCCCATTATGGAGGTAGAAGCGATGAGATGCCGGTTTGGTATTGGATTGGTATTGTTGCAGCTAAGGTCTGGCGCAGACGATGGTGATGAGGGGTCGTCCGCAATGTGTCGTGTACAATGGTAAAAGGTGGGGTGAGGCGCTAGATGAAGGTCGGCGAGGGATGCAGCAGAAAGTCGTGCAAGTAATGTGACTAATTTCCCAATCACCGATAAATGAAGTCAATTTTGCCTGATGGAAGATTTGTGAGATGAGAAAAAAGTGGTTGGTGAGTGTTGTGATGGTGAGATGATAGCCGCCATTTGAAGCACAGACGGCAATGCTTGGCTTGCTACGCCGCACTGCAGACCGTGCATATATCTGCGTCATTAGGGAACTGTATAGCCGTTTAGTCTTGATTTTCAAAAGCCATACTCTGAGCAAAATAGACTGCCAAATTCATCAAAGCGTACAGTAGCAGGGCCAGGCTTGGACAAGGCGGGACACACCGCTGGCCAAATGAGATACGCTGTGGCACCAGACGAACAAATGCTCAGTGTCCATAAATGCGGAAACATGGATTTATTTTTCAGTTCATGTATAAATTCATGATCGGTCCTACCATTTCGACACTACGGGTAGCGTTGAGTTGCCATGTTCATCTGCGGGCGTTGACTGGAGTTGCTCCCGGTCATCACTTGTCACACACAACCAGGGAACTAGTGAGAGCAACAGCAGAAGCAATGACGCTTGTGCAGAAGACTGGCCACAATATCTCAGTCCAGTTTTCTCTAGCTCATTGCAATCACTGGCTTGCGGAATACAGTGTCATTAATAGAGCTATTCGATCAGGACTTCGAGTGTGCGGCTTTCGGTGGAGGATTGTGATAGGTACTTGTCTTTTTGGTGTTATGGCCACTGAATGAACAAGTACCTCTTCAAGGACCCGCCCCCACCAAGGACCCTGGGGAACCGGCTGAGTCCTGCATGACGTTGCACGAGCTCTTCCTCACCCGAGGTAGATGATAAAAATACAAAGTGTGCAGCTGTTTTGGTATTGTTTGGGAAAGCACAAGAGGTAGCAAAATGTCGCCGCATGTTCTCTTAGATGCGCCGAATGCCATGTACAGTAATGACTTTACCAGCTCATGCGCGCAAGTCGCGTTGTGCGAGCCATCGTTGTATAAACATCCCGCTGCATTGTTTCTTACGAATTTCATTCAACAGTTGAATAATTGACAAGACTGTGTACATGTTTCCTTCCGGCATCTTTGAGCCTCCTCAGCACGGATGATATCAACACTGTTTCTACACTTGATTATAGAGGTAGCCCCTGCTAATTCAGCCAAAGATGTTGAAAATATCGCCCATCTCAGCTGCCCATTCTACACTTCAAAGACATTGTCAAAGTCTTATAACACAAGCGTCGTGTCTCTGAGGTCCTGTCGAATGTTTGACCCCAGTATGTGATGTGTACAAGGGTTTGTTTACCAAGTGGACCTACACCGCAACCATGTCTTGAGGCGCAACCGCCACGTCCATTGTTAAATTAATACATCTCAATTCTGACGAAAGGAAAACTCCATCTCTGAACCTACTCCGAGTTAAATAGCAGCCTGAATTGATGCATCCGACCGTGGTTGATGCTTTGCTGCTGCCTGCAGGGTAAGTACACAAAGCCCATTGGCATGGCGACGAGGGGCAACGCGCTGGTGATGGCTGCCGAGTCGGCCGGTGGGACAGCGGGTACCTGTTGTGTACCTGCGCGCCACAGTTCCTGGGCAAGACGCGCAGGTCGCGCCAGGTACAGGCTGTCGGACCGCTGGACAAACCGCCAAAAAGCAACGGCGTCTCTACACACCACCACCGCCCATCTGCGCCGCGCTGCCCACCTTTGACTTTGCCAGCAACAACATCCGCCTGGCTTCGCCATTCACCACGGCTCCCATTGCTCTGCCCGTTTCCCAATGACAGCGTCATCCCATCCAAACATTCACTTTCCTTGCTTGAGTCCCTGACATTTAGCCCTCGACACGTAGCGAACCTGCTGCCCGCGCAGTCGCTCGTGTGCACCACGCCAAAACCTCCCAGGCACCCTTGATACCCAGGAACCGACCCCTCCTTCTTTTTGGTGAGCACCTAATCTCCCCCTGATGGCCGCATAGCTTGTCCCGCTTCTGCGACGCTGCGCCGGCCATTTCTTTCTGGAACTGTCACGAGAGATATTGCTGCCTGGCGGTTGTTGTTGCTGCATTTATTTGACTGTTTGCCTTGCTAACCTCCTGGCGCAGCCGTTGCACCCCACCCAGTGGCTGCGCGCAACACCAACGCCATCGCATTCGAGCTCGCCAACAGTTGAGCTTCCGCCCGGCGCATCATGGCTGAGCGCCTCACAGACAAGCAAGTCACCGACTTGCTCGACCTTTTGCGAAGCAATGCGGCTCTCGACCACAAAGTCAACGCCGTCACCAACGCCAAATCAGCGATCAAGCAGCACAACGTTCCCGAGACGTGCATCCCGCAACTCTTTGAAGCTCTGCGCACCGCGTCCACCGCACAGCATGCCGTCCTGATCAACGCCGGCTTCACGGCCCTCGGCCACCTCCTCACTCGTCTGTCGCGACAGGAGCCCAAGCACATTGGCAAGGAAGCTGTTCGCACGCTCCCTGTCGTCCTCGAAAAGCTCGGCGACCAGAAAGACAAGTACCGCACACTTGCTGCACAAGCCCTCACCACCATCTACGCTGTCAACCCTGGTGAAGTCGAGCGCATGGTTCGCACTACAGCCATGTCCGGGAAGAACCCTCGTGCCAAAGAAGCCGGCCTGCATTGGGTTCTCCAGGTACGTATTAGCGAATCCATTTCTACAGCTTGATCCGTTGCTAATGCTGTGCAGATGCACCAGGAACATGGCTTGCAGTTTCGAACCTATGTCCCGCTGCTTATGGAGCTTCTCGAGGACGCAGACGGAATGGTCCGAGATGCAGCCAAGCACACCGTCATCGAGCTGTTCCGGTACGTTGCGCCATGCGCTTTGCACAATTAACACTAACAGTGTCTAGAAATGCACCCAACACTGCCAAGTCCGACCTCAAGCGACAGCTGAAAAATTACAAAGTCAGACCTGCGATCGAACAAGCTATTATCAAAGAGCTAGCCCCAACCGGCGGACGCTCCGAGACACCCTCTGCTCCTGCTCCCGCCCCTGCCGCTCCTAGCCGATCGCATCTTGCCGCCAGCGTCTCGTCCATGTCGAGTGAGCGCCCCATCACGCCGGCTGTACCCGAATCTCAGAATGACCCTGTCGAGCCGCAATACGTTAATACCAACCGTGAGCTTGATGACGTTATCAAGGGCATGGCGTGGCAGTACGAGGGCCGCGAGACGGAACAGAATTGGCAAAAGAGAGAGCAGGGCATGACCACCCTGCGCCGGCTGTGCGCTGGCAACGCTGCTTCCGACTTTCACGACACCTTCCTCAACCTACTCCGGGGTATGCTCGATGGCATCATCAAGTCTCTCACTTCGCTGCGAACCAGTCTGTCCAAGGAAGCTTGCGTCTTGATTGAAGACATTGCGCTCACGTTTGGTCCGGCAATGGAACCCATGGTGGAGCTTCTTATGCAGTCCCTGCTCAAGATGACTGCTGCGACCAAGAAAATCGCTTCGCAAATGGCCAGCTCGACTATCGACACCATTTTTAGCCGCGTTGCTTATACCCCTCGCATCATGCAGCACATCTGGGGCGCCTGCCAGGACAAGAATGTCCAGCCTCGGCTCTACACCACTAGCTGGCTCAAGACGCTCATCAAGAAGACCTCAGGAAACAAGCATCACATTGAACATACCGGCGGCGTTGATCTCATGGAAAAGTGCCTGAAAAAGGGCCTTGCTGACCCGAACCCTGGCGTGCGAGAAAAGATGAGAGCCACGTACTGGGCTTTCTGGGCTGTCTGGCCTGCCCGAGCAGACGCAATCATGGAAGATTTGGATGCCACTGCTCAAAAACTTCTCAATAAGGACCCTAGCAATCCGAACTCTCCTAAGAAGACCGAGGCAGCTAGACCTGGCAGTAGCCTTTCGAGAACTGGAAAGACAGCGAGTAGACCAAACCTGCGAGAGGCCATGCTGGCTCAGAAGAAGGCCATGGCTGCTCAGAAGCTGCCACCTCGCCCCGGTTCGGCCATGGCGCAGCTGTCACCGGTCCGAACCACAACACACGCGCCGGCTCACGCCCCGCCTGCACATACCGCTGCGGCCGCGAAGCCCTCGGTGCGTTCAAGACCAGAGTCTACCATTTCCGTCAATGCGGGAGGCATGTCGGTGGCGCCCATGAGGCCGTCCAGGAGACGCCCAGAAATCGCCAGACCTGCCACTGCTGGCCCGTACTCTGTTCGCGACCAACCTGGTTTGGAGATCAATAGTCCTGAATCCATCAAATCAAGAGGTCAAACACCGAGGATCGTGAAGGACTCCACGCCTAAGAAGCCGGTGTCTCGGACTCGTCCTGGCCATGCTTCTCACGGAAGCGAATCTAGTATTCCTTCGCCCACCTCCCGAAGCACAGCGAAACCGCGTGTCGTCTCTCCTCGTATCAGCCCTGGCAAGCCTAGAATGCCCCAGGATGACCTCCTGGGGTCGAGCCCAAACCGTCACAGCCCTGGCAAGCTCAGTTCACTGCCACTACACCACTCGCCAACCAAAGCGCACGAGGATATCAGCCTTGTGGTGCCTAGTATGCCGAGCTTGGAATCGGCTTCCACCATTGTTGTCGACAATGATGAGCTTATTCATGCTGACGTTCCCGCCTCGCCTACTCCAGTGGTGTCTCACGTTGCTCGCCACGAGCCTCAGCTTCAGGGCGACTCACTGAGAGTGTACGAAGACCCCGATGCTGAGCTGCAGACGACACCAAAGCCTGAGCTGTCAGCGCCTGTGCTCGAGGATAAGCCTGTCAACGAAGACGCTGCCAAGCTGCAGAAGGCCGCCGAGTTGATCTCGACCCCAGAACCCGAATCGCCCGAGAAGATTCGCCAGAACTCTCGTCTTCTGGACAGCGGCATCGCCAAGATCAAGGCCATGTCTCTTGAGGTGCACGGATTCCGCAAGCTCCAGTCACTTATCCGAGACAGCAGAACCATGTTCACCGACGACAAGTTTGAGGCGCTTTTGCTCGGGCTGTTCAAGTATCTCGAGAATCCTCTGACCAGCCTGCCCGCCGACAAGGGCCAGGACATCAAGGCGCAGATTCTTGCTACGATTAAGCTTCTGCTCAAGAAGGAGCGGGAGAACTTCCAGCCGCACGTGTCCAAGGGACTCGAGGCACTGCTGCAGACGCGCAGCGCCTACGACTCGCGAGCACACGTCGTCAGCGGGCTGGAGCTGCTGGCCGACGAGTTGGTGGGCATCGGCGACGGCCCGGAGATTGTGGTGGTGCTCACGCGGCAGCTGCACGGCATCACCGACGCCACGACGGAAGGGTGCCGCAGCCTCAGCATGGGCCTGCACGTGCTCAAGGAGATGCTGGACCGGCGCGCCGAATTCCGGCCGACGGCGAGCGAGCTGGCGCAGCTGACGGGGCTGGCGAGCCACTGCCTCGAGTCGACCGACTCGGGCGTGCGCATGGACGCGGTCAAGTTTTGCGTGGCGCTGCATGCGCGCGTGGGCGAGGCGCCGTTTTGGGACGCGATGAGCGGTATTAAAGATGATCCGAAGAGTCTGATTACCTATTACATTGTGAAGCGTCAGCGGGAGCAGCAGGCGTAACACTTTAGAAAGTTGGTGTTGTTGTTGTTGTAATGTTGTTAGGAGCATGTATATGAAGGCTATTGCCTAGATTATTAGATTCAATATAAAATGGTAATCATTTTATAAGTGTATTTCAAATACGTTATCCGGGACTGTGATCTCAGCTATCAGCGGCATTTGTTAATAACTGCCAGCACTTCAATACAATACAATGTCATTATGCTGAATTCTTCTTTTTCTTGATTCTTGAACGATGGCTTTATTTAAAGAGACGGATTAATACTACTACTTTGCTCTTCTTCTCCTTCCCCTTCTCTTCTCTTCTCTTCTCCTTTCGTTGTAAACATGAGAGTGATGAAAAGAGACATCAAGACGAGAGAAATGCGTTTCGTTTTTGTATCTCAGCAGAAAATAAAAATCAAGCAAGCAAACAGATTTGACGGGCAACAAAAATCAAAGATGAAAAAAACAGGCAGGCCCAGCAGTAGGAAAAAAAAGAAGAAGCAAAAAAGACAACATGATGGAAAATCACGAATGTCCTCCAAATGTGTCAACAGTAAAAAACTCCCCTGATTCCACCCTCCCAAAAGAAAAAAGAGTCCCATCCGCCCTAATTTTTTCCTTCACATAAGAAGAATCAAACTCGGTTTGTAAGAAGTAAAAAAACTCCGCCGTTCCTCCCCTTGATTTTCCATGGATATAATTCATTTTTTTTTTCAAATATATTTTTCTCTTCGTCTTCGATTCTTGTTCTTCAATCACGCATCTTCGAAAATCACCTGACTGTTCTCAATGACATACTGCACCGCGATATTCTTCGCATGCATGTCCGTCATCTCGCGCTCGATGCTCAGGTCGCGCATAATCGTCGGCGCAAACACGACAGCCAGGTTCTTGGGGGACATGAGGTTCTCGGGTTCGCGCTGGGCGACGCGCTGCAGGTGGAACATGAGGAACTCGAGGCAGTCGCGGTGGCTCTGCGGCATCGAGTCAAACGTCTTGCGCAGCTGCGCGCAGCGCTCGGTGTCGTCCGAAATAGCTGTAACTTGTTAGCGAGTTGTGAAAAAGGGACGATGGATGAAAACATACCATTGGACTCCAATACACGGTCGTAGACGTCAAACGTAAGCAACGGCATCGGCAGCTTGCGGAAGTACTGCTTCAACACACTCGTCACGGCAGTGATATCCAGATCCGGGTCGGAAATGTCAAAGTTTTCGCTCTTCTCAAAGCCCTCCTTGATCTGGTTGACCTGCGAGTTGCCGCCCGTCTTGCGGTAGATGCCTTCCTGGTCCATGCCGCGCAGCTCAACCTCCTCGATGCAGCGCGTGACGACACTGGGTATTTGCCGGCGCTCGTGGTCGGCGCGCTCCGTCAGTTCCGAGCCGAACAGCGTCGTGGGAGGCTCGGCGGCCAGCGGCGTCAACATGGTGTTGGCCGACACGGACTTGGGCATGGCCGTCTTCTTGCCAAAGAAGCCAAAGCTCTGCTGCTTGTTGGCGGCGTTGGGACCGCCAGCGCCGGGGAGGGAGCCGGGCGTGGACACCAGTTCAGCCTGCGTGACCGTCATGTTGTACGGCAGGCCAATGTTGTCCGAGGTCAAGCCGCCACCGCCGAGCTGTCCACCCATCTGGCCGGGGCGATCGCGTTCGTTTTGTTGAAAGGCGACAACGGCGCGGTTGACACCCTTGGCGACGTTTTGAGCCATCGTCTTGGAGCCCTTCTTCCAGTTGAACTTCTTGACCTGGCCCTTGCGCACCTGCACGACGGTAGGACCAGACTCGACAATCGGCTCCTCGTCCGCGGGGACAAGGGTGGCGCCGGTGGTCATGCTGGCAGCGTCGAGGTTGGCGTTGGAGCCGGTGGCGCCACGCTGACTGTAGATGCCGAGGCCGTTGGACGCCATCCGCAGATCGCCTGCCTGCGACTTGAAGCGTTCTTGAAGTTGGTGCGTCATTTCATTGTTCATGTCGGCAAGCTGAGCATTCTTGGACGAGAGCTGCTCAAACTCCATGAGCGCGCGGTCGCGGTCGGCCATGGACTGGATGCGCTCCTCGAGCAGCTTGTCGCGTTGCTCGTGCAGCTCAGCAATTTCCGAGGACATGGTCTCCTTGACGCGCTCCAGCTTCTTGACAAAGTCTTTGATGGCAGAGTCCTCGAGCTTCTGCACATCGATGGGGGCCTTGGTTTCCTTGGCCTTTTCGACGTAGCCGGCGAGGACCTCGAGCTGGCGAATCATAATCTCGGCCTGGGTGTCGAGGACGGAGACGGTCTTGCGCTTCTCGACGAGCTTCTTGTCGAGGGTCTGGAGATCCTTTTCCGTGTTGAACTGGCGCTCGAGCTCGGCGACACGCTGCTCCGAGTTGCGCAGCTGGCGCTTTAGCAGGGCCGACTCCTCACCCTTGAAGGCGATCGGGCTGCTAATGTCGTGGTGGCCGGGGTGGTCGTCGGCGTGCTGGTTCCTGGACCAGCGGGGGGAGACAGTCGATCGTGTGGTTTCGCTTATGCTTCGTGCGTGGCTCAGCCTCCGGTTGTGGCTTGACTCGATGCTGCCTGTACGACCATGTCGGACCGCGTTAGAAACCCGGCGCAAGAGCGAGGACGAACCTTCGTCGGTCCCAAGGATTCTAGCCATGTCCTCATCCAGGGTGAAATCGGCACCGCTGCTCCATCTGGGTAGTTTAGGCGACACTTTGGGAGACTGACCATCATCTTTGGCGCCGACGGAACCTCGGGAGCCCGGGGGTGCGGGTGCGGTCCGCGGCTGCATGTAGCTATCATTGGAAGATTTCTCGGTGGTTGCCGTAGAGCCGACTGCGGCGTGCGTTAGCAAGGGATGGGCGAGCATAGAAGGGAAGGGGGGCGGACGAGTTCTGTTTGCCGACGGCGGCAGCTCCTTGCGAGCAATGACGCCTGGGCCGGACCGCGAAGGTTTGGAGTTGAGCTCAGAAGAAGCCGTGGCTGTGGTGTCGTCATCAGTGGACCGGGCATCCTGCGAGACGCGAGGTCGTGCTGTGCCGTTCTGCGCCTTGATATCGGTAGACTGGGAGCTGTTGGTTCGGGAGGTCTGCAGGCGTTTGCTGCGAGGGGCCTCGGGCAGTCTCGAATCATCAGTGTCTGGCGAAGCCTTGTTTCTATCCTTGTCGCTCTTGGACAGTCTACGCGAAGGCGCCATGGCCTGCATGATGTGATCGGTCGACTGTTGGCGGCCCTTTTCTTGAAAGGCAATGTGGGGAGAAGCAGCAGACTCGCTTCGCCTCTCACCGGCAGCCTTGTTGTTTCGCGAGAAGCCATCGGCGTTGGCGTCTGGCGAGGCCTTGGCAGAGCTGTTGGGGGTGGGGTCCAAGCCGACGGAGATGTAGAAGCCGTCGGATGAGTCGTTCTGGCCGGCACTGCTAGGAAGGATGGCCGAGTTGCGGTTCTTCCTGTAGGTGCTGGAGGGCAGGGTCAGGGTATCCTTGTTGGCGGCATTGCCGTTGTCCGTGGACGGACGCTCAGGCGATCTGGCGGGGATGGGGGCAATTCTGGAATTGCTGTTGAGACGAGGCGCAGCTGTCTGAGGGCGAGGGGAAGTGCTGTCGGCATTATCCGAGTCAGGATCTGCTCGATCGCTGGGAATAATTTCGGGAGGCAGAGCTGGCAAGGACTTTTCCGTCATGGCGGGAGAGCCGCCTTCCTTGTCCCTCGTTTTTGCGGCGGCTGCGGCTTTGGAACGTTTTCGTCGGCGGGCCATGATTGTTTCATGACAACCCATGCAGAAGATGCCCTGTGATGTGCGCGCATAACGCAGGTTTTCGATCTTGCGTTTGCAGTTTCGGCAACGGAAGCAGGTGGAGCAAAATGCCTGATCTCCGGTCAGGATGGCGAGATCCTCAATCTTGTTGTTGCAGGCGTTGCATGTGTATGTACAGTTGTTGCAAACGAGGGAGCCGTCGCCGAGGAGAAGGAGGTTGGCATCGGTGTCGAGGAGGGTTGTGCAGATGTGGCAGCGGAAGCAGTCGAGATGCCATCGGTGGCCAGCTGGAGGAGAGAGAGGTGAGCAAGAAGTCGAGGGGGAGGCGGGGCGGGCGCGATGCAAAGAGCTGGGGAGACGCGCAAGCTGTGGCAGAAACGTACCTAATTCAAAAGCCTTGCCTTCTTCGAGGATCTGTTGGGAGGAGATTTTGTCAGCTTTGATCGAGGAGGGCGCGGATGGCGCAGTCGGCGAGGAAGCTACAGGTGTTGGATTGTGTTGGTACTGACCTCGCCGCATGCCTTGCAGGGAAAGATTTCGTCGGCCTCGAGCGAGCCGTCGAGGTATTCGTCGACGATGGTAGTCATGATTGCGAATCAGGGCCGGCGGCCGAGCGGCAGGCGGGTTGATTGGGATGCCAATGCCGGGCGGACGAACGACGAACGGGCGATCAGGGGCGGGGACGATGGGAGCTGAGCCGACGGGAAGCAAACGACGACGCGAGCAGTTGACGAGGGGTGGCGGGCGCACGCAGCATGAACGGAGATGAGGCGACGATGCGATGAATCGTGCGTGCGTGCGTGTGTGCGTCGTGGCAATCGAGGGAGGGCGGCTCGAACGGGCCAACGCAGGACAAGCGGGCGACGGGCGACGGGCGACGGGCGACGGGCGCCAGGGCGACCAGGGGAAACGAGAGGCGGCGGCGGCGGCGGCGGCGCGCCAATGAGAGGGATTGTCGGCCTGCGTACGGTGGTGATGAGGGTAAGGAAGAGAAAACGACGCGCAAAAAGGGAATCGCGAGTGAAGGTGTGCGTGGGCTGGATTTGCACGGTCGACTGCAAGCGTCTGTCTTGTCCGTGGGTGAGGGAAGACGCTTGGGAGGGACTGGACGCCAGGGGTTGGGTGAGGAGAGCAAGGGCGCGGAGGAGTGGACACTGTGGGAGTGGGAGACGGCAATGGGCAAGGTCGGCAAAAAAAGGGAAATAAAAAGGAAGAAATATTCAAAATAATCAGAGTATTTGTGAGAAGAAATTGATTAGAATGATAGAGGTCGTCCGAAATTGCGAGCAGGAGAATTGCTGAAACGAGTACAAGCTGACGGTTAACATGAGGCGTCGTTGTCGTTGAGAGTGGCAATGTGGTGGCATCAGGAGATGGGTACCGGGAGGCAGGTACCTGATTACAACACCCTGGACGCTACCAGAGCCAAGGTACAGCGAACCAAGGCAGGGAAATGGGCTGCAGACGACCTGTAAAGTAATCACGGGCTGGATTAGTAGGCAAAGGACAGTACTCGAGTTGGGAGCTTGCAGATGTACTTGCAAATGTACTTGCACCTGGTCCTTGCGGATGTACTTGCATCTGGGTACGTGCATCTAAGAACCACGTGTATCTAATCCATCCTGCTTGCTTCCACCTCTTTTGTTTCACAGTACACGAGACGCGCTTCACTGGCATGTCTATGTCTCCTTGTCTCTTTTTCTCTCTCTTCTGATGTCTATCCTTTGTCGCATCTCTACGGAGTCTTTTATCTGCTACGCGGCACTAGGCTCGACAGGGGAGCTCAGGGAGGAGGGGCTACATGGCAATTACATGGACGTAGCAGCGCACACCGCACCATGCCTCGTACAGAACAGGTACCGCTAGCTCAGGTACAACCGAGACAATCCACAGGTTGCAGAGTTTTGGCCCAACGACCTCTCCTCACCGCATCAGACACGCCAGGACAATGAGAGAAAAAGATGAGAGACGGAGAGAAAAAGCTGACGTATTCTACCACGAATCTCCTTTCCTCCTCTACGCGCCCAGTATCCCAATCTGCCCGCCGAATGTTGCCAGAATGGGGACCACTGGGTCTCTGCTCCACAAGACCCCTCGGCCCTGGAATCCACTCACCCAACTGTTTAGTCTGTCGCAGGGCAGCCCGCTCAGAATAGCGTCAACGCCACACTCTGGCAAACAGACCAACCGCAGCCTTTATCCGCGACACATAATAAACGGT
Source organism: Paracorniculantispora psalliotae (assembly GCA_002796755.1). Lineage (NCBI taxonomy): Eukaryota > Fungi > Ascomycota > Sordariomycetes > Hypocreales > Cordycipitaceae > Paracorniculantispora > Paracorniculantispora psalliotae. The sequence goes on from PHFE01000118.1 coordinate 204,963, forward strand.
ACGTTCGTCATGACATGGTACCTTTATGCACAGTTATATGCAGGGGGGCGGCCTATACCTTATTCGACAGCTGCAAACTGCTGTTGGATCTTACATGCGATCCATTCGTTCTGATTGTAGAAGCCCGCCAAACAAAGGCAAACAAGAGGCTTTGCCGCTCAACGCCGCAAGAATTCTTCATCCAAGCCCCCGGTTTCCGAAGATGAAACAGCCTTGTTTCCCCTTTTTGATTTTTGAAACAACCTCGGCGTGAGATTCCACCACTCATAAAACATTCCATCACAAAGTTAGCTGTTGGTCTGCGGGATGGTGGTGGTTGTTGCATGAAGTGTTAGATGAGATGGAATAGATGAAAGATGAGAATACGCGTCCGCCCGCGTCTCCCGATGGTCTTGATCGACGGGGCGAACTAGCCGCCGTGCGATAGTGACACGTTGGATTTGTTTTTGTAGAATGGAGTACTCAAGCATATATGGACGACGACAACAACGACAACAACGACAACAATGACAACAACGACAACAACGACAACTACGACAACTACGACGCTTTTCGCCCAGCTGGCCGGTGTACAGGGTGACCCAGGTCAGATGATATCTGTCGGTAGTATGAGGCTTCTCCCTCTGCGAGGAGGGAAGGAGTAGCGGGAATCATGTGTTGATGTATCTGCTGTGTCAGGCTCATGTCGCGGCGCCAAATTGGTTGGCGAGAGACCAGCCACTGCACCACCTTACCCTGCGGCTAGTTGGCCCCCCGCTTGCTGCCATCACATTTTATTTTTCTTATTCTTCGCACTCTGGCTATTTTTCTCATTTTTATTATATTTGTAATTTTTCATATTTTCCTCAGTTTCCTTATTCTGTTTTTACTTGTCCTAGTTTTCCTATTAGAAAGTTACCGCCAGAACACGGAATCGGGCCCAAAAACAGGGCGAAATTGACTGACCTCGGGAAGAGGACAAACGACCGAATACGGCTGGGGATAACAAGCGAGCAGCATTATTTTTCACTAATTAACAACAGTCTCATACCTCATCGCATCTCGCTACACCAAAAATACCAGTGTTTTTCAAGGCTAAATCGGAGACAAATTGGTTCTCACCTACGTTGTCTTATTCGACCCCGGTCAACACATGCGCAGCACGGTGCACTTTCAGCGTGTCATCGAATGAGGCCGCACCCTGGTACGAAATTCTGTGCACAAAGGCGCCGAGCCTAGATCGGACCAGTGTACAGGAAAATGTTCTTGGATGAGGATATCCTGGACTGGCGCGCCATCGGCAGCAAGGTCCACGAGAGCCGGTGCAGCTGGATCGGCGGCTTGTCGGCGGGCATTTTATTTTCTTATTTTTCTTATTTCGCTAATTATATAGCATCCGTATAAATATTTAAAGACATCTTATAGTACAGGAACTTGTGTGTTAGCTTTATTACAAGGGAGGAAGTGTAATATTGATAATGATATTGAGATGTATAATAATATTATATACAAGTCTAGTAATAGCAAAAAAGAGCGGCTTCGCTACGGAGCGATCTGTTGGTATCTATATAAAATTGTAAAAAAAAAAAACTCCCAAAGACCCAAAACGAATGATAACGGGCCATATCCAAAGACGAAGAAAAAACGCCAGAACTAGTTAGTCCCAAATGCAAATACTCTGTGTAGAGTTGAAAGATATCATCTCCCTAAGCGGAGACTGTCTAAATCGGAAATATACAAATAATGATGGAGCCTACGACGCCGGCGGGCTGTGAGGCTTCTGGTCTACGCCAGCGACCGCAGCCGCTGCGAGAGCAGACCCTCTGTGCCACTACCGGCGCCGCCCAGCGGACTCGCACGACCAGCAGCACCACCGTCTGCAGCACTTGTAAAGGTATGCCCGCCGTAGCCCGCGTCACCGGGACTGAGCTTCTCGTAGCCCCATGCGGCGGCCGAGTCCTTGGTCGAAGGCCGACTCGGTGACTGCGGCGGGCCCTCGTCATCGTCGACGATGATGCCGCTCGCATCGCTGTCACGACGGGCGGGGAAGCGAAACGCCGCGGGCTCAATGGGCTGCGTGTGGCCTGCACCACCCTGGAACCCGCGGGGATTCGAAAAGCGTCGCTGCTGTGCCATGGTGTTTAACGATCCCAGCGCTGATGCCGAAAACGGCGAGCGCTGCGACTCGGTGCTGCTCGTGGGGATGCCGAGGCTGCGACGGCGGTACGCCTTATCGGCGGCGAGCATGGCACCGGCGGAGGAACGATTATAAAAGGACGACGATGATAGTGGCGGATGCTGCATCTGCCGGATGGGCTTGTAGGGTGTGAAGCGCGGCTCCGGGACCGTCATCTCGTTGCGCAGCTTCTCCTTGCCCTCGGGGACGCGGTTGGCAAAGACGATGCGAATGCTCTTGTAGAGGTAGAAGCGGCCCTTGGAGGGGCTGCAGACGTGCAGGTGGACGAGGTACCGGAGAGTCGGGCGGCCCATGGCGACGGAAGCGGCGGCGGCGGCGGCGGCAGCGGAGGCTGACGGAGAAGCAGACGCAGCGGGCAGGTTGTCAATGATGGGCCCGTGGGAGTAGCTGCGCTGGCGGAGAAACGTCTTGGTGCCGGGCGGCATGCCGGTGAGGTCGTAGGGCACGAGGAAGAGCTTGACGGCCGTCTTGTTCTGGTTCTTGACGATGATTTGAATCTGGCCCTTTTCCGGGATGCGGTAGCTGCCGCCGGGTGGCGCCTTGAGCGGCGTCAGCGGATCGAGCGTATCTTCATCGTGTAATGGCATCGGTCCATCTAACAGCATGTCAATGTCCATATCGGCGGCGTGGTGGCGCATGGCACGACGCTTCTGCGCCTCGACGTCTGGATTCGGCAGGCCGTTCTCCAGGTCAATCTGGCCGACGTAGGGACTGGGCCCGTCGTTGCTCTGGGAGCGCGCGGTCGAGGTGCTGCTGTAGCTGTAAAAGACGGCGGGGAAGGGCAGCGTGACGTGCGGCGGGCAGCGCAGGCGCGACTTGCACTTGCCCTTGCCGAGGACGCCAATCTGGGCCATGAAGTCAAACGGCTTCGATGGCGTTGTGGACATGCGACCCTGCAGGATGCTCTCCTCGTAGGAGCCCACCATGGAGGCGTGCAGAGACGGCGACGACGACTCGGCGCCAAGGGAAGGTCGGCGGGAGCGGGCAATGGGTCTCTGTGGTGAAGAGGACGGGTGTAAGAAGTGCATGCCGCCGGAGCCGGAGGAGCGGCGCGGCTGGTGAGCTTGGTAGGGAAACGTAGCTTCTCTGCGGATAGCGGCACGTCCGTGAGCACGAAATGGCCGCAGCGGTGAAGAAAACGGTGACATTTCGTCGTAGCTGCCGCGAGCCATGTCCATCTTGTCGCTGAGAAAGCCACTTTCGCGAAATGGTGTGGTGAAGTCCTGGTCCTCATTGGTCACGGACTGGGCGAGCGGGCTCGTCGGCGGCTGGTACGCAAACGTAGAGGAAAATGACGACGACAGCGGCGAGGCGGTCGACTTGCAGCTCGTGCCAGGCTCGGCGGCAAAGAGACTCTGGCGACCAAAGTGAAACGAGGGCATGGATGGCCGGGGTGGGGACGTGGCCATCCAAGTCATGTCCATGGAGAGGTGATCCTGGCGATGCCGGGAGGGCTGCTGCTGCCGCCGGCGCCGGTTCTCGTCGCCGGACGAGGAGGAATCGTCGTGGGTGAAGTCGCCGCTGTGCAGGGCCGAGCGAGGCCGTTCGATCTCGAGGCCATCGCGCAGTCGATCGGGTATCGGGGAGGCGGAGCGGTCCTTTTCGGGGGTGATTTGCGGCGAGGGGAGCAGATTCGGCGACTGCGGCGATTTCTGGGCTGTTGGGGAAGTCGTGTTTTGTGATTTCGAGTCAAGCTACGGATGTCAGTTTTGGCACCAATCCCACTCGCAAGGTTTTCTTTCACGTACATGTCGATTGGGGATCCAGGATGGGCTCTCGCCTCGTTTCAGCCTCTCAATGAGGACGGACCGATCCAGCATGTGCGACTCGTTTTGGTTTTCTGGCGTCTTGGGACGATCTTCCGGACTGTCTGGTATTGGGCCCTCGCAGAGCTCGACCGGCAGGCTCTCCTCGGACAGTCGTCTGGGCCCAAGCGGTGCGACGTTGACGAGCCTGCTGGTGGGCAGTGGCGAGCGTCGTGCAGGCAGCGTCTCGGCGGGCGGCGAGCGGGCGTGGCCCAAGTCTTCCTGAAAGATGGGCATGGTATCGTGTTAATTCGTGAACCACAGCAAGAAGCTGCGGTTCCGGGGCGTGCGGCGAGGCAAAACGGCCAGGTGAGTTGGTGATGGTCAATGTTCGAGGCTGCAGGCGTTGGAGCGAGCTAGCGGGCTCCGACAGCGGCTGGTTGCGTGGGCGACCGGGGGATGTCGTACGAGTCACGATTCGAGGTCGAAGACTGAAATAAAAGTCGTGAGGGTGTTGTGTGACGGGAGAAGAGTTGAACAAGGAAGAAATGCATAAAGACAGCAGCAGCGGTGAATCATGAACCGGACCGGAGCGAACGAGTCGGGTGCAACATGTCGAAGCAGGGTGGGGCAGCAAGGTCGTCATGCGACAGTGAAGGTTGCGGTTGGGCGGAGAGAGATCAGGCCTTGGACGAGTGGGTTACAGTGGGTTCCAGTGGGCATTAGCCTTCCATGTGGCGCTGTAAACGACGCCCAGTACTGTAAATACAGTGCACTTACGGCACCACCCGCTGCAAACAGTCAGGCTCGGCATCCACCACGGTGCATAAATCCTGTGAGGGGTTTGAACGCTGATGAAGGGTCGACACCTGGTGTTGGAGCAATTTCAGTGGATTGCAGGCAAACAGTCCGCTTGGAGTGCAACATTGGCTTGCTTGCTGTGTGCCAGCGCACCCACAGTGCCTGGCGCTTGCATCGGCCCCGGAACGACCCTATTGGGAATGCAGGATGCAAGCCGAGCTGAATGCCATCCATGCATTTGTGATTGCCATGTTTTATACGTACAAAAATGCTCGTAAAGCCTACACTAATACTGCTAGCACCAGCAACAACAACAACGCACTCATCGCAAGTCAGGCTGATGATATCACAGCTCCATCTCGCCAGTACCTATTCCCAAGTCCAAACCCATCGCCCGCCACAGGATCCACTGGCCGCACCCACTCTCGCCCAATTCAGACACCCCGTCGAAATCGGTACGTACCTTTCGTACATGCATCAAACTGCAGAATATTTTCACCAGCCACTCTGCAGCAAACGAAGCAAACACTTGCCCATTCAGCCATGGCGCCCAAACCGAGCAAAAAGCCCTCGGGCGATGTTGACGCTGGAAAGAAGCACAGAAAAGGATTCAGAGTCGGCCCGGACAATTTACCAGACGGAGCATGGAAGCGCAAAGGTATGGTAGTCAGTCAAACTTTTCTGCCATCTTATGATGAGACTAGCATCTCACCACATATATGGAGGTTACAGAAATTAAGTGATGACGCTGACGCTGACATTTTATTGTTAATAGTGACCAAGATAAAAAATGATCTCATTCACAAGGCCAAGGTGAAAAAGGCCTACGCCAAGATCAAAGACCGTGAGCAGAAAGAAAACGGCAACTCCGAGGCTGCGGCCGCACAAGGCGACGGCGACGATGATGCCGCCACCGCTGCTGCGGAAAAGATGCATCCCACGCGCGAACTCATGATCAAAGACGAAGAAGTCGCCCAAAACTCCGCCAAAGGCGAGCCCGACAACAGCGACGGCCACCGCCGGCGCACGCGCCGGCCGGGGTACTACGACAAGCAGCTGGCCAAGGCGGATGAGCGACGCGCGCTCGCTGATCAGAAAACCGCAGAGCGCGAAGCGCGCATGGCGGAAAGGAATGCGCGCATCGCGGAGAGGGAAAAGTTCAAGAGGGCAATGGCGAAGACGGTGGGCAGAGATGGGAAGAAGAAGCTGGGGAGGGAGAGTGGGATATTGCTGGACAAGGTGAAGAAGATGGTGGCCAACAAATAAGAAGAAAGTAAATCGCTTTATTGAGGATGAGCTGGGGAAAGCTCTTTGTGTAATGCATAGCAGGGAGGAAGAGAGGTTGTATAGATGGGCATTTGAAATATTTTAGCGAAATAATTGATTTGAACACCGCCGTTCATGGCGCATGACAGCAGGTCGAAACGTGTCGGTACCGCATCGGATCATCATGGAACTGCATGAGAGCAAGGCAAACGTGACAAGAACAGTCGTCGATATGCTTGGCAGGTGTATCTCGTGACAGTGGCTATCTGATGTAAATGATTTTTTGTATATTGTATAATACAGGCTATTAAATATCAAGTCTAATGTGTTTGTGTGCATAAATCTTATAAATACAATATCCTCCTCATAATCTCTTACAAAAACGCTTTCAAATGCTTGCCCCTACATCTTTCAAAACCTCCTCCTCTTCCCCTTGGGTGGAACGTACACCTGCCCCCATTTCTTCGCCCATTTCCTCCCCTGCCTCTCTCGTTGGGCATGCCACTGCGCGCCCAACGTCGACCTCATTGCTAACAAATCCTCCAGTCCCACCGCGCCCAATGCATCCTCTATAATCGCTTTATTCAAACTCGTGCGCTTCTCGCCCACCGCCGCACCGCCATCGCCGTCCGCGCGCGCCGCCCACGTATCCGGCAGATCGGCCACGTCCACGGTGATGAACGCCTGGTGCAGCAGCGGGTACTGCGTCTCGATGCGCTGCAGCTTGGCCGTCACGCCCGCCGACCACGCCGCCAGCTTGCGCAGCCGCAGCCACTCGCGCTGCAGGCTGAGCACGGCCGATTCGGACGCGACCAGCACGCGCGGGCTGGTGAGCTCGTGGCGCTCCGCGAGGGTCAGGCGGCGGTGGGAGGCGGCGGTCCAGCCGCGCCAGCGCGGCATCAGCAGCGTTTCGCACCAGTGCATGGCGGCCTCCCACTGGCCGAGCGCCGCGAGGCAGCTGATGAGGGTGTTCCACGTGGCGCGCGTGAACTGGAAGCCGGCGTCGAGCGCGGCTTGCGTGCACGCGAGGAGGCGCTTGCCGTCGCCGGCGGCGCGGTACACCTGGGCGACGTGCGCGATCGGCCCGCTGAGGTGGTAGGCGTGCACGGGGAAGACGGTCTTGGTGGCCGGGTTCTCGGTGCGCCGGCGGATGTCGCGCAACAGGACGGACCACAGCTGCAGGACGCGCGCGTGGCGGCCCTCGGCGAGGTAGGCGCCCATGATGATGGACAGCACGTCCGACGGCATGTGCTCGCTGTGCTGCGACACGGGCCTCATCTTGGCGTACAGCGTCACCAGTTCTTCCGCCAGCGCCATTTCACGCTTGTCGATGAGGAGCTTGAGAGCGTCGGCCACATTGTGAAGCTCTTTGTTGATCTCGGCCACGTCCCTCTTGGCAGGCGTGTACGGGGCGCCGCCTTGTCGCTTCCCTGGTGCGGCGTCCGTGTTGTGGGCGAGCTTTCGCATGTACTGCACCAGACTCTTGGCGAGGCGTGCCGTTCGGTCGGCCGTGGGCGCGCGCACAAATCCAGACTCGAACCGCGCGAGGTGCGTCGCAAAGTTGGGCTGGATGCCGGCGCGTTCCATTTCCGTGGATAGGATGTCGACGAGCGGCGCTTGCTCCGAGCTGATGGCGCTGTTCATGACAATGGCAAAGTGATTGGCTGTGATGGGCAGCAAGTTGTCGGCTACCGCGCTGCGCAGGAGGCGGTGGGCTGCAGCGGTCTGCTTGGCCTGTCCCTGGGCTACGAGGACGGCCAGACATGTGTCGTGGTCCCAGGCGAGGTTGTTGCTCTGCATGGCTGGCAGCAGCTGGAAACACTTGTCTAGCATACCAGCGGTGGCATAGGCCTGAATCAGCCTGTTCCAGATTTCGGTGCTGGTGACGCCTCGACGGGCCATCTCCCGGCAGATCTGCTCAGCCTCTTGGATGAGGTCGTTGTGCAGGTACGCCACCACAAGCGCCGTCGCCATGTTCACCGAAGGAAGCATCGCAGCTTGCGCCCGATTGAACACGGCCAATGTCTGTTCCAGGTCGCCGTTGGACGAGTGTAGCTCCATCATGTGTTCAAATGAGTGGACAGTGGGACCGTGCTGCTCGAGGATCGCCTCGAAGCAAGCTTTGGCATCCTCGCGCCTACCCGCCCTCACGTAGCATTTAAGCAGAGCATTCGCAAGCACAACATCCGCTTCGATGCCTGATTGCTTCAAGGCGACCAGCTCTTGCTCAGCGCCAGAAACGTCGCCAGACTGCGCATAGGCATCTACGAGACTGTGGTAGCCCCGTGCCTCTTTCGCCGCAGCCGGGAATGCCGTGATATATCGCTGCCACAAATCGCGGACCGCGTGAATGTCGCCAGACTTAGCGTAGAATGCCAGAAACTGTTCATATGCCCATTCGTCCAGGCCAGCCTCAGACTTGATCCAGTCCTGGTACAGCAGCGCGAGCCCCGAGGGGTTGTTTGGATAATAGATGCTAAACATGCCGCGCAGAATGTCTGGCGTAAATTGCGCACCGGGCCGTTGTCGATAGTCGCAATACATTTTGGCGAGCTGTCTGATGACAACTTTGGACTGCTTGCCGGCTTTGATGGACAGCAAGACGGATTCAATGTACAACTGGTAGTACGCAATGTTGTCGTAGTGAGAAAGGATCGTCCTGGCTCGATTCGGCTGGCAGGGCTTGGCGAGCACAGACCGGATCATGAGATGCCGCAGTTTGTCGAATCTCTCTCGTGAGTAAAATTCCTTGTTCTCTAATCGAATCTGGGCCAGTCCGGTATATTTGATGTGCTTCTCAAAGGCGGAAAAGAGAGTGTCCAGCTTGGGTACCGAGGGGAGGTGGTCAAAGGGCACTTCTTTGTTTGTATGCTTCTGCATGTGGGCTGAGTAGTTAAACCATACTTGGAACAAGTCCTGCCACTGACGCGCACCAAAAGCGCTGGCCACAATGTACTGCATACCGCTGCTGTAGTTGTATCGGAGGCCCTCCTTGAACTTTTTGAGAGCAGAGTCGAATTTTCCGCAGACAGCCAGCGAGCGAATGGCAGCAGACAGAAGCTCATCCGTCCATTCTTTCTGCGGAATCTCGCGAAAGAGAGCAGCCGCTCGGGCGCATTCGACATATTCGTCCGTTTTCGCAAAGCTGAGGATAAGTCCGGCTCGTTGCGCTAGCTGTTCCTCTCGCGAGGCTTTCTGATAGAGGCTCCAAGCGTCGTCGACCACAGTGTTCGTATTCAAAACTCGGGAGTTGAATTGGCGTAGGAATGAGTCGTCGGGTTTTGTGCTTTCGGGTTGTGTGTCGAGTGCGTCCGCTGCAGTCGCTTGTTGCGCCGTCGACGCTTCGTCAGCTTCCAGGGCTTCCGAATTTGTATTTTCTATTGATTCATGCTCGGTTGAGAGATCGGACGACATGCCTCCGCTGGCATGAAACTGCGTCGTGCATAGTATCGAGGGCTCGCTTCGCTGGAACGCGGCCATCTGCTGCGCCGAGTACTGCCGCCGCCGCAACGGCCGTAAGCGATTGGCCTTTGGTCTCGGCGCCAGCATGCGGTGCAAAAAGGACTGCGTGTCGTTGGGGTATAGGAAGTCGAGGAGAAACGACGTGGCGACCAGCTTCGGCTCGAGGGCCTCGGTGGCCGTTGCCGCCTTTGTCGGGGCAGCATCGTGCGACGGCGGCTCTTCGGTGGCCGAGAAAGACCAAAAGCTGGCCAGCTCGAGAGTCGGGGCGCCGTGCTGCCAGAAGCCCGTGTGCAGCTGGCGAGACCGGCGAGCGGCCCGTCGAGTCTTGGGGATGGCGCGCTGGAGCTGGCCCGACTCCAGGCTCGCCACCGCCCGTTCAATCATGGGCAAGGTGGCGGTCCCAGGAGCTGGACGCCGCTATGATATGCAAATGAGTGTATGTGATGAGTATATCGACATTGCCGGTAGGAGGTCTGCGGCGCAGAGTCGGCTTGGGATCGCGTGAGTCGGGTCTGCGAGTACGGGAGTAGTCGGGGATAATCGGAGGGTGGCCGTACCCAGCTGCAGGCGTGCCAATTATAGCACTTGTGTTCGATTTAAATTCAGATTGGCTGCGTCGCGGATTGGCGAGCAAAGACGTTGGCCGGCAAGGGGGTTTAGTTGGGGTGATGGAAATGGCCTTATTCGCGATGGAAAAAAAGTTGGCGTCGGTCGGAGCTCTCTGGCTTCGGCAACACTGGGCCCAGGTCCACGTGTAATTGGTCAGAGGCCCACTTGCCGTATATTGGCCAAACAATTCTCAGGCCATTTGAGTCTACGACGGATATTACGACGAAAAAAATAGATTCGAGGTAAAATAATACACAAGAGATTGAGTGATGATGGTGGCTTGAGGATATTTCAATTTGTTTCCATTATGCTAGGCTATAACAATACTGCAACATCGCATCGGGTGCGTTGCAGGTGGTCGCGCGACCAGCGACTAAAAGTACATGAAAGCAAAGTAACGAGCTGGCTCGTGGTTGATACAATCTGAATGATTCCGTAATTGGATATTTCCGTAATGGAAGAATTTTCCGTATTTGCCTTGACATTCCGTGCCATTTTTGTAGCATTTGCAGCCTGTGAGGCTTGTGCATTTTATGCGGTGCCGCCTGGCGTGATGTGCGTTTGCAGCAGTATTAAGGGCATCTGGCTGTGATGCGGGCGGCGACACCGTCTAGGTATCGTGTGTCGTTGTGGGTATATTGGCAATAAGAATATTTGCGTGTTTTTCCTTTTGGTCGTTGCTTGATTTGTACATGTGTCTTTTTTCAACGAACTGATGAGGCTCTACCGGAGCCTGCCTTTTCTGGTGGTGGTACATGGTGTGTTGTGTCACCGGTCACCGTTTGCAACCCCCCGTCTCAAGGATTTCATCCAGACTGGTTGGCCTGCGTCATCTGCTGCAGCTCGACCAGCGCCGGTCTGTTTCGGCTCTTGGTGCGCTGCTGCTGGCGACGGTACGGCGGCTCCCTCGCGGCGTTGGCGTGCGGCGAGGCGGCGCGGGACGGGCAGTGGTCGCGGCGGGCCTCACGCTGGCGGGCGTGGTAGGCGAGACGCATGGCGTTGGAGGTGCGCGGCGCCGGGGAGCGGGCGCGGGACCGGACGCGCGAGCGAGTCTGGGAGCGGTGCGGCGAGACGGATCGGTGTCGAGAGCGGCCGCGCAGCGTGCTGGACTCGTCGGCGGTGCGCAGGGCGCGGATCTCTGGCCGGGTCGGGCTGCGGTGGCGGGTGCGGCCGCGCATGTCAATGTCGGCGGCGGCGGAGGAAGTGTGGGGGAAGGCCATCTCGAGATAGCCGGAGTCTTTGGTGACGCTGGCAGTCATGGCGGTTGGTGGTTGTGGTTGCGAGAAGGTTGCCAAACGGACGACGACAGTGTATGGAGTGTGTGGTGTGTGGTGTAAGTGGCGTTGATGTGGTTGATGACGCCAGTGGTGATGATACAAAGTGTGTAGTGACGAATGAGCGAGAGTCAAGTCAAGAGGAATAAATATGGTAGAGAAAAAGAATGGTTGGTATACAGAGACAAGGGGGGGAAGGTAGAAAACAGGGACGGAGAAGGAGGGAATGTGTGAATAGTTATACAAGCAATCAAGGCCCCCCTGCAAGAGGAGAAGACAAGGCAAGGCAAAGAAAGCAAGGCAAGACACAGGCGAAGTGAGGTGGTGTGGGACTCGTACGAGGTAGTTAGTGGGAGCGACCCGAGGAGTTGGGCAGCTGGAATTTGGAGGCTGCCAATGTGCCGGACAGACTCACAGGCACTCACAGGCACTCACAGAGGGTGGCAGTCACTGACAGAGACGTGTTAGCGCCTGAGCTAGCAGCCTTTTTAGCGGCGAGTTGGGCCAAGGAAGGCCACTAAACAGGCTAGGACCTGCAGGCCGTAGCGCTGCCTCTCCAGTGGCTGTCGCTGTATTTTAGTGTCCATTTTGAGGGTTAGCGTCTGGCGGGCGCTGCAGGCCGGCCCAAGCAGGGCTTGCAAGGCGAGAGGCAAGAGGGGGTCACATGGCCTTTGACCGGCCTTGACTTTAGTGTGGGCGCCTCTTTTGTCTCTCCTCCTTGTCCGCAGTACCCAAAATGTATGGCCTCATTTATGCCCCTGCGAACCACAACGCGCAAGGACCAACATCAACAGGCTATCCCCGGCGCATAGACCTTCCAGAACATTTCGTGTTACGGAAAGCGACCAGGTTGGAAATTGACAACTTTGTGTTTTCTTCTCTCAGGGTCTTGCAATCTTGCAAGTCTTGGGTTCTCCAAACCTTGATGGGTGTCCGGAGCAAACACCACCACCACCTCGAATGTCGCACATACTCGCATACATATGCTGCGCGCCTTGCAGACTACCAACTGCCTGCCAACTGCCATCATCGATGCCACACACCCTTTTTTGCGAGATGCAAGCGACGCCTTCTTGCTCAAGTCTCCACTGCACCATCGCCCCCATTGGCTTGTTGGACAGGCTCGGCAGACAGCCACCAACTTGGCTGTGACTCTTAGCCTTTGCCTATCTGGGCCATCTCTCGACTCTCCCCCAGCTCTGCCGAGTCTTTACGCTCTGTTGTTCAAACTTCATGCGTGCCAAAACCACCATGCTGACATGATCACAGCCCTGCCGCTCCCTCTTTGCCTGCCCATCCCATGCAAGCCTCGTTCTCCTCACCCGCAGCCCAGAGCTGACTGCCCAGTGCCACATCACACCACCTCTCTGTTGCCTTGGGCTGCCTTGCTTTAGTTTGCGCGGCACCTCAAAGACCACCCACCACAAGAAAGAAAAAAGGCTAATCCTGGAACGCCAATCCATGCCCTTGCTAGTCCCATTACCACCCTGGACGCGGGGAACACCAACCGTAGCGCTAGACCAGCCCATTCGGACCCAAGGATATCACTCTGAAACTCTGGTAAAGGGGGCCAAAATGGAGACCAGCAGCATGCCAGAGGTCAGGCAGTCTGGCGCGTGCAGGTCGCAGTCACTAAATTTAACCCGGCCGTCTGGGCCGGCCTAGTCAGGAGCAAAAAAAAAAGTGTTGTATGTTACAACAGCCTGCTTCTTGCTTTGTCGCGCGCTTGGATACTCATCCTATTACCAATGGGCCATGATGTGGTACAGCACTCTGCAACAGTAAGAATAGCTGTCTATTGACGCCCACCCGCATGAGACGGTGCTGACGTTGCTCACTGCCTTTCTCATCTTGGTTCTGCGCGCGCCGGCAAAACAGGCAGCGCGCCGGCTTGCACATCATCATGCCACCACCATGTCTACACACCCTCCCACGCGCTGGCCAAGGGTACCAAGCAAACAGTAAACCCGGCAGCCTATCTTGCACGCTCGCCGGATACAGTAGCAATCCACCCTTCCTACCTCACAATGTGCTCACTCACGCTCGCATGCCATGCCTTGCGCTCCGAGCCGGGTCGCAGTGACAAGTAGACGACCTTGCATGCCACGCCGAGCTTTTGATAGGACCGTTGGCGGCTTTTGCCCTCTCTCCCCTCTCGACTCCATCAAAGTCAATACGTCAGAACTTTAGCCCATCTTCCGCTGTTAGCCCGCCCGATGAACTGGAATGCAATCACTTTGCAGAGGGCAGAGAAATGGTGGCGTTTCCAATGCGAAAGTTTATTAGTTTTAGTTACCAAAAACCCGTCCCTATTACAGCAGCCAGGTGACTCCGCTTCCACCTGCCCTGCCATTGCACCTCCGCACGGCTTTATCCGTCAACCGGACGCCCGCCTAGCTGTCTTTCATCGGCGCCCTCGGCACTTGGCGTATGTCTGTCGGTCTGTGTGTCTCTCTCTCTTATTATTGATTTGCCAAGCCGGCTATGCGTTGTCGCCTCTGTTGCCTGACAGTGCGCGGGCTGCTTCCGGTTTGCGACACGGCTCGGGCAGAAAAAGATGGTCATTGTTGACGACTGAAACAGGCCGCTGCTGCGTGATCGCATGTCTCAGGCACATATATCACCGAGTTTTCAATACCAAAAATGCCCACACTTTGAATAACCTTCTCAGGGGTCAATATTAATGAAAAGTGACGTGTCTCTTGCGCGAGTATCAAAAGGACCGCCCTTTTCTAGGGTGTTGCTGCTCTTCCTACGGTGCCGGCTCTGGAGCTGTTCTACTGCTCGCCCGCTGCGAGGGAGAGAATGGCATGGAGGCGTCCCTGATCGACTGTTATGTAAATTGAGATGTGAGCAGGCCTTGTCGGTTCGTAATAGAAATGCACACCACGGTTCTATATACAGCAAAAACAAAAGGGAGAGAATCCAGACTCAAATATATGCAAAAGGGCGGGCCAGTCTGCACAGAAGATGCGCGAGGCAAGTCATCGATCTATTCGTAGCTACATACTCTGGGCAGCAGCGATGGCAAGAACCAGTCTCTTCTCCGTGTGTCTAATTCTCTATAAATGTGTACTCCATGATTTCCGTCAATCATATTTACAGACACTTTTCTTAAAAGTCAAGGCAAGTTTGTCAGCGTCTCTCCTTTCGCAGCACGGACAAGCTGGTCCATCACAGACGGCAGATGACGCCCTACAGTTGCCAAAACGAGGCACATTTTTGATACGTTGAAAAAAGAAGTGCATATTGCACTAGCAGCTTGTATCAACCAGACTTTTCTTAATCCAAAATGAATTCCCTTACCGATGTGGTATGCCCTTCCCGTGTTCTCGTACCGGCTCTACAACGTCTCCCAGCAGCGCTCTTTTTTCAACTCTTCTCTTGCTGCTGATCTGATATACAGAAGTTTTCTGTATTTTCATAGATTGCGTACATCAGATAAAACGACGTGGCATCTTACAAAAAGTACCCGTAGCTCATGGTAGTTCTTCCAATCATGCTCCAATTACGTTCATGATAATTCACTCACTCCTAATTAGCCCTTCACCTCTCCTCCTTGTTGTTGTCATTCGCCAGTCCCCGCAGCACCTCCCACTCCTGCTCCGTCATCGAATAGATGAGCTCGTCGTGCCACGCCCTATTCGCCCAGGCCACTTCTTTCCGCCGCCCGACGTACGTAAACCCAACACTCTCATATAGTTTCTGCCCGACTTCATTAAACGAAAACGTCGTCAGCGAGAGCGTGTGCAGGTTGGCGTGCCGAAACGCCCAGTCCACGCCCCAGTCCAGCGCCTCGCGGCCGTAGCCCTGCCCGCGGTACTGCTTCAGCAGCGTGATGCCAATGTAGGCGTTGCGGTTGTGCCGCAGCGACTCCGGGATGCCGCCCCAGCCCACGCACAGCGTGCCGATAATGGTGGGCTTCTTCTTGGTCTTTTTCGGATCCGCATCGCCGCCGCCGTCTTCCCTGCTGTCCGGCGACGGTTCCGGGCCAAGACAAATGGCGACGCCCAAGAGAGCCTTCCGGAACATGCTCGCAAGGAAATCAATGTCCTTTTTGTTTTGCGGTCGGAGCATCATCTCGGACGATAGTGCCTGCAGCGGCGCATCGCGCATCTCCTCGCGGACGGCGGCCGTGTAGTGCTCGTCGTCATCCTCCGAGGCAATGTAATGGAGTCGCTTGGACGCAAAGGCGCCGTCGAGAGCGGCTGAGAACGCGGACATGATTATTTCCGGGTGACGAGATGGAGTGCCAAGGGAAATCTAGTGCCGAAAATGGGGAGACGAGTACATATCTATACTACCACCGGCATATGAGCGCATCGGACAGCTCTCCTATACTGTGCCTCGCACCCATTCAATTTCATTGGTCAACGAACATTCAGTGACTCAGGCCGCCATCTTGAGCTAGGCTTGATTGACGACGACAGTCACATCGTTGATGTGAGTCACTTTTGGAGAATAGAGATGTGGTCATCAATTCTGGTCACAGCTAACACAGCTTAAAAGGAGTTATTCAGAATCGAATTATTTATGTAAAATAGCCTTAATCTCTTATTTCTATACTAAACTTAGTTTTTCTATATTTATCTTCTATAAAAGTATATTTATCCTTTATATATATTTAAAATAGCTTAGTTAGACGGCACTGTCATTTGGCTCAAAGCCTTGTGCGAAGCCACGCCCCCTGCGTGGGCCAACGAGTTAGCTCCGCCCTTGTGTCAAATCGAGTGATGTGTCCGAATTGTGCGCATTTAGCTGAGGAGGAAACGAGTCCATCCACTCCTGAACCATTTCCAAGTACCCTTTAATTAGGTACGAACGCCAATTTTGGACATGTACAAGTAACTCAGCTAGTGAGCCCAATTGGATGCATGGCCGCCGGGTGTAATAAACAGAGTGAAGTGTAAGCGCTATGCCATCAGTTCAATGTTCCAGTACATACGACTACGACAGCACACCACCCGAGAACCACGAAGAACCGACTTTCTCGTTTACTGCTTCGAACGCTGTGAGACGAATACAGGCAGCTCCGTAGCCTTTAAATGAAAGCCCTCGCGAATCACCGTTTCCTTGTCCGGATCCACGGGACGATAATCGAACCGGCGAAATACTGTAGCAAAAGTCTTTTTCAATTCCATCATAGCGATCTACGCCGCAAATCAGTTTCTTGATACTAATTAGCAAGCCTTTCATTCACTTACATTACGTCCGATGCAAGCGCGCGGCCCGTAGCTGAAGCTCATGAAATGTTTGTCCATTTTGCCTCGATTCTCTGTCAACCAGCGATCGGGATTGAACCGCAAGACGTTTTCTCCAAAGACCTCCTCGTCTCGATGAACGGTATAGGTTGAGATTGATAGCACGGTGCCAGGCCGGAAATGTCTGTCTCCAATGGTCACCCCTGCACCGGGAGGGACCACACGTGGTAATCCAAACGCGATTGTTGGCCTAAGTCGGAGGGTCTCGTGAATGACGGCATCGAGATATGGTAGTGACTCGAGTTGCGAGAAGCTGGGAACAAAATCCTGAGACAGGGGCTCGGGAAAGTGGACATCAAGCTCTTCTTGCAGCTTGCGAAGGCTGTCACGGTTTCTCGATAGTAAATCTATCCCATGGGTGATGGTATTGCTTGTAGTGTCGGACCCGCCAATAAAAATAGACAAGGCCTCCATTATAAGCTCGTTTTCGGGCAGCGGCATCTTCGTATCTGGATCGCGCGCTTCGAGGAGGTAGCTCAGAATGTCTCGGCGACCTTCAACATTCGACATTTGCCTCCTCCTGACAGCCGCTGTGCAAATTGATCCAAGGCTGGACACGGCTTTTGCACCTTTGGTGAAGAAGGGGTCAAGAAAAAGATATGGTGTCCAGCGACGGAGCCATAAAGCTTGCCCGACAACCACACACCACTCGCCGCGTTCTTTAAGAACCCTGATCCCATTGTTGCTGTCATAACCGTCCTCAACATACCCAAACGAGCCACCGAATGCCTATAACTTTAGCTGTCATTTTCTCTCCGACTCTCATGGACACAAGGAAACGTACTAGGTCTCCTATAATGTCGAATGCAAGGAACGCATTCCAAGAAACAGCATCCAGGACGCCTTCGGAGTTGGTCTTTCGTTTTGCCATTTCATCAGTGATTGGATATTCGTATTTCCCGGCGCGACCCCCGCCAATAATCTCCTCCATTTGTCTTCCGTATAGAATCAGTGCATCGGTTATAAAACGCTCGAAATCTTTGGTGGACCGGGCTGAAAAAGTCGCAGCCAGCCATTTTCTCTTCCGACTGTGAATAGCTCGGCTTCGTGTTGTAAAGATACTCTGAGAATTCCAATCAAAGATTTCATAAAACGTTGACTTCAGAAAGCCATTGCCATGACCCATGATATCCTGATCATTATCAGCAATAAGCATGTATAAGTGTTGAGAGCGATGGTACCCTACCTTGATGTACTTTGGGTCGCCAACGCTCACATGATTAGGGGAAATCCTAACAAATGCGCCCTTTTCCAAGTGCTGTTGATGGACAGCTCTCGAGTATCTGTGTTTTCTGGCTTGTATAAAACCCCACACATTTGAATAGGATGAAAGGGGCGTGCCAGGGAGGTCTCGCAAACCTAATGCGTCACGTAGCAACCACTAGAAGAGTGAACTCACGCAAATGTTAAAGTAAATTGGTTGGAAGGCTTACATTTCTTGAAGCGAACAATATTAAAAGGGCAATGAAGAAAGCGAGGGAAAGTTCATAGAACCCAAAAACCTGCGTTGGAAGGAGCATAGTGTTGCGCAGCTGTTGTCAATCTGCCACTGATAATAGAATATAAGATTCAGGTAGAAGTAAATTAAATCTATCATGTAATCTGTGTGTCATATGCGTAATCCATTGGTCTCTGTAGATAAAGTAGTGAGGGCTGCCAAGGTATTTATAATAATGGTGTGGTAAAGATGGAGGCACCTATAATAATTGGGTCCTTGTGTAGCGAGTTCTTGCTGCGTCGAGTACACCTTTACATTTACCACCAGCCAAGTACCGCACTAAGTATCTTGCTAGCTAGCAAGAGTGCCACAGTGCCTACGAGAGTGCCTAGGAGAACACTAGCGAGGTTTCCCGTGCTAGCTCAGTCGCTGTCTCGCTCAGTCGCTGTCTCACTCAGTCCCGTGTCACACCCGCCCGCGATGCACATACGTAGTACAAAAGACAAGCTCTTTGGCCTCCGTTGTCATTCAACTCGTCATGTCTCGGATGGATGATGAAAATTGTACCATGTTTTCTTTTTGCCGCCAGCATTTAATTTGCTAGCCATCTACATTGAACAAGGGTTTCAAGTCGGCATATACTCTACTGGAGAAGCGCCGTATCAGTGGAGCTGAAGGAATCTTATTTAGGCCAACCACCCATGAGTTTTACTTGTTCTGTCTAAGACAGGGTCCTATCTCAGGTACTCGTCACTTTTCATCATGTTGAGTTGATATGGTCCCTCTGCAGAATTCTCCTGATTAACTAATGCAGAGTTGATCTATCCATAGCATCTTTTTCCTTACTTGGCTCTGAAGACGTTTTAGAGCATCGTAGAGGCTTTGAGTATTAACGACGCTTTCCCCTGAAACCACTATAGCCTTAGAGCAACTGCCACCGCCCCAAACGTAGGACAAGTTTCGTATGGGTCGCCACTGTCGACGTTCGCCGCCAGCTTTAAAAATGTCATCCACCAAGCAGGATTAATTGTGGGACAACCTCTGGCAACTGCTACTTGATGAACAGTCTGCTGGCCGCGCTCCGTTTATACATGCCGAGCAATGGCAGTCGGCATTGTGTGTTCAGCTAACCGCTACTCCGTAACTGTCGATTGCACGGCGAGAGACAATGTCTCGTTCACAGGCACAGCGCTGGCCTTTCTACCGTCTCGTAACGCGGTCCGCCCTGGAACTCTCCCTCGACCATGTTAGGCCCAAGGTCAGCTGAGTCATTCGTAACAGCTATATATTCATTAGTTTTGTCTGCATTAATGAATACCCTGGATTGTTTGCGCTGAAGCTCCTGGAGGAAAGAGATGTAAACAAACCAGTAAGAGACGTGACAGCTCCTTCACGTGCGCTCCGATAGCCGGTCTTCTTTATTCGCTAGGGCGATGAGGAAGGCTCTCATGGCGTCGATGGTCAGCATGGTAGCGACTGTCTAGCTAATGTTGGCAGCAAGAGATGAGGCTGCAAGAAATCGCGATGGCAGACTAAGATAGTCCTGCTGCGGCGCTGATTAAACTGGCCAAGCTAGCCCAAAGACCGAGACGGGTGGTTGTGCGGAATCGAGGAATAAACGATTCAGCAGCTGCGCTGGGGATATAAAGCAAGGGGAGTTGAAGAGCTGGAAACAATGTAATGCGTGCAAGAGCAACGCCATGCGGCCCGCCATCTAAACATGAATCGAGCATGCACATGCCGTAGTAGGCAAAGAGCAAAAATACTGGATAAAAGAGAATCATATATTATGTTAATGATAACGACGCCAAGTTTAATATCAAGACTTGATTTATATGCGTTGTTAAAGATAGAGAAGACCAGGATATTTAATCATGTATTATTATGCATTCATATGCTAGGTCGCCTGTGAACTATCGCTAGGATTATCTGATGCACTCTTAAATGTATCAAGCAATTGCCAAATTCTTACTTCTTGCCGCCGGTAAGGCAGTCAAGAGTCTTACCAAGACAGTTTGCAAGGCCGCCAACGGCGCCAGTGACGGCACCTATCCTTTATATATATCTTAGACAACTTAGCTAGCTTCTAGTAGGTTATAACAAAGCGAAGCTCAGCCCTACAATCCTGTTCCTGCTCGCGATTGGTGCTCTAACGCGACATTACTCAAGCAGCGACGAGCGTGCCCGCGCGGGGTGGAGTCGCCGTTGAGGAGACCTGCCAAAAGAGGCAACAAATTGTGAAGAGATCGCAGCCTCGGCAAGTAAAGAGCAGTATATTGATCAGAATCTCTGAAATTGTGTATTTAGTTTTATAGTTGAAATAGCATCTAAAGTTGCTGCTGAGCCTCCTCGGCTCCAGTGATTTTGCGCACACGACAAAGACCATTTTCATCCCAGTCCTCGCTGCCGACACCGCGACGCGTAATGAACAGACCTTTGGGATCAATATGCTGCTTGATTTTGTAGAGCCTCTCGTAGTTCTCACCCCAGAACGATTGCTGGAAGTTTGCCTCGGACGGATCAGCTTCGTTCAGATAGGCGCCCATGTCCTTTTCAAGAGCTTTGAGAATGGGGACCTCGACATTAGTCACCTTCTCCTGCACGGCTTTCTGTTCAGCAAGAGTAGCATCGGTTGCCCAGTCTCGCGCAAACGTAATATGGACAATGGTCTTGCGCCAGGCAGGGTTGAGTGCCGACTTGATCTTGCCCGCATTCTTTGCGACCGCTCCATCGGCGATGAAATGGGCCGTGTAACCAGTATTGTTACCACTGCCATCGTAAATATCACGCAGTGCCTTCCCAAGACGCTGCGCGCCATCTTGTTGGACTAGAAGGTCGCGCGAGATCAGGCGAGAGCCAATGATGACAATGCCGCCAGTAGGGTCGTAGGGAGTCTTGGCCAGTTCAGAGGCAATCATGCCACCAAACGTAGGTGCCTGTAGAAGGGTGTAGTTGACGCCAGGCAAATACTTTTCAGCGTCGGCGATGAATGAATCCCCAATCTTGGCGACGGGTGCCTGGTCCGTCTTATTAGCGAAGAACATGGAAATGGTAATAGTCGCAGTCGAAGTGCCGTTCTGGACCAAGTTGGGCAAAAAGGAATAGTAGCCGCTGCCTCCGGCATCAGCAAGAGCAGGGAGACGTTGTTGAAGGGCTGCGAGAATATTCCAAAATCTATCATCGGCAGGTCCAGGAAGAGAAATAGTAGACAGGAGGAAGAGAGTGGGCACGTCGGGGAATGTGCGAATGGTGACCGAGACGACTACACCAAAGGTGCCGCCACCGCCGCCTCGAAGGGCCCAAAAGAGGTCTCTGTTTTGGTATTCATTTGCAACAAGAAGTTTGCCCTATTCTTGTCAGTACAGGTCAATGAGGTGGATTTTGTCCACTTACATCAGCAGTGACAACTTCAAACTGAAGAGCATTATCGGAAGCCATGCCCTTCCATGGGCCCAAAGGTGAGTGGCCGCCTCCTTGGATGTAGCCACCAGCTGCGCCAACAGTGTGGGAGAGACCAACAACAGCTGTAAGATTGCGCTTGGCTGTCTCGGTATAGATATCCAGGAGCACCACACCCGCACCGAGAGTGACGGCAGAGCCCATGGACTTTTTGGCGGGGGAGCCCTCTGGCACAAAGTCGTCCACGAAATCCATCTTCTTCATCTTGTAGGTTGCAATCTGCAGCGATTCAGGCGCAGATGATCGGCCGAGGAAGCAATGGCCAGTGTTTTTAATGGCCAACCTGATATTGTGATTCGCAGCGAAGCGCACTGCCTCCTGGATATGCTGGGCCGTCTCGGCAACGACAGAGAAGAGAGAGATGCGTCCCTGGCGGCAAGGCACATCCTTTGGCAGATCAAAGGAACAACTCTCGTTGCGCTCCGGCCAGGCCTCCCAGTTTGTCCACTGGACAGCGCCGGGATTCTGGTCACGCCAGACGGAAGATTCAGAGAGGGCCATGGAGGCATTGCAAGCAGCGGCATTATAACCAGGATTGTGACAGACGCTTGCGACAGGTTGAACAGCAATCAGATTGCCGCTCACAGAGGCATTGAGAGATGCCCATTGGCTTTGCGAAGGCCAGCACGGGTCGCGAGGACTGCATCGACACGAGGTGTCTGTTTGGAGAGCAGCTCCATGGGCAGAGCCCAATAGGGCGGTGAAAGAGGCAACTTGCGTCAACTTCATAATGAGAGATTGACCTGGATGAAGTATATTGGTGATTTCCGAAGATATAAAAGTACATGGTCTACTATTTGTACTTGTCAGTGCAAGGACAACCCCGAGTGACGATTACGTAGTCGACCGGCACTGCCACGGTTGCAATCTCATTTTCGCCCTAAACGATGCCATTTCTGGTCGTATGCACCGAGCCGGCCGATCGCGTTTGGCAGTGTAAAAGGAAAACGAAGGATACGATTCCCACGATTGGCGGAGATTTGCGTTAGCTGCTGGGGCTGAGAGGGAAAGACGGCGCAGGGTGGGAGCACGGTGCCCGGAAAGACTGGGGCTCGCAGGCTGTCTCAGCAGTGACCACAGGCTAGCGTGCCGCTATAAATGCGGCAAACGGGCCTGCAAAGGCCGCTGGAGCATGGAAAGCCCCTAAAAGCTCACTAACGCGCCCAAATTGCTGCCCATCTGCAGGCACCCAGGCAAAAAGTGGATTCGCCTGCCATCCGCTTCGCGACATCTGGCCTAAAAGGGTCAAAAATCGCAGCTAGATCAACGTCATTGTCACTGTCCCTTTCCCGTCCCATCTTGTGCCATTACCTTGCCATTGCACCGCCGCGTGCTACGTTCAGCCCAGCAACCGTATCCGAATCGGGGTATTTCGTCGCAATCTCTTCAACTGCCCTACGGCTGCGCCTCTTGCTCACCCGGGTCCCCTCCGGTTATACCCAAGCGTGTGATACGACGAACGCGTGTTTGTGCCGCCCCCCCATCAGGGCATTTCAGCTGCCGAGCCATCAGCGAATCAATCACCGGCACTTGCTCCCGACTGTCGACATCGGCTCTGGCAAATGGCAACGCGATAAGCTGTTCAGCCACCCGCGCCCGTCTCTCCCCGGTCCCACGGCTCCCGCGCCGTCATCTCGCCATCTACGATGCCCAAGACACGCCCGCCCACCACGGGCTACGAGCGCCTCGCCCAGGCCGACCGCTTCAGCGACGACTCTGACGACGAATTCGCCAATGCCGGACCCTCCGCTTCCCTAAATCCCTCCGCCGCCGCCGCCGCGCCTAGATTCGCTTCAGTCAACGGCGCAGGCCCGTCCACGACGCGGCCCAAGTTTCGACGTCGCGTCGGTAGCACCGGTGGCGTCGACATCAAGGCCATCAACGCCCGCTTCGAACGCTGGGCGGATGAGATCGCCTCCAAGTTCAAGCGCGGCCGCGGCAAGAGCTTCGCCGGCGAGGAAGAGCGGCTCGAGATCCAACACTCGGTATTCCGCGCCCCAGAGGGCGTCCGGCCCATCACACCCGAAGGTCTCGCCGAGACTCCCGAGGGCGACATTACAAAAGCCGACTTTGAAAGCATTGTCGAGAGCGTCAGGGTTGCGATTAGACAAGAGGTTCATCCCAGCATGATCTCCCAAGGTAGCTCTGGAAGTTACTTTGCGCGTGATCCCGATGGCAAGATTGTCGGCGTCTTCAAGCCCAAAGACGAAGAGCCTTATGCGGCTGGTAACCCCAAGTGGAATAAATGGATTCACCGAAATCTATTTCCGTGCTGCTTTGGTCGAGCATGGTGAGTCTAATACCGACCTCTGCATCACAATCACATGCTAATCTCAATAGCCTCATTCCCAACTTATCATACGTCAGCGAAGCCGCTGCCTACGTTCTCGACCGTCAACTACGAACAAACATGGTTCCCTATACAGATGTGGTGTGGCTATCTTCAAAATCATTCCACTACCCATTCTGGGACCGCCGTAATTTCTATCGCAAGAAGAAGCCTTTTCCAGCCAAGCCGGGCAGTTTCCAAGTCTTCCTCAAAGGTTTCAAGGATGCCAACGTCTTTTTGCGAGAAAATCCCTGGCCCGACCAGTACTGGTCTGGCTTTCGCACATCGAGCGGTAGAGATGCTCGTAATCGCAAGAACAAGTGGTCCGACGCCTGCCGCCCGTCCACATCAGGCCCTGCCGAGAATGCCGATTCGGACGATGACGAAACAGAGTCACCCGGCGGCGCGCGGTCACCGTCACCCGAGGAGCCAGAGGAGTTTGCCTGGACAGAAGATTTAAAACAATCGTTCCGCGAGGAGCTCGAGAAGCTGGTTATTCTCGACTACATCATGCGCAACACAGATAGAGGCCTAGACAACTGGATGGTCAAGGTAGATCGCCAAACGGGAGCTGTCTCCATCGCCACGGAGCCCATGCATCTCAACATGGAAGCTGAAGCTGAGCCTGACGCGGAACGCCCGCGACCAGTCGACGCCAGCGAGATGCCGACGTCCGCCTCCACGGCATCCTACCCATACAAGCGCCAGAAGCCTATGCACGCGTCCAAAAGGCACGGTTCCGAGAAGACCACGCAGATGGTGCTCGGCGCCATCGATAACTCGCTCTCCTGGCCGTGGAAGCACCCAGACGCCTGGCGCAGCTTCCCCTTTGGGTGGCTCTTTTTGCCCGTCGACCTCATCGGGCGGCCGTTTTCGCAAAAGACGCGAGACCACTTCCTGCCGCTGCTCACGTCGACGGCATGGTGGAGCCAGACGCAGATGGCGCTCAAGCGCGTCTTCCAGGTCGACGAGGATTTCCAGGAGCGCATGTTCGCTAAGCAAATCGCAGTCATGAAGGGCCAGGCATGGAACGTCGTCGAGGCCCTGAAAACAGCCGACCACGGGCCCCTCGAGCTCACCCGCCGCGCTAAGGTCTGCGTCTGGGACGACCTCGTCGACGTGCCCGTCGCCGTGCCCATGCGCGTCACCTCCTCCGAGATGCGCCGCAACGCCCTCGCCTCCCGCACCTCATTTGACCAGGATGAGGCCGACATTGCGAGCTCCCTGCCCGCCGGCTCGTCCTCCGCCGCGCAAACAGCCGACCTCCTCGGCTTCGGTGCCTCGGCGCCGGGCGACCTGCCGCACCCGGGCCGCTTCGAGATTGCCAGTCCCAAGATGGAAGCGACGCGCGCCGCGGGCGACGTCCCCAACGGTGACATCACGGCCTCCTCGGCGTCGCACTCGCGGCAGACCAGCGTCGACGGCCACAACGGCAGCAAGGCGGCGCGCCCGCCCACTCTCAACGCCGCCGCCTCCTACCACGGCCCCTCGCGCGCCCTCAACACCTACGATCCCCCGCGCAACCACAGCAAGGACCACCCAACGCGCGGGCAGCCGCAGCAGCGCCGCTACTCGTTTGCCACCAACGCCGCCGTCCGCCGCAACAGCCACTCGATCGCGCAGCAGCTCTACGGCGACCACCAGCCCGCCAGCAGCAGCCGACACAGCTTCGACTACGGCCACGGCGGTCACGGCACCGGCGATGATGACCTGCTCGAGGGGGACCTTGGCTACGCCGCCGCCGAGGGCCAGATGGGCAACCAGCGCAAAGTCATTGTGGAGCGCCTCGAGGCCGTCAAGAGCAGCAACCCCGTCTTCACATGGTGTTGAGGAGGGTAGGGGGGATGTGAGTGTCGGCGAACATCATGTTGTGCTATCACAAAATACCAAATTTCTGGAGAATGCGAGAAAACGAGAAGAGGGGTGCGAGAGAGTGAGCTCCATGTCAGCCAATTCTTCATCAACGAAATGAGCAAAAGGAACTGGTTACGTGGGTTGGTTGAAACTCGTGCCAACACCTCCATTGGCCCGGCTGCTGCGGTTCACGGGTATCCAGTCCGGACGCCTCTTTTCTTTCTCATGTTTCCTGCACGGCAGTTTTTTCTCCATCCAAAACGTGTGTTATTATGAATTTATTCCTATTTATTCCTTCTCCGCATTTTTGTATTCTAGCCCTTTTTTTTTATCCATTTTTCTTCCTGTCCGGGTTCCTTTGGTATCTAAATGGGCGGCTAGATTAAAGAGTCGTATGATTTAATATATACAGTCGACCTCTTCTACTACGTTACTTCATTTGTCCTTTTGCTCTGGATCCAGAAAAAATATACACGTTTAATCTCTTGGGACGTAGCCTCGGTGCCCGCCGCCGAATAAACTTTCCCATCATGTCCATGCGCCGCCACGTCATTGGTCCAACGAGGACAGCACACTAACTTTCCTGTCCACTAATCTGCCCTGTCAATGAATTCTCGGCTTTACGGCCATGTCGGCCATCAACATGCTACGCCAAATAGACAGAGGGGTAGCCAGGCTCCCTGGCTCGGTCTCCCCCCATGATGCTTCTTACAAAAAAAAGCGTGTGGGTGCTCGGACGATGTCGACTCTACGCAGCCAAATGTTGGCGGTCCAGCAGGCCCTTAGCTGCTTGCCAAGAATGGACAGTCACATATAACAACGCTGAAGAGGTGTCAACCATCCGCAAATAGCCCTAAAATGAGGCTCTGCGGGGTTTGCAGGCTGTGCAGGAAGCGTTCCCTGGCGTGCCATCCTCGGCAACATCGTTGGCCGATTCATGTCCTTCACTAGCCAACACATTTGTCGCGAATGCGCGGATACGACAAGAAATAGCAAAATAGTGGCACTCTCTCTACGTCAAATGGCCTCGGCAGGACCACCCAGACCTTCCTGATCGCGACGTAGCGTGTGGTTCTTGTTTTCAGGTGGTTCTTTTTTTTTCAGGTGAACAGGGATCCAGCATACGCTTCTCCCCTCTTCACCGCCCCCATCGGCAGCTCTGTGAATGCGACGCTTCCAACGCGACGCAGCGCCCGGGAACCAGGAAAAACGGTCTCTCCATCGACGTCTGTCTTACATGCAAGGCTGTCGCCGGGCGCAGACTGCAGGGCTTCTCGGTGCACTGAAAATCCGCCAGCCGCGACATGGCCATCGTGATCGTGCTCGGCAGACCAAGGTTCCCACCGCGCCTGGCCCACGCCCCGACATTGATTACCACTACACAACGTGGCCGGGAAGCTAGTAGGGCGTCGCTTTGAGCCGTGTGCCTTTTCTTGTCTTAGAATGGCCTTCTGCGCTCCACTACTTGTGAGACCTGGTGAAGCTTGTTTCGCGGAGGCCGGCGGTGTACTTCAAGATGCGGAGTGCAATTGAGGTCTGAGCTGGCCACCGTCACACAAGTCCTCCGGTTACAGCTCCAGTCGGTTTATATCATCAATGGTTCAACAACGAATTGCCCGCTGTACTAAACCAAATTGCCGACGCTAACACCGGACATAACTCGGTGTGATAGCAGCTAGCCACATGCTGCTTTCTTCTAAACCGTTCAAGCAGTATCGTCTGAAGGTGTCATGGCTCATCTGATCTCCAATTTTATGATTGGGGATTGCCAGTGGGGGACTGATTCCTCTTGCTCCTATGCTGTGTCATTTTGTTGTCGTGCAGACAGTATGGGGCTCGGACGCCGCTGCGCACTCATGATCCTGGTCTTCACCGGATTCGTCTTTTATGATTGCCAAACGGGGGCATACTAGGCAATTTTTCCACAAGTCAGCCATTATGAAACCTGTGACAGCTCGCCCAAACTGTCACATTTAGCAGTGCCAATCCAGCGCCTGGCGTGGGCCGCTGCACAAGCCACCCAGGTAGGCTCCACGCTGAAAGCCGACTCGACAGCTTGTGACTGCTAGAACTCTAGCTTCAAGCTTTGGGCACTTCGATAGAGTTTGATACTGAGACAAGGCTGATCATTGTTCCATGAACTGTTTTCGAGGCCCATCCGGTGAAGTGGTTACCCGAGTATGTAGTGAGCCACCGTCATGAAGCCAGTACTCAGTCCAAGATG
Source organism: Paracorniculantispora psalliotae (assembly GCA_002796755.1). Taxonomy (NCBI): domain Eukaryota; kingdom Fungi; phylum Ascomycota; class Sordariomycetes; order Hypocreales; family Cordycipitaceae; genus Paracorniculantispora; species Paracorniculantispora psalliotae. The sequence goes on from PHFE01000118.1 coordinate 232,861, forward strand.
ATTTCATCGCTCAGCAGGAATCGGACCCCGTCATTGTCTCTCGTACTGTTCATTCAATAGTAATGCCCATCAACAGAGCGCTGTCCCAGGATGCTGCTGTAACCGCTTCATTTCGTCCACGGGTAATTGTTAGGAGCCAGTGGGCATGACGAGAAAATCCCCTCTTTCCGCAGTGGTCCAAGTCTGATGTCACATCGAAAGGTCAATTGAATCACGCTTCTGCCTTGTGTGTCCGTGTGTGTTGAGCCCAGAATCACAGGCGATTTAGGATGAACTAGAACGAGGCGACGGGAGCAACGCTAGGCTCGCACACTCTGCAGCACGGACACATCAAACGAGTCAAGCGGATCGCCCTTACTTCGACCACATTTCAATATCAACTTCTCACATATCTCAAGTCGGGCTGGCTTGTCATATGAGCAGGATGATGCAGGGCATGCAATCCATGTGGGTATGTCCCCTCCAGTCGGCCCACCCCATGTCGCAAGGCGCGATGACAAAGCTGTGGTGAGCAGCTCTGCAGGCTTAATCCACGGAACTTAAATGGCAATGACGGCCCGGTATGGTTGATCAACTTGCAAATTCGGCCCCTTCCAAAATCTCGCTAATACGGCTCAAGCGTGGCCGTAATCCGGCAAAGTGCGAGCGCGTGGCATCACGCCCGAGGCGTGCCTCGGTTCAGGTTTATGCACAGAAGCTTCCAGGAAAGCTTCTGGAACATTCTTGTAAGGCTGTTTCTGCAGAGAAAACTAAACACTAATAGTTTCGTGGGCGTTCGACTGCGAGCATGGTGGCTGCTTGGCTTCGGAGATGGCCGTCGATCATCGGTTGCAAGATGGCAGACGGCAAGATTTGATTCAACAACGCTTTTCCGCGTTGAACAACTGCGGCACTGAATCCGAACGATAATTTGTCTTGGATAGTATGGATCGTATTGTGCGACACACTTCGTGGTACGCCGCAGTGGAGCTTCGACTCAATGGCATTTATTCCCCGTAGCACATTTCGAAACTGCCGACGGTAAATGGAAATAAAGTGAATAAACTTGCGTCGTAAAACGAAGCAATCATTCACTTCAACGTGTAGTGTCAAGTCTCTTTCCAAGCTTCAATTCCCGATCTGGAGCCTTCGGTGCGCGCCGGCTTTACTTACTTGGAATGTCATGAGACGGAGCGTCGAGAGAAGCATCGCGCCAGAAGATTGGCGAGCCATTTATTGCTCCCGCAAATTTCCGTATCCACTTCGGTATATCTCTTGAATTACTTTCCTCCAGTCTTGGCGACCCTGGGCGGCGGTCTTTTCAGGACTGTCTGTGAAAGGAGGCGTCCAGGAAGGTGCATGTCATACAGTGCCCTAGCCCACTAAAGTATGCAGCCAGGAAGCACCATTGCATATTTGGCGTTTTGCCTTCATCTACCCCATGGTTTGATTATTCGGGGTGGTGCGGCACGCGCCATGTGGCCCTCGTTTGTCAAGGTATTCGCAGCCTAACCATATGTTTTTGAGTAGTACTGGTCGCCACCCGACTTGACCAATCTGTCTCGTGACGACAGCGTGCAGAATATTTTGTGCAGTATCGTTTACGGTGACGCAGCAGATTCAACATTGATCCGGTTAAAGGGGCCACACAAGCGGATTGTTGAGGCGACAACAGAGGGTTGCCCACACCGGTAATCGGTTCTCTGCCTGATGCGCAGCAGCCCTCCAACACCAGGAGCCAATACCTTGTCGAGGACAAGATGAGTTTTGCGTACGTCAGACATGCTCCATTCCAATCAATGCTAATCCGGTGTGCAGAGATTCCACCGCACCGTTGGACGACGAACTTCGAGATACACTGGAGTACTGTGGTCGGACCTTCCATAAACATTCTTTGGAAACCGGTACATACTTTGCACCTGTCGACGAGGTTTGTCTTTTCAGAATGTTTTCATGTTCTGGATACCATTGACGCGTATTGCAGGAAGAAGTCGAGCGTTTGGAGCTGATGCACCATGTTCTCTCCAAGGTTTTCGACAACCGGCTAATTTTTCCACCCATGGCGACACCAAGGAGTATTCTCGACTGCGGCTGCGGTGCTGGCAATTGGGCTGTTGATGTAGCCCAAATGTATCCAAACTGCGAGGTAGGTGATGATGTCGAGGTGTCCAGCGACAAGTCTGGCAGAGCACAGGCGGCGAGGAAGCGAATTGATACGCATTTTTCCACTGCTGGGCGGCGAAGCTAATGCATCATTCTGGCTTTAGGTACTTGGGATAGACGTGAGCCCGCACATGTTGCCGGATAATCCGCCGCGGAATCTCGACTTCCAAATCGACGACCTAAATGCCAGGTGTGTCTTTCAGTCTTTGGTGTTGTCGCGCAACTCTTGGCTGACTTCAGAATAGATTCACATTCCCAGGGAACTCGTTCGATCTCGTGCACAGCCAAATGGTGGCAGGAGGAATACACGCAAGTCGGTGGCCTACGTACATTCGTGACATTTATCGCGTGACGAAGCCTGGCGGGTGGTGCCAGATTGTCGAGCTGTATCTGAACGCCCAATCAGACAATGGCAGATTAACATATGGTAGGTGTCTTTTGTGCATTTCCCGATAACCTTCTGCCATGCTAATGCCGACGGAGTAGATCACGCCCTGTCGAAATGGTCGAGCGGCTACTTGAATACTCTGTCTCCTCGAAAGAATCCCAGGGCAGCACTGAGCATGTTTGGGTGGATGGAAAACGCCGGTTTTGTTGATATCGAATCGAGACTTATCACGCTGCCGATGAGCGCTTGGTCGGCTGGTATGTCCCTCACCTTATTCGACGACCAACGTGCTGATAACGCCCCGACAGAGCCACGGGATCAAAGGATAGGAAGAGCCAATCGCGAGAACATCAAAGAACTTCTGTCCACAGCTGCTCTGTATCCTCTCACTGAGCAAAAGAAGTACGGATAGTCGAATCGTACATGCGTTTTGTTGTCGCTAATGGTCCCTGCAGAATGCCAATGGAAGAATTTGAGCAGCTAATCAGCAGCGCTAGAGACGAAGCCGGAGACCCAACACTCAAAGTAGGTCCATCGAAATGACTAACGCAAGATGTCGCTTGCTAACCTGTGCGCTTTCGAAATCAGGCATATTTTCCGCTGTACGTAATCGGCTCCGGGTATCAAATTGAGTTTGTAGAAAAGAGGCTAATTGTTGTTCGCAGATATGTCTTTATCGGACGGAAACCAGCCTTGGGATAGGCGAGGGCCACAGCCGATGTGAGAGGCGCTGGCACTTTCCGAGTATCCAACAAGGTGTTTCCGATGTCAATTGATGGATATACACGATTCGGAGAGATTCTAAGCGGCTGTGAAGCAGAATGGGACAAAAGTCGACAACGGCGTTTGGAGTTGGAGTATCGACGCGCTTTGCATGGCAGGTGGCAAGCACACACATGGATTGGGACGGCGGCTGCAAATACCCCCCCTGCTTGTATAAAAGGATCAAAATAGCGATATTAATAAGCAGTGGTAGTGATTCAATTGAGCGAGCTCGCGAATGGTCTGAGGCTGCCGAAAACATTGTATACTGTGTGTTATTGCGGTTGCTCTACGTGTCTCAGTTGTGGCTCTGGTGTGGACGCAGAAATACTCAAGCAGCGCTAACTGCGAAGATTGAGTCTCCTTGACATTACATTACTTATGATATAATCAACAATAAATAAGGATAAATACACGAACAAAGAAAGAATCCGATATACTAAACTGAGTTCAACCGCGACATGCAGTTTCGACTTGGGGATCGATGCCAAGGGCGGACTGCAGCACCACGGCAACCGACACACCGCATCCTTGCAGGAATCATTATAATTTTATTTTCGTTTTAAAACCGCCTTCCGTCCTATCTCATCCGTACCAGCCACCTATCCATAAAACCAGGTGTCAACGGGGCGGAACCGCGGACAGAGCGCGGCGAGCGGGTAGAGCGGAAGGAACGGCAAGGCGGATATCGAGGCCCTCCGCCATGAATCATATTCCAGCGCCGATGAAATTTTTCAGCAAATTCGGCGCAATTTGACATTCACTAAACAGACAAATTTTCTTGTATCCTTGCCACATTTCTACATCAGTGACGCCATGAAGAAGTTAAACATCGTCTTCAACATGGTCAAAGTTGAAATACCGATGACAACGCCACGATCAACGTGCCAGCAGCAGCCTCGCAGACGTTTTCTAGCGTCCGCAGTGGACCGCTCCAGTTAGTTTCGGGAGCTATTTCCAGCGCATGCAGCCTGTTCCTGAGGCCCTGCTGGACGCCGAGCGAGCTCCGAGGGCCTTGCCGCGGCGATGTGGGTTTCTATTGACGGGCAATTAAATGTGTACATGGTGGAATATGCTTGATTTGGACGTGCAGTTCTCGATTTGTATTTTTGATTGACATCAGAACTCGGATGAGGCTTTGTATGCTTGGAGGCAGTGGGAGCCAAAGCATAACTTTGCTGCACAGATTGAGTCACTAAGCAGGGTACCGAAGGCGTAAAGCCTCTAAGAAACCACGGAATTCAGACAAAAAGTATTATAAATGCGAGAGGGCGCAGAAAAAAGGTCAAATCCCTCGAATAAACCCATTTCAAGCTCTCCTACGTGCGTTGTGGTGACTTGAAAACTTGTCTAGGGTAGGTATCCCGAGCTACGGCCGGCGATGGTTCGGCGATTGCGACCGGATTCCACATCATCTTAACTGATGCGACCAGATTCCACATCATCTTAACTGAGCTCCACTGAAAAACACCAGACGACTCATTATGCGATTCCACCGTTCGGAGGATATCGCAACGCAAAAGCTATGCGCAAGGAGAAGTTTTTCTTGTAAATTGTATAAAGGGAGCTCGATATCTTCCCATTTCCCAAGAACCCGCTCCTCCCACAGACACATCCGCACACATCTTCAACCAAACTGCTACTTATACATTTCCTCTACCACTTACACACACAAGTCTACCTTTACACACCATCGCCATGTCTTCTTCTACTACTTCCACCTCTTCTACCGGCTCCAGCATCAAGTCCTGGTTCTCGCGCCACTGCACGCCCGCTCCGGCCTGGCGCAACGAGCAGACGTGCTGGTGCAAGGACTGCTTCAACAAGCAGATGGGCAACCCCAAGAAGCCCGTGACCTCGGACTGGCCCTACAACCACCCCACGCGCAACAACAACGGCTTCAGCTCGGAAACCGCTTCTTTGACCATTGAGTCCGAAGCCGAGAGCGTGTCTGAGAAGCGTCTCCTGTAGACGATGCCCGCCACGTACAGTGGACTTACACCACACCATCACCACATTGATACCACTGCTTGAGCATTGCGCGGAAAAAGGAAAGAGCCTGATACCTTTAATAATTTTTCAACTGCATCATCGGGCTCGAAATAATACCATCACCGTCTTTCTTCAGAATCAGACCACCGGCCCATTAATCCCGGCACGTTGCAAGGCGCCGGCTATCGAGGCCGGACGAACGGCCGGATGTGGGGCGGACCCTGACACGAACATTTTGCGCTTGGCGTTTTGCGGCTATTACGGAGTTGACGGATAGAATTATAGAATTATACCATAGATTAGTTTACAAATGACATTGCGTTGAATTTCACTTTATTCCTCCTCCTCTATATCGCTTGCGCTGCTTTGCCATTGTCTTGCCATGCTTGACCCATATTCACAGTTTGAAGCATGTAAACTTGACGTCACCGAGCGGCCCCTCCAGCTCACTGAGCGGCGATGCGCAGCATGCACACCTTACTTAGCCAACAATCTACAATATCAAATGAAGTACCATGGCACCTGCAGTCGACGGCGCAATCCTCGAGGCTCTTGGACTAGATGCCAACGAGACCAAGATCAGCTCGCACGGCGGCTCCGGCTTCGCGTCGACCTTTAAGCTGTCCACGACGGTAGATGGTCAGCCGAAGCAGTACTTTGTCAAGACGGGCAGCGGCGCCGATGCTGAGACTATGTTTAAGGGTATTGCAACAAACATCCAAATTATTACCAACCTCCTGAAAAAGTAGTGCTGATATTGCTAGGCGAACATGCCTCTCTTAATGCCATTGCCGACGCCGTGCCCAACTTCTGCCCCCGCTCGCACGCCCACGGCGCCATGCAGCAGTTCGCCAACAAGTACTTTCTCGCGACCGACTTTCTCGACCTCGGCGTGTCGTCCACCACTACCGCTGAACAGGGTTCCGGTCTGTCCCTCGCCGCCAAGCTCGCGCGGCTGCACACCACGCCAGCGCCCGTCCCGGACGGCCAGACCACGCCCATGTTTGGCTTCCCCGTGGCGACGTGCTGCGGCGAGACGGTGCAGGATAACCGCTGGAAGGCGTCATGGCCCGAGTTCTACGCCGACAACCGTCTGCGCGGCATTTTGAAATCTTGCGTCAAGAACAACGGATCTGATGGTGAGCTCGCGGCGGCGGTGGAAACGGTCGCTGGCAAGGTGGTGCCGCGGCTGCTCGGTCGCGTGGAGAAGATCTCGCCGGTCGTGATTCACGGCGATTTGTGGAGTGGTAACCACTCACGGGGGCGGATTGATGGGCGTGGCGGCATCGAAGAGGTCGTGTATGATCCGTCGGCGGTGTACGGCCACGCCGAGTACGAGCTCGGCATCATGAAGATGTTTGGCGGGTTTGGGTCTGGCTTCTGGAGCGAGTACAATAAGCTGGTGCCAAAGGCCGAGCCACGCGAAGAGTGGGAAGACAGAGTTCTATTATATGAACTGTAAGTTGTGTCCTTTTGAGACACTTTGCTCCCTTGGCTAAGAATGCAGATATCATCACCTGAACCACTTTGCCATGTTTGGCGGAGGATATCGTAGTGGCGCCATGGCCATCATGAAACGGCTCATCTCCAAGTATGACTAAGAATCATTGTTGTGTATTGCTGTAAAAGTCTATCATAATAATAAAATGCCTGATAATGATGATGATGATGCCCCCTCGAGCGCCAGAGAAAACAAGCAATTCGTTGTGGCGGGCGACGCCCGTCGCAGCGCTGTCTATATCCCAAATTTCACCAGGCCGTATGCGTAACGATGACAAGGTTTAAGAAAACGAAAAAAAGACGGAAAAGACAGGTCCTTCAGGTTTATTCAGCCAGCATCGCCTGCCGCGTTTCCCGCACCGGCTCCTCCTCCGGAACGCGCTGCTCGTGCTCCGGCAGCGTCGCGTTTGGCACCGACGGCAGATCCTCGCGCACCGGCGCCTCTGGCCTCCGAATCTGCGCCTCCATGGCCGCCAGCTCGTCCTCCACCTCGTCCTCGTCGTGGTTCGAGATGCGCCCGCCGAGCATCTCGCTGACCTCGTTCTGGTAGGCAATGGCGTCGGCCGTCTCGCCCATGAGCTTCTCCACGTGCTCGATCCCGCCCATCTCCTTGTGAATCTCCTGCAGCACTTTCGTGCCCTGCTGAAGGCCAAAGACGACGTCCTTTTGGATCTGCGCAAACTCGACGCTCGACGTCAGCTGCTCGAGCTGCTCGAGCTGCGCGTCCGTCTTGGCGAGCAGCGTCTGCTGGTACTTTTTGCGCCGCAGCGCGAGGAGCGCCCGCGGCTTGTCGCCCTTGGCCAGCATCTGCCGCGCAATGTCCGTCTCCTTGTCGGTGAGGATCGTGATGCGCCGCTGGTACTGCTGGAGCTTGTCGCGCTGGATCTTGAGGTCGAGGATGGCCCTGGTTTGGGTGGCTGGTGGTTAGCGGGAAATCAAATGGGCACGAGGGCAGGTTTGTGGGCGGCGCTCACTTGTCCTGGGCGGTGACCTTGCTGGCGTTGCCGCCCATGATGGATGTATTCGTTTCGTCGGTCGGATCGTCGACGCGACTTGAGGTATATGCGTGTGGAAGGGAGGTCGCCTGCCAGACCGCAGGGTGATGTCTGGTCAAAGTTGCCTGGTCGGACCGCCGTCGTTATCTAGCGCCACCCGTGCCCCGCGATGTTATCACCCGCCCGCTGTCCCACCGATGACGGCACTGAAGGCCGCAGACACAGGCGAAAAACCACTAACTAAAATCTGCAGCAAGATTGCTTTCAAAAAATTCGCTGTTTTTCTGTGACAACCGTTGTGGGCCATTAAGACATGCTGCACGGTCGAGGTCCGGATGCAACGCTAATTGTTTCATTCATCTACATGGATGCTGCTCTGCTCTGTCCTATTCTTGTCCAAAAAAAGAAGATAAATTCAAAACGCCGCTTATAATATGTCTATTTCATTACGGCCGTGAAATTTCGTTTACCAGGTGAAACTCTCAATCATCAGTTTCACCACCACCGCCTTGCCATTTTCATTGTGTCTGCCCAGAGCTGATACAATGACACGAATGTCATCCACCATGCCTGAGGGACCGCACACAACGACAACCGTGCCACCCTTTTGGTTGCGAAGCTCATCTGTCAAGAGCTTTCGCGTGTCGAGTCGCTCGCCGACCGCCAGAGTCACGTCGACCTCACCCCAGCGTCGCTCCGTCGCGGTGCTCTGGCTGGCCGGCCCGTTGAGCTGCATTCGCTCCACCTCTCTGACCAGCGGCCACGTCCGGGCGCCCCAGAACAGCTTCTTCGATCCCAGCGCCTTGCCTGCTGTGTTGAATCTATCAAGAGCAGGGAGGACGCCGGTGATGCCAACGCCGCCAGCAATGCACAGCAGATTGGGAAAGTCATGCGTGGGTTCGGGGTGGTCATCTTGTAGAAACGTGGTTCTTTGGTTATATGAACCCTCCACGAAGACAGGAATGCCATTCGAACACTGTCCTATTTTCGCCAGCTGCGCTGTCAAACCGCCTTGTCGCCGAATGAAGACGGCGATACCAGATTCCTTACGGATGGTGACGGACTCATTGTCAGATCCACTGCCAGATGAGCTTCCGATAGGACTTGAACTTGTCGCAACTCCCTTTTCTTTTTCACCACCAATCTCAGAGCTGGCTATAGTAGATGTTTCTTGCTGATATGTCACACCAGCAACAGAGAATGGATGGTTCTCCCAAAATTTCCAAGTGCTGATGGTTGGAAAGTGGAGATACACATGGCCGTCCGCAGAAACGCCAGGAATATCCAATCGATAATAGTCCTCATCAATCGGCGTAAAGTGCGCTCTCTTGAATCCCGCACGCAGCGAGCGTCCCAGACGCACTAGGCGATCAAAGCCCCAGATGGCAGACGCCATCCACAGCCAGTTTTGGAAACCATACGACTCACTGTACTTGACAATAACGTGGTGATAGGCTGAAACGATAACCAGAACCGTGATGACAATGTGCGCGGCCAAGAAGATCTCGTAGATTCGCTGACGAATGGGCTGAATGGACTTGAGGACAAGAATGACGAATCCAATGGTACCGCCACATCCCCAGTACCAGTACGGCTCAGTGAACTCTTCAGCCCATCCATCCTCGTGCAGGGCAATCTCAAGAAATGCCAAGCTGTGTAGAACAGCGTGCAGCATACAAATGAAGGCCATCCATCGATGCAAGAGGAGGAAGGTCGAATGTGACCAGTTTGTCAGCCAGAGCAAAAAGTTGTTTCTGCCAGCGTACAGAATAACCAGAGGCACGTTGGCGTACGATAAGACGCCCAGTCGATTGGCCAGGTTTCTCATCACAGCGGCTTTCGCGACCGGGTACCAGTTACTGGGCTCATTCTCGAACCCAATGATGGTAAGCACGATGTTGATCACCCAGAGATACAGAATAAAGAGCGCTTGACCACGCGTAGGCATGATACCCAGACCCCAGATCGGCGTGGCGTGCTTGGAGCCGACCAGGGGCGGGTCGATGAGGTAGGAATTCACCTTGGTGACCCAAGACGCGGGCCACGGGAGGAAGCGCAGCAACGAAAGCGCAATCGGGATAGCGGCGCCAGTCACGACCAGGATCAGGCCAAACTTGGAGTTGTTGATTTCATTTTTCGCGCCTTGGGAAACGTCAAGCATATGCAGCTTGTACTGGTCGTCTGGAATCACCGCCGTGTAGTTGAGCACCTCGGTTGCGTTGAGCGGCCGCGTCGGCGCCTCGGTGATACCCTCCATGACCTGCATGTAAGTCTTGGGCCCGCTACCGTCCGGGAGCTTGACGAGCTGCGCCTCCCAAAACTTTTCCACTTCGCTGGCGGGCAATGTGGCACACTGCGACTTGAGACAGTACGCCAGCGTCTGGAGGTAGAATTCGTTGCGCGACTGACACGTCGGCGTGGCGGCTGCCGAGACGGCCCATCCGTCGCCGCTGGGGTAGACGGGTTCGGCGGCGGCCGCCTCGTCGCGTTTTCGGTATTGGGGTAGGATGGCCAGGTCGGCGGTCGTGCAGTTGAGGGGCACGAACAGCGCGTAGGCGCACGCAAAGGCGCAGTTGGGCTCGTAGAGCGTGATGCCGTAGCCGATGAAGCCGTGGGCGCCGGGGCTGAGCTCTTTGGCGGCGGCGCTGCCAAGCAGCGCCAACAGGCTGAGGATCGAGATCCAATAGTGGCTTGCCATGGTGGCAGCGGGGACCCCAGTCGATTTGTTTTGTAAACACAGAGTTATGAACAAGAAGAGCAAAGGAAATCAGGATGAATAGAAAATTTAAGGAGAGGGAAACCCAGGTGCGCTGTTTGACAAGGACGCGGGGGTCGAGTATTGTTCTACCCTCTCCGAAATGGACTGTTTGCCGATCTGCTTGGGTGTAAGACAGACACTGGCTTCTCTAATCAACAACAGACGCCGTGCAAAGCATGAACATGAGCAACCACAAGGAAGCTTGTTGTAGAACAGAGGTGCTGGCGAATGTAACGGTCCAAAGTGAAACTGCGTCTAGGCCGGTAAAGAAAGTGGGCATCGTCACATTCTTATTTCGCATCCTCGCCTGCAACTGATAAACCCTCATGGACTCAGTCCCCCTCCCCGACCCGCTGTCCATAGCGAGGTCGCTTCTCGAGGGAGCGGATCTCCTTCCTTCAGCTCTGTCAACGGCTTGGGGCTAGAACGAGAAAAATTTCCTCTCCTGCCCGTCTCGGGAAGTGGTGTGTCCGTGTGTTTGCCTACTTTTTGCCGACCGGCACATGGCACACCTTGGTTCGCCGCCCTGTCCTCGGACCAGAAAAAAAAAACAATCACGAGCAGCCACTTGCATATCCTAGACTAACCCGTTATTGGACCAAGGTGGTCTCGTGGGATCCATGCTTTCCTGGTGCGAGATGGATTTTTGGCCCATCATTCAGCTCCATGGGGCGCGCAATTCTGAACCCAAGGTTGCGCCGGTCCGTAGGTAGGGCGTCCAAAAAGGTCCCCGCACCGATGCAAGGTTACCACTTAGTGCAGGAGGGCCCTCTAGATTAGCTTATATTAAGTCTCAATCCTTTTCTAGAATGTAACTTGTATTACCGCATGTCTAGGAAACAGTGCAGGAACGTTATGCAAGGGCCGGCTGTTGTGACAGTCGAGTGGTTGTTTGTTTTAAAAGTCGTGATACTCCAAAACGTGGCTTGCAACAGTTTTCCTGTAGCGGGCGTCTGATGCAGTCAACATGTCAGAAACAAAAATTCTGCACCCTTTGGCAGGGCTCAGAACCCCGCTTCTGAAAGAGCGGGCGTAATAGGAGCGAGAAAATTATAAAAGTGTGGGAGAGGGCAAACAAAGTGAAAGCACCGAGGGTGTGGTGCGAGTGGGTCACTGATGTGATTGATAAGATGAACATCACCAGGCCCGCTTTGTCGTCAAAGTCGGGACTCAGGCCAGCCGTAGCACATAGTCGGACTAGCTTGTCGGAAGAAAAAATATGTTTCGCCTTGTTTTCTTGACCGTGGGTGGAGAAGACAGTTGGCCGAACTCTTCGGCTCGAATCGGATTCTGTGGTTGACTGCGACGCTGCCGAAGGTCGTGGGTCGGAGCATGGCGTCGTTTTGGGAGGCGAAGAACCTGCCAAGGGATTAGAAAGAAGGATTTACAATCAATCTAATCTGCCAAGCAGAAGCGTGGTTCTGTATGGCCCAATGATGTATGTGGTATTATTGGACTTGCTGGGTATCGCCAAGTCATCGACGGAGGCACAAAAGCACATTGTCAAAGTTGTTACATGCAGCGCTGTTTATTATGCATAATATCCCTCATAAGATTTTTGTCTTTCAGAATTGATTCGGCAATTCTCCGAGCAGCGCCATGTGTTTCGAAGTGTTATCAGTTATTGCGTCCGCCACGCGGGGCTGCTCCGACGACCCGGCGAAAATCCACCTCCCAGCCTTTTGCAAATGGCGGAGAACCACGTTTGCAGACAAGCCCTCGCGTTTGCACCGAAAGCTGTACGGGGATCGTCGGTTGAAGCTCTTAGTCTCTGAACCGGAGAAACGTTGACTCCTTTGTGTGGTCCCGCCGATGGCGCGGATATCATTACATGTGACGGTGCGTGTACTCGCATAGGCTGGCCAATTTCAGAGGCAAAATACGTTACACTTGACCGATCCCTCATCATATTCCCGCAGTATTGCTCTGAGTTTGATTCTACACTATCTCACTAGTCTACATCGGACGAACGTTAGCCCAGTATTACAGCGCTACTGTCGCAGTGGACTTCAATGACACCCAAATCCCCGGATTCTCACGATCGACATTGAACCAATGAATCATGGGAAAATGACGCTGTAAACGTATAGATGCCATGCAACACAGTCAAGTCTAATTTTTCCAGCATTGAACATATCGCAAACAAGCCGCGTCAATCTCGTTAAGTGTTGTGCACGATCAGGGGAAGCGCCATGCGCCGCCCGTAGTGCGCTAGTTGTAGCAGAATGCTACTCATTCGGAGCTAGTTCACGCCATGGGTGTATCGCAGCTCGAGTACTGAACGAGCTGTAGCCTAAAAGAATGGAAAGGGTTTCATTTCCGCTCATTCACGAGCAATAAAAGACTACCAAACGCTGGCCAAAATACTAGAAACCAACAATGGCTTCTTTGGACAACCAAGCCGACGGCGCGAGCATCACGCTCTCGGGCGCTCAGGAGACCCTCCTCATCACGTTGCTCGCCAAGTACAACGACTTTTACCTAGCGCGGCCCATGGTCGCCGACCGTTGGGCGGTGGACGTCATTAACTGCCTGGGCAAGCAGCAGCACGACACCCTCATCGGCCGCATGCCCAAGGGCATCCTGTCGCACCCGGCGACGGTGACGATGCGGGTGCGCACCATGGACGACTGGGTGACGGCGTTTCTCGCGCGCCACCGGGACGAGCCCGTCACCGTGCTGCAGCTGGCGTGCGGCTTGGACGCGCGCGCTCTGCGCCTGCGCGACAAGTGCGGCGTCGACGTCCGCTGGATCGACCTCGACTTCCCGGACGTCATTGACGCCCGCCGGCGCGTCGCCGCCGCCATGCCGGAGCCTCGCGGCCCCGCCGCCGGCATGGCCGAGACCTACTCGTACACCATGGTGGCGTCGGACGCGACGGCGACGCAGTGGCTCGAGGATATCTCGGCCGACCGCCCGACACTGGTCATTCTGGAGGGGCTGACCATGTACTTGACGGCCGAGACGGGACCGGCTCTCATTGAGCGGTTGGTGGCCCATTTTGCGCCGTGCGGCGGCGAGCTCATTTTTGATGTCATGGGGTCCAAGTTTGCGGCGCTGCTGCATCTCGTCATCCGCATCAGGCAGGATTTTAAAGTCCGGTTCGGGTTTACGGTGGACAGCCCGCAGGAGATCCTGAAGCGGATTCCGAGCTTGCAACTGTTGGAGGCTTACAACTTTCACGATAATCCGGCTGTCAAGCTTCTTGACTTTTGGCCTCGTGTGTTCATTTGGTTCTTCTCTTGGATTCCGTACTCCAGTACCATGGCAGGCTTTTTGCGCTTCAAGTTGTAGCTTTATAGAGGCAGGAAGATCCTGTTTTTCAAGTGTATGCCCAAGAACACCTCACGGGTACGTTGGTCTATCTTCATGTCCACACGTCTTAGATTGTGGCTTCAGGCAGTATAGTTAGTCAAATATTGACGCAATTGTTGATCATACAGTGCTCGTAGTACAATACAACTCTTACTTCAAGTACGGCAGTCGACAACTACGGCAGTCGACAACTACGGCAGTCGACAACTACGGCAGTCGACAACTACGGCAGTCGACAACTACGGCA
>PHFE01000118.1:246974-504655 GCA_002796755.1 Paracorniculantispora psalliotae
ATCGACAACTACGGCAGTCGACAACTACGGCAGTCGACAACTACGTCTCGCATACGTATGAGTCACTTGGCGCGGAGCCGAAGATGTTGGTCATCAAGTAGCTTTGGGTGCATTCGTGGAAAGTGAGTCAATTGAAAACTTTGTCGTTGGTTCTTTCTATTATATAAGAATTCTAGGGAAATCATGGGTTTCTTATAGAGCAAAGCGAGGATTCTAATGATTCATGATGCCCTTGAGGCTGGCCTAGCTTTGCACCCCTTCTGACTCACAATTTCACGAAGCCAGACGCTATGAATATGGCAATGCTTTTTATTTTGTCTAATCAGACCACGTTTCTATTCTTCTCAGCTTTTTTCTATCATTTCTGTCGTAATAGTACTGCCTATGATGACGATGTCATCGACCACGCTCATGCTCACCCCACCACGCCGAGCGAGCGAGATCCACTCCGCCGTGCGCCGGGCGCCACTTGCCAAAAAAAAAAAAAACCATGAATGCCGACTGCCTCAAGGTTTCCTGCTGCACGAGCGCACGGCAAACGAATTATAAAAGGTCGCCTTCCCGATGCCGTCCTCATTGAGGAACCGATTCGAACTCGACGTCTACCAAGTCGTCAAGAAGCTCGAGCAGTCCACCAACGACGGCAAGCTTTTCAAGACCGTCTCTGCGGCCTACGGCGCGGTCAAGTCCTCCAACTCGAGCCTCAGCCGGCACAAGAAGAAACCACTCGAGGACGCGCTGTTCCGCGTGCTCGATGTGCGCAGCAAGGAGCAGGCACAGGACGAAAGCGACGACTCGGAAGCGGCGATTGACGTGGACGAGCCCGAGTCCACGGCCGACGAGCGGTTCCTGCTGAACCGACAGATTACGAAACACTGGAACGTCGAGCCCGCGAGCATGGTACGACCTGCCGAGAAGCCAGCGAAGAAGAGACGACTCGCGGAGACGGAAGAGAACGATGCGAATAATATGGTGACTTCCGACGATCCTGCCACGGCGGACGCTGCTGCGAAAACGACTGCGCCCAAGGAAACCAGCCATGACGGAAGTAAGAGTCAGAAGAAATCATCCCGGACGCCATTATTTAATATTGTGCGGCCAGATGGTTCACAATTTGTTGGATTTGGCGAGGGTTACTCGAGACTTCTGAGCATACTCCGATCATACCTTGTCGAGCCGCCGCAATGGTTTCATGACGAAGCTGAGAATCTCAAATTCTCTGGCATACTCCTGACTGGTCCAAGCGGCATTGGAAAACGGTCGCATATTGATCGACTCGCTTGGGAGCTCAACGTGCCTCTGATCAACATCACTGAGTCCTTTGATCATCCCGAGCGAGCGGAGAAGAGCATCGTCGAAGCGTTCGATGTGGCGGTCGCGTCTACGCCCTGCATCATCTCCATCGACCAAATAGAGAATTACATGCCGAGCTCTAGCGAGGCGTCACAACTCGACCACCAAGTGCGGCTATTGCGGTGTTTAAAAAAGCAGCTCCTGCGCATCGACGTGAACCGGCTGCCCATAGTGTGCATGGCCACGGCAGAGGCGGAGGGGTCTGTCAACTCGGCCTTGTTCAGGGAGCGCATATTCCAGAAGTGTATACAGCTACGGCTCCCGGGAGCCAAAGAACGCGAGGAAATACTGCGGAAAAAACTGGCTAGCAAACCACTCGATGACGACGTCGACATTGCCGACATTCTCAGAAGGACGCATGGCTACATACCTGGAGACTTTCAGCCGCTCATGCGTCTTGCCTGGATAAATCGTAGAGAACGATTCCGGTCCACACACCATGCTCAATCCAACGGCGTATATCGTTCAGAGGAGAAGCTAGGCGACAGGGGTGATAATAATCCTATTAGCGCAGAAGAAGAGGCGTTGATTCTCAATTGGACCCTCAATGCCGCGGACTTGAGCTCTGCTTTGGAAGAGTACGTTCCATTGTTGCGAAAGGAAGGGTTTACAGCCATCCCGAAGGTTACATGGAAGCAAGTTGGCGGCCTTGCCGCTGTCCGACAGCAGCTCGAGCTGTCCATCGTTGGTCGCATTCTAAACCCCGAGGCTTACCGTCGGTTTGGCTTGACACGGCCTTCTGGTTGCCTCTTATGGGGGCCTCCTGGCTGCGGCAAGACGCTCGTGGCGCAAGCCGTCGCCAACGAGGCGCAGGCGAGCTTCATCCTCATCAACGGCCCGGAGCTGCTCAACAAGTACGTGGGCGAGTCAGAGCGGGCCGTCCGCGAGCTGTTCGCGCGCGCGCGCTCTTCCAAGCCCTGCATCCTCTTCTTCGACGAGTTCGACTCCATCGTGCCGCGCCGCGACGGCGCGGCGAC
The DNA here is from genome assembly GCA_002796755.1 of Paracorniculantispora psalliotae. Lineage (NCBI taxonomy): Eukaryota > Fungi > Ascomycota > Sordariomycetes > Hypocreales > Cordycipitaceae > Paracorniculantispora > Paracorniculantispora psalliotae. Next base: position 249,305 of record PHFE01000118.1, read on the forward strand.
CGAGGCCGGTACGCGCGTCGTCAACGCCCTTCTCACCGAGCTTGACGGCGCCAGTGATCGATCCGACGTCTACGTCATTGGCACGACGAATCGACCGGACATGATTGACGAAGCCATCCTCCGCCCTGGGCGCCTGAGCGTGCAGCTGTTCCTGGGCCTGCCCTCGCCCAGCGAGCGCGTGGATATTCTGCGCGCCACCTACCGCAAGCTACACGAGGAGACGTCCGAGACTGAGATGGAGCGTCTCGAGGCGGTTGCGCTAGATCCACGCTGCGAGGGCTTTTCCGGTGCTGATTTGGATGGGCTGCACACGAAAGCGGCCGAGACGGGCCTGACGCGGTGGATGAAGGCGGGCGACTACCAGGCGCCGCAGGAGATTACGGCACTCGACTGGGAGGAGGCTCTGAGCGTCACGAAGCCCAGTGTTTCGAATCCTCAACAGTATAGCAGGCTCAAGGCCAAGTTGAGTGGGAAGTAGAGCAAAATGATACCAATAGAAAGTTGAAATTGACGTATAATGAGAAAAGAATACAATCTAATACTTGTTTTAATATCCTTGCGTTCATAACTCCTTATTTTCTTTAGTTTTCTTATTTTCGTTGTTGTTTTCGCTGTATTCGGTATTTTCCGTATTGCTTTATTACTTTCATCATTTTCCCTATTTTCCCCAATTTTGCCGGATGTATATAATAATGTCCTTCTGAGTTATTGACAGCTGAAGTGACACGGCAATATTATTTCATGGAGGGGTTACTTTCAAGGAGAGTGTAATTGCTCAATCTCAATCCAATGCACAGGGCATCCTTTGCCATTATCCAATTACATCACGCAACATCACGTAGCAGAACAAAAAAAGTAATTACACGAGCGTACTCGTAAAGAGGAGTTTCTGTTTAGAACATGGGCGCGCCGTCGTGTGGTATGGGCGCAAACCCTCTAACTGGTCTATAATACACTAATCGCCGGCCTTTTCCCACCCGTCTATCAGAAAAGTAAAAACGAAAAAAAGTCTTTTTTTCATATCATTGGTACAGTAATGCTTGGTTCGCGAAGCGGTTCGGAGTGGTTTGATCGCTTAAGCGGTGGACTCCTTGAGGTAGCTGTGTGGCTTTGTTAGCATCATAGTTTTTTTTTGGTTGCAGCGCGGTTGCGCGTGTGACGTCAACGTACGCAATGAGGTCCTTGCGGTCCTTGTCCTTCTTGAGACCACCGAAAGCCATCTTGGTGCCGGGGATGTACTTCTTGGGGTTCTCGAGGTAGGCGAAGAGGGTGTCGTCGTCCCAGGTGATGCCCTTCTGCTTGTTGGCGTCGGTGTAGGAGTAACCCTCGACGGAGCCGGTCTTGCGGCCAAAGAGGCCGTGCAGAGCAGGTCCGATCTTGTTGGCACCGCCCTTCTCGACGGTGTGGCACTGAGCACAGCGGGTCTTGAAGAGGTTGGCACCCTTCTTAGCGTCGCCTGCGGGAATGACGGGTTAGCGAAACGAGGTTCGAATGGGCGTTGTGAGGCTGTCGTGTGATGCGCGTGGGTGACTGAGGCCGCCAAGCGCTGGGAGGCTGACGCAGCGCGGACGAAGCTACCAACGTGCACCGCCAATGCTTGCCAGCCACACCGATACGCACTCCGTGCTCGAGGAAGCGATTCTCGTCTGTCAATCGCAAATGACGCAGTCGTCGTGGCTGCTCCGGCGCGCAAAGCCTGTTGCGCGGACCTCGGCTAGGACAGCTTTTGCGACGCGCCATTTGCTCGACTCGGAGAGAATTGAATCATCGGAACGGTATCGTGCGCCAGGGAAGCTGCTGCGAGTTCGCAAACTTCCTTTGCGTCGGCCAGCCACCGGTAGTTGGACGCTCACGGGCTGACGGAGGCCACGGGATGAAGAGCAGGAGAGAGACTTACCACCAGCCATTGTGATGAGGTGTGTTGAAGAAAAAAGACGTAAAGTGTCGTAAGTTAAAGAGTAATAGGCAGAGAATCCAAAAAAGAGCCTCGTGAGGGTATTCTTCTTTGGTAAAAGTCGTTGGAATTAAGTAGTTAGGTCGTGAGTTGGAAAAAGGGAAAAGGGAAAAGGAAGCAGGATTGAGCAGAAAAAAAAAGTTTATGACAGCATGTGGACGAAAACATGCTAGCCTTGGACGGCCGCCCCCTGTAACCTGCGTGGAAGAACGCTGGAAGGGTGTGTTACAGTGGACGCAGCCACCTGTGGCGGGTGCAACGGGGGCAAATTGGACCATAGGTGGCCAATCAGCGGCTGAGTATTACGCAGGACTGATTCCTGCTTGCTGGGGCGGACCCAGTCCCAGCGTTGAGCCTGTGCCACCCGACTTCTCCCGGTTGCGCCTCATGACGCCAGTGTGCGTGGTGAGGCGTGTCATGAGTGGCCTGCTAGCTTGTTCCTTGGCTGACTGTGCCTGACAGCCCTGAACAGGTCAATTGGCAGGTAATAACTAGGTAATCCTCAGTATTAGTTAGTAGGCACGTAGTATTACCAGTGACCACTCTGTCAAATCAGAAGCTCCTGAGTTGCTGCACCAAACTGGCCTTATTACCGTCCCCACTTCTTTTCACCTCCACCTCAATCTGGTTTAGCGCGTTTCGACCTTCTGGAAAGGGAATTTCCTTTCGCCGAGCTTTCATTCGCGAATAACCTCTTGTGCCTCTCTCTATCTTTTTCCGTGTCTGCTTGACCAGCACCACGCATTCCGCCATGGCTTCCAAGAGCGTCATCCCGCGCTTCTTGCTGCCCCTCCAGAGCCCTCTCTGGCGGGGCGTCGTCCGCGCGCCCGCCATCCCCTCCAACACCATCCGCGTCCGCTACGCCTCGAACCACCGCGCCGACGGCAAGCCCATCGTCCTCGAGAAGCCGAGCAAGTTCAACCCGCCGTCGCACGGCTCCCGCCTCAAGAGCAAGGTGCTTCCGAAGCACTACAGCCCGCCGCTGAGTGCGACCGAGACGGCCGCGCAATCGACGCGCAATTACCCGGGGACGATGGCGCCGCAGGGCTCGTGGCAGCACTGGTTCTGGCACAGCAAGCTGCTGCACACGTTTATCACAATGGTGCGCTCTCCCCTTCTCACCGTCTCTACTTGCACTCTTCCATTCAAAGATGCAATTGGGCTGCTGGGAGATTGCCATATTGGAAAGCTGCTAACAAATACAGGGCACCCTCTTCGCCATGGGCATCTACACCTTTTTCATGAACTACGCCTACAACTCGCCCTACAAGGAGCTCGTCCCCCCGACATCCACCCTCTTCACGTCGCCGGGCTACTTCTTCGCCGCCTGGAAGGAAGTTATTGTCTCGCACGAAAGGGACAAGGCGCTCAAAGCCGGGGAGCACCGCACCCGCAGCCTCGACGACGTCGCCAAGCGCCGCTACTACATGAAGGCGCACGGCATCGAGCCGCGCGACCCCGTCGCCATGGTGTTTGGCAAGGGCGAGCAGCGCTCGGATGAGGAGATTGAGGCGGTCGCGCTGGGACAGGAGCTGCCAAAGACGGAGGAGGGAGGCGAGGAGGGCAAACGCAAGAAGTGGTTTGGCATTTTCTAAGCCCCCCCCCGTGTAAAAGCTGTACTATAAACTGTACTATATAACTGTTCATACAAATATTCATCAACTTCATATCTATCAGTGTGTGATTTTACGTCTGCTCAATACCAACCGGCATGACCACAGTGCATCTTTTGTACCAATATACTCTTTACCCGCGTAGAATTCTGTGCACTTTAAGCACCAAGCATATTGTATAAAACTGTACTTGGCATGGCCTTTGCGGCAAAGTCACCCATTCACTTACGTTACATCGGCCGATGTCTACTCTCCGTTGCGGTTGTCATGAAATTGTTGTTATATTCAACGCTCGGAGCAAACTTGTATATACCTACACCCCAACCTCCATCCCAATTTCCGCATGTCCACCCACTTCCTTCCCCTACGCCAGCTCAACTCCCTCCAGCCCATCCAGCACATCGTCCGCCACGCCGCCCTTTTCCAGCACCGCCTGCACAATCGCATCCACGACACCAAACTTTGTGCCCCCCAGCGGCGCCTTCCACACGCCCGCTACCGCCTCCATGCCTCTCGTCGCCGCCATCTTATCGCCCTCTTTCACGCTCCCCGCGACTGTGTTCGCGGTATGCGGCACGCCCGGGGGCGTCAGCCGACTCGGCGGATCCACGGTACGCATACTCAGCAGCCGCAGCTGCCTCCCTCCCTCTTTAGTCTTCTCATTCCTCTGCGTTTCCGCGACGGAGACGGCCAGTGCGGTGTCGGCGACGGCAAGCTCTTCTTTAGCAGGGTCAAAGATGACGTTGTCGCCAATAGCCACGACCAGCAGCGTAATCGGCGGTCGGGATGTAGGTTTGGCGTTGGCGGCGGTGGTAGCAGTGGTGGCGCGCGGGTAGAGGAACGCAGAGGCGTCCCAATCGTCGTCAAACATGGGATCTTCGTCGCCTTCCGACTTTAACCGCGGGAGGCGCGTCGAGAGCAGCGCGAGATGTGTGGTGAGGGAGAGGAGCGGGAGGGGGTAGGATAGCGGCGGCGATATCAGCAGGATCTACTTCTTGTCAGTACCACATTATAACAACAGCAGTCTTTCGGGATTACTCACATCCAGATATAAACGCCAGTGAAAACGTCTGTTGATCCACAACTTGCCCGCAAACTCTCCATCCGCCAGGAGCGCCTCCCGCAGCATCTCTGCCAAAAACACTGTCGCCGCCTCATCGTCCCTCTGCCCCGGAATCTCCACCGTCATCTCCAGCCAGCTCTCCCTGCCCTGTCTCTTCCTCTCCTCCTCCTCCGCCGCTTCACCGCCCTTCTGCATGCTCACATCCTCCAGCTGATCCTCCGCGCCGACGCGCGCGTCCACTGTGCGCTCGAGTTCGGCCTTGACGCCGACAATCGCCTCTGTGCCGTCGGCGAAGCACACGCGCGCGCTGCCGTGCGTGCCCGGGAGCACGCCGGTTTCGGCGGTCAGAGGACGGAACTGCGTCGGCGCGCGGCCGTCGGGCCGGATGGGCGGGTGTAGAGAGAGAGACGAGTGCAGATAGGCGAGCTCGGCCGGCGAGAAGAGCGCTTGCTGGGTCGCCATGGTGGCGGATGTGGTGGTGGTGGTTGGTCGTGTGGTCGTGGGCTGGCTGCTTGTTGTGTGTATGCGCGCAAGTTGAGATTAATGAAAGAAATCCGATTCGTCAGTGGATATATCCCTACAATCGGGGTATGTTGGGAGAAATTGCGTTGTGTTGGTGTATGTTTGTTGTCAATGGTTGGAGGGGCGGTCCAAGAATTTTTTGAAAAGTTTCGATGGAGCTGTCCCAATGCAGATGCGCTACCTGACGCGGGGCCAAACGTCACCGACAGACAGCGTCGACGGCGCTGCATTTTAATTTGAAATTAAAAATTCCTGCTCAATTATTTCTATTTAATAAATGAAAAACACGAGCAGCAGAGTAGTGGCATAAGTAATTGGATGATGTTGTGTAGCACATCGGACTTGGTTGTAGAGCTACTGTTCGCTGCAGCACATGAGAGCATGTCTATAAGTGCTTGGTGGCATACTCGGCCAAGTAATAATTTCTATCACGGTGAAATAATTATAGGGCCCTCTTGGCTTTAATTTATTGATTAGCGAGATCATTTATATCTCGGGCTTATGAATTTGAGTATATATTATATGTCCTTGTTCTTTACCTACGGGTAATGTCCAGACAGATCTTTGGCGGTGAGTCAACGCCCATAGCCGCCACCAATTCGGCCATGCGCGACTTGATCCTGGGCCAGTCGTGAATGGTACTTTCATGCCAGCCGACAAGATCGGACACACGGTATAAGATGAGAGCATCCGGCACCAAGACACGAATATCGTCCATGTCCACGTCCTCCATCTCAGCCAGGGTGGGTATCCCGGGCATATTGGCGTTGAAAAGTGATTGATCGTCCTCATCTTCATCTTCATCCTCATCCACTTCTTCGCCCGGTTCTACGTCATCCATACTTGCTACAGCAGCACTCGCCTGTTTGGCCTCTGATACAGCGCCGGAAGCGTCCGTTCCCGCCCTGTGCTGGGAGAGGCTCACGTACGGCGCCTTGTCGAGAAGCGCCAGGACCGTCTTGTCGAGGGGATCCCAGCGCAGCGTGGCGGGGTCGAGGATGTACTGGGGCGCGTAGTCCATCTTGTAACGCATCTTGGGGCAGCTGTGGATGTAGTAGCCCGGGTACCACCAGTGGTAGCCGGACTCGCTGGCAAGCGCAATCTCGTGCAGGGCGCCGAGCTTGCCCGGGCTGAAGCGGTGGATGCTCTCGTGGTATAAAAAGTAGACGGAGCTCACGCAGTGCGGCAGAAGGTCGAGCACGCCAATGGCGACGAGCTCACCGTCGAGGCGGTAGCACTGGTGGTAGGAGCCGAGACGCTTGGTGGTGCCGTCGGGACGAGTCTCGGTGTGCCGGCGTAGGGGTGAGTTACAGAGGAAACGCGTAAACGACTTTCTTGTGTTCTCTCCAGGGTCGTCTTTGTGAATGACTTGCTGGTAGTTTTGGTAGACCTTGAACTTTTCTTCCGTAAAATTGTCCTCTTCCAAGGTGACCTCGAACCTATGCGCCGGCTCTGGTGGCGTTTTCAGCCTGCCAAACTCGGCTTCATGAACTCTTTCTTCCAGATTAAACTCATTATTTCGCTTTTTCGATTCTTCCTTTGTCCTTGGGTACAGTCGAGATGCCTCTTTTGTGTACTGCTCACCAAGAACATGTGCGTTGAAGCGGTTTATCGTCTGCCTCTGGTCCCGGGACGGCTTAAACTCCGAGGAGTCGAGCCGAATGGTATAGTGCGGGCAGCAAGAGTCGCGCTGGTTCGGACGGTACATTAACGTGCCAGACCGTCTCCAGTAGCGATCGAGCAGCGTCTGGTAGAAAGCTGGGCTCAGCGCGGAAGCACTTGCATAGTATGAGATGCCTACAGGATATCAGCAAGTAAGCTAGAAACAGCTGTGTGCGCCATACCACGCGCTTCATTGAGGCAGAGGATTAGCACGGATTGCACACAGCCGGAGAGGGTAAATTACGTTTAGCTGGGCCCCGGTCGGTGCCGGAGCAGTAGCCGCAATGGGACTGGGAAGCATAGCCTGGGGGATCGATCAGCATTCAAAATACTCTCAGTCTACATGGTATGACGGGTGTGTGCTCCACGGACGAAAGAAACATGTGCACAGCGGCCACTGCCAACCAAGTCTGGACCGTGGACTGCCGGCCGGTGCGACGGAGCCAGAACTAGAGAGCGGCCCGGGGGTATCGGCCCGCAGAGAAGTGGTTGCAGCAGGGTACGCTTGCCACTAAAAGAAAAGAGGAACAACGACAAGGAAAAAAAAAACCAGATGATGCAGGGAATGCCAAGGTGTGCACGCGACGTGGCCGGGGCAAAAGCCGAGTTTGCAAGGCGTGCGTATGGATGCGAGCCAACAAGAAGGCCGCAGAGGAGCACGTGGGGAGAGAGACGTGCAGGCATCGGAGATGGGAGAAGCAAGCAAGCAACAAGGACTAAAAAAAAAAAAAGCCGACACGTACCTAACGGGGAGACAAGCTCGTATGTGGCCGTGAGGGCGGCAGGGGATTGGGCGTTGGCGAATTGCATTTGAGTGTGGCTTGATTTCAGAGGAAGCGGGATGATGTGTTTGGCTGCGGCTGGACTGCGGTGCCTGAAAAAGGCAAGCCGTTGCGTGAAACGGGTGGTGCCTAGCAGTCCTGGGAGCTAAGCGTGACCGGCCAAGCAAGGTTAGGATGTGAGCAGCGTCGGCAAAGGTAATCTGGCTCGGGTGTGTGTGGTGGATTGGTGTGGTGGTGGTGTATTAGTGATGGATGGAGGAGATGCTCGAGTGCCAGCAACGACCGGAGTCGAGAATCCGCAGATGTGGATGCGGTTGCGGTAAACGAGGCCCGGAGCGGGCAAAATGGGTTGGTCACGGAGAAGGGCGGTAGATGAATGGATACACGAAGGGAGAGGCTGGGCGTTGATTCTGATGATGCCGCTGGTGATGTGATGTTGCGCGATGCTGTCGATGCTGGTGACTGAGTTGACGATGCTGGGCGGTGTTTGCGGCAGAACGACAAAGGGTGGTCAGCGCAGCCAATGGTTGACAGGGCATTACAGGCGGGCTGGTGCTGGACAACGTTGCAACTAGCCTCATTGCAGGCAGTTCCAGGGCGTCGCACAGGGGGGTTGGCCGCTGTGGCATGCCCTTGCTTGCAGCGCTCAGGTGCCGTGTTGAGCGCTGAAGCTACCCCGCCTCGCCTCCAACGTGGAAAAATTACCCCGCCATTGCCATGGAGGGGTCATCGTCCATGGACCGGTCTGGCCAGTCTCTCTATAGGTAACTTGTAGCTTGGTTGGGCATTACTACACGGATAGAACAGGACAGCTCCGTGGAGACTGCTATGCTGGGCAGCATCATGGTACAGCGTGCGTCTTACGACATGAGCTCCATTCTACAACTACACACGCAATTGTTCTATGGCCGGACGTTTGCTTGTGCTGCCCGCAGAGTGTCAGCCCTTCAAACTTGGCTGCCTATCCATGGTTCTGCCCGGTCTGCCCAGTTCAATCACCAGGTGACCATGGTTGGTGTCATAGTATGCATGTCCTGCGTGGCGTGGCAGACAACAAAAAACTGACAGCTCCCAACCCCACTGGTCTGATGGCCATGACTGATAATGGAGAATGGGCACCAACGGATACCTTGGTATTGCCTGCTGATCTTGCCACAGCAACATGGAAAAGGAAATACTACGAAACCTGCTTCCGCCTTCCAAAATGCGACTCTTTGTAATGGCCACTATAGAACAACTATTGCGTGATTAAAATGGCGGTGTCTGGTTCCGCTGGCTGGCAGACCGTACTAGGTATGCTTGGCTGTCGCTAATGCGCCGCACAGGGTCGACCGGGCTTGTCTTCGGATCGCGCTGCCATATATCGAATGTTGGAATGTTTCTAGAAGGCCAGCACATGCATCTTGCGCCTGCGGGACCTTTTCTCAGCCTTTTTCAATGTGGCTGCTCCTATGCCGTCGCCTAACACGTCGCCTTGGCCGGTCGACTTCACTGGGCAGCCAGCCATCTCAACGAAAGATTGTGGCGACCCAGCGATCTGGGTTTATTACCATGGTCTGGAAAGTCTTTCTTCTACGCCACTGGTGATTGTGTAACCACACGAGAAGTCTGGGGTGGGCGCAATACCACTCATTACTACTCACTACCTGGGCTGGCCAGTGGCTGGTGGCTGCCACTAGAGAGAGCAGAGCAGAGTAGCAACGCAGGCAGGCCAGCGACGACTTGCCTTGGCCCCTGCAGATGCATCGGGTGGCATGTCCACTTTGGCTGCATGCATTCGAGATGGATAGTGGCGTTGCGAGAGGGCCAGCTGCAGAGGGCCAGCTTTGCAGGCGCAGGACGTTCGGTCAACTAGTTGGCTAGTAGAGTAGCGGCCGGCATTGACACATCTTGTTAGGAATGTTTACTCATAGCTAGAGAGCGAAGGGCATGTCGATGCGGACTGCCATCTTGGGCGCCCGAGACAACCGTTGAGATGCAAGACATGCAGTCCTGCCGACAAGACACTTGCAAGTTCACGCACACACACACAAGCACGCAGGCTATATAAAAGTCTGGCGCAGCATCGGGTGCAGTACGGCATTCGACTCTCCTTCCCGTCGGCCACTTTTTTTTTCTCACTCGTCGTCCTGTTCAGCCCTGTCCCACTGCCCGTGTCAACTTCGTTGCGTCATTAGAAAGGGCTAGGCCAAAACGCCACGGGGGCAACGAAATCTACGAGCGGGAGCTGCCCACGTGCGTGTGGTTGTGACAACGAACAAAAGAGGCCATCGTGAGTCTGCGTCAGATGCACCAGCACAGGTCGGATCTTGAACTATACCCAACTGTTTGCAGTACTTGACCATTTCTCTCTTCATTTCCATCCACTTCTCCTTTTCTTTTTTTGTTAACTGTCTTTCGAAACCAAGAGCAGACAGACCACCCGAAGACCCTCTGCCCACTCTGAAGCTGGCTCCACAGCGCCTCGTTCCTCTTACACCGCACTACCACTGTATCCCGACAGCAGCGGGCGCTGGATCAAGATACACTCAAGTCCAAGGCATCAAGCCAAAGCTAAACGCCGTGCCAATTAGTTTACTTTAGCAATCGCAGTATTGGTGAGTGGAGAGCCACCGGATACCACCCCTCCATTACCAGTTCAGGCACGCGGGCGTTGGAGCCACCAGCACAGCAGTCCCTTGCCCACTAAACCACTGCAACTGCCCACTGGCACCGCTAACCACCTCCGCCCGCCAGGTTTTTCCCTCGCTCCCGTCGCCTTCTTTCTCCTTGTCACCAACGTTTGGCCCTCCGGCAGTCCGGGAATCTCGCTGGGGCTTCTTCTTCAATCTCCTCAAACAAACCTCCTTTCTGTGCTCGAAACTACAAACCTCTGCGTAATTCATCATGCAGCTCGACAGTCTTTGATCGCTCCCTGCGCATCCACGCAAACGTCGCAATCCCAACACACCACTATCCAGCGGCCGTCTCTTTTTTTTTTCTGCACTGAAAAAAAGGGTACTGCCGGGTGTTGCGCCATTCCGCTGCCAGCACAAGACCACCAAAGCAAACCACCACCACCACCATTCCTTTTTCTCGATACGAACAAATATCACATCTCGTCATCATGTCGGGATCAAATTCTACAGAGGCCAACGGACGGTCCATGGAATCGCGCGTTGGCAGAAGCAAACAACGTAAGTCGTTGCCTCCCACCTTTGCCTGCATCACCTGCACTGCATGCAGCAACCCAACCCGCACCGCCGCATACCGCTCCTGGGTTAGGAGTCACAGGCCGACAGCCCCCAGCCTGCGCTAGCACTTTTGTGCATGATGCATCCTGGCGGCCGACACGCCGACAATGCAGGAGACTCACCTGTGATTCTGGCGGCTTTTTTTCCCGTCCATCCGCTGCTTCGTTTGTTCGCCAACCACGTGCTCAGCTAACATGCGCAGGCTACAATGCCAAAGGCTTCCGCCTTGTCGCCGGCGTCGTCCCCCTCTCCCCCGACCAGGAGTTCGTCCTGCTAATACAATCGACCCGGCGCAAGGGCTGGGTCCTGCCCAAGGGCGGCTGGGAGATTGACGAGTCGTGCCAGGAAGCCGCCGTCCGCGAGGCCTGGGAGGAGGCCGGCATCACCATCGAGGTCGAGTTTGAGCTCGGCACCATCGAGGAGCTGCGGCCCCCCAAAATGTCCAAGGACCAGAGCCAGTACCACTTCTTCCAGGGCACCGTCGTCAGCCAGTACGAGGAGTGGCCCGAGAGCCACAAGCGCGAGCGCCAGTGGTTCACCTTTACCCAGGCCCTCGAGGCCCTGTCGACCCGGCCTGAGCTGCAAGAAGCTCTGAACCGCTCCGGTATTAAGAGGCTGTGAAGACGGTGCACAATTGCGTGCCACACACGGATATGAAAAAGTTCAAGACCGGTGAAGTGAATTCGGTGCCGACTTGGACGTGCAAATTCCAAGGTCGGGACATCAACACCGATTTGCGCATTCGCAATGGTGGTCGCAATAGGTTCATTCCATCCGCGTGACCTTGAAATCATGACTTCAAACGCCACGACAAACATCACAAAATATCACCAACCAGGTTGCACATTGCATCTGGCGACACAGTCATTGCAAACGCAACATGGCGATTCCTCACCCGTCATGTCTGCGAAATGACAACCACTCAATTCTATGCATTTATCACACGGCGTTGTTCGGCGGAAGGGCTTTCTTATTTTTACTGATAGATTCTGGGGCAAAAGAAACGGCCATCATGGCCCGTCATTGGTTGGTTATACGGGTACTCTACAATTCCATTTCATATTCATATTCCACATATACTCCCTCTCCGACGCTCATGTCCTTGCTGCTGCGACCATACCCGCCGAGGCGTGGCAGTGGACCTCGGACAGAGGATTAGACTTTTTCTACTTTCAGCTTTGCGCCTGCGTCATGGAGAGGGTGTGAGCCTTTTTTACAGATCTTATAGACGAGATGAAGAAATATACAAAGCCGAGATTATTTCTCGGTCGCGCAAGCACACGCAAAGCGCACTACAGGCAGACACCATCTCCCCGCCCCCGAAAACATGAAATGAGCTATTTTCACGGGTCTGTATGGGCGTCCCTGGAATCGGGGCGGGCTACAGCCAAACGAAACGGGGATTGAGGAACCTGTCGCGTGAGGAATGGCGCTGCTCGGCGCGGCGGCGAGTCAAGCCAGTCTCGGCAGAGGCTCCAGTGGGCTGGAGCTCCGGGACCTTGGGTGGACGAGCTAGCTCGAGATACAAACGGTAAAAGCAACTGCCGTAGCACGCACTCGCAGACACATGGCATTCTTAAAAACGTCGTAAAGAAGCTTGGTAAATGCACGTACAGGCATGGCCTACACAAGTTACACTTTTACATCGCCAGATCAATCGGCAAATTTGGTCAATGGGATTTGAAAGTGAATAAGGCCCGCCATAATTGACCAGAATGCCCCCAAAAAATACTCTGTAAAACAGAAAGCCAGAAAAGCCCCTCCAACAGAGAGGACACCACGCAAAATGGCCCGCAAACAGCGGTAGACTCACGTGATGCACTGCTATCGATAATCACCACCGCCGCGCGCAACGAGAGACAACGACCAGGATGATGCCAACTACAGGGCGGCAACGACACCTTGTATAACACACGCTCAACCTACAATGCGATTATAACAACATTGCCCAATCACGACACGCTTTGCAACAAAACGCGCCTAGAACAGAAATCACCCACCGATTCAGCATCAGAGTGAGGACACAAGAGACGCGCATAAAAGCATGGAAAACCTCAGCATATCGGAGCCGCAGGGCGGTGCGCCCGCGCAGCTGCCGCCGCAAATGTTTACGACGGCGGCGCAGCTCCTCGATTTAACAGACAGTATGATTTTTTCAAGGGGTGATTTGATGGAGGCAGGAAAAGAAGATGTGCTGACAGGGTTGGGTAGAGAAGCTCATGGTGGTATTGCGCGATGGGCGTAAACTCGTCGGCGTCTTGCGCAGCTGGGACCAATTCGGTGAGCCCTTCTACAACCTATACACGAGGATCATACTAATGCGATACCATAAAATAGCCAACATTGTTCTTCAGTCCACCACCGAACGCATATTCGCGCCCCAACCCACACCTCCCGCCGCCCCCTCCTCCGATTCCGATTCTGCCGCACCCGCCCCCGCGCCGCGCGGACTGTACGCCGACGTCTTCCACGGCATCTTTCTCGTGCGCGGCGAGAACGTGCTGCTCCTCGGCGAGATTGACCTGGACCGGGACGACGAGCCGCCGGCCGGGTATGAGCAAGGGGAATTGGCGCTGGTGAAGCGCCTCGCGGCGGAGAAGACCAGCCGCGAGAAGAGGCAGGAGAAGACGCGCGTGCGCAAGCTGGCGAAGCTGGGCTTTGAGGGGGACGGCGCGGGGGAGATTGTGCTTCTATAAGAGACGAGAGGAAGGGGGTTGTTTCTCAGATGAGACGAGAACGAATGAGATGATGATGAATCGGAAGAGGTGGTTATGAGCTCATTTCATTTGGTGTTTTTTAGTATGAACATGTCAGCGAAAACAGACCTCGGGCAGAATATTGTGAAATGCCTCGATGGTCGGCCCATTCACTTCCCCTTGTGAGGAAGCATGGGTAGAAGCTGGTTTGAGCTCGATGCAACTGTAGAAAAGCTGAATTCATACGCGTTACGAAGCACATGGAACAACGCACATGGAGTGAACAACATGCACCAGACGTGCAATTTGGCAGCAGCGTGAAATTGATATTGATTGCTAGTGGAGAGACCACGTATTGTACATGAGTAGAAAAATGTCGCTAAATGACCAACGCCAGAGGGGATATTGTACCAAATGACAGAAAATAAAACAACGGAAAAAGCACCACCACATCATGCTCGTCTTCGTCGCTCAAACATGGGCATCGGCGGCGTACCGCCCGGATCTCGCTGAATCCCGCCCAACAGCCAATCCGTCAACCCGACAAACTTGGCCCCCATGCCCTTATCCCAATTGCCTCCTTCCTGCGCCGTCTCAATCGTATGCGTCAGCACCCTCCCCTCGTTATCAAAATCAAATATAAACAACCCCGTAAACGCCTTGCCCTCCTCCCCTCCTCCGCCGCCGCCGCGACTCAGCCGCAACGACCGCGCCAGCGCCGCGCCCGCGCCGCCACCCCCCTCGCGCTGCTTCTCGCGCCAGCGCACCACGAGCTGATCCGCAATCGCCCCGTGGCGGCGCGGTAAGAAGGTAAGAGGTTCGGTCGTCATGCGCTCGGCGAGAATGTCGAGGCGCACGTTGCCGATGAGCGGCACGCGGTTCCAGGCAATCGGGGAGGTCCACAGCGCGGCGTTGTAGGCGACGCGGCCGGAGACGGTGGGGAGATGAGGGTGCGTAGAGGGGAAGAGCTGGAGGGAGATGTTGGGCGCGAGGATGTGCTGCGGGAGCGGCGACTGGAGGAGCGTAGGCATGCGGTCTTGAAGGATGCGGAGGGCTGGTCGCGGTTAGTTAGTATGAATGATGCGGAATATTGCTCGACAGCATGACGGATCGGGGAATGGAGGGAACGGGTGGGCATAGATGAGACGCACTCTTTCCAAGCTTGGCCTTGTTCGGATCGACCGGTTCTTGGTTGCTGCTCAGCGGTATCCGCGTCTGGCCGGTGGCCGCAAAGTACGTCGGCGACAGCGCCGCGCCGGTCCGTGAAGCCCGCGCCGCCTGGGCGAGGATATCTGGCGCGGTGACGGCGGCGTCAACGGTGGGTGTGAGTCGGTGCGTGCGCGACGATATGCTCTGCACCTGCGCCTTGGCGTGGCTGTAGCTGGCTATGCATCGTCGGCGCTGCGGCGCTGTTGTTGGTGATGATGACGATATCGGGGGCACACGGCGGAAACGGGCCTTGGCGAGCGGAAGCTTGCCCACGGCCATGGGGTGTTTAACAAGGCTTATCTGCGGCGTGTGCACATGTATATTATTAAAGAAAGATGAAAGAAGAAAAGAAGAAAGGTGTTTGGCTGGAGATGATTATTATTACAAGAATGTGTAGAGAGAAATGACGACCGGAGGTGGGACAAGCAAAAAAAAAAGTTGGACATAAAGGCTGGTGCGGATTGGCTCTTTCGGGGCCGCTGGCTGGGGACGGGAAGCTGGGAGCGGAGCTGAGAGCTGCTGCACTGCAAGGGAAGCTCTCAGGTGGTGGCAGATGGGAGCTTCAGTGGCCACCAGCTGCTGCGGGTGCGTCACTGAGAGGGGACGCCTGCAATGTGAGGGCTGTTGGCATGAAGGGGTGTTTCGTATTGTTTGCTGTTTGGAGGCAAGTAAAGACAAGATACGATTCCTCGTCTTTCTCCTCATTTCGTTCATGACTTTCATAATTTCTATATATTTATTTAATTTAATGTGTACATGTTGTTGTTTGTCACTGGCAGTACTTGTCTGTCGTACATCCATTTACTCTAACGAAGAAAAAACAGAAGAAAGGAAAAAGAGAATAACATGAAATCATCGTTCATACATATTCATAGATTCAATCAACGTCAAACAACCGCCCAATTCACTGCCGTCACTACTCCGGTCAGGCACAGCGCCACTAGTCTAAGCCGCATCACATGCAGGTCCCAACAAAGGTTCGCCGCGACGGAGCCATCAAAGAAGCTTGACGCAGTGCAACTCTGCCCAAGTAAATGTTGCAAACGCTCTCAAAAGTTCATATATAACCATCTCCTTGCCCTTCTTCTCTTATTTATATAATATTGTAGTCCTTACACCACCACCAACCACCCCGCATCCCCCGCCCAACCTGCTACCACCGCCGCCGCACCTCTTTCACGTGACCCATCAGCTGGCCACGCCCACCGCTATTGGCCGCCTGCGCTCTCGCCTCTCTGCGTTTCCCTGACGTACGCTACTCTCGACGCCTGGCCATCTTTCGCAACGTCAACACTTCGGCTTTGTTCTTCCAAACTCACCTCGTCCACCCCCTCGCCCGCCGCCCGTCGCCATCTCGTCGAGCGCCGCACGCACGTCCTTCCTCCGAACCACCTAATACGACTTTTCCTCATTTTTGCTCCGCCAGCAGCCGCCCGTCACCATGAACCCTGAGTAGTACGCCTAGGCTCCACCGCTCCAGGCGCTGTCCCCTGAGAGCCGAAACGGCATGCTGATGATGGACTGCAGTGTCAACCAAAAAAACCCCGACGATGAAGGATCCCGCGATACGCGTCGTGTGATTTGCTGCCTCGCTGCTGCCTGCCGCCAACCCCGTACTTGATGGCTGGCGCCGAGGGAGCGATGCGACACTAAGGATCAAACATGGCTAACAAAGAACTCGCCTGCAGATACGACTACCTCTTCAAGCTCCTCCTCATCGGTGACTCCGGTGTAGGAAAGTCTTGCCTGTTGCTCCGTTTCGCCGATGATACCTACACCGAGTCCTACATCTCCACCATCGGTGTCGACTTTGTACGTCCCAGCCACCAGATCCTCGGACCAAGGAATGTTGATATGCTAACAGGCAACAGAAAATCCGCACCATCGAGCTCGATGGCAAGACTGTGAAGCTTCAGATTGTACGTCGCAGTCGCGCTCGAGAGGCCGCAGACAACAAAGTGCTAACCGATACAGTGGGATACCGCCGGCCAAGAACGTTTCCGCACCATCACTTCCTCGTACTACCGCGGTGCTCACGGCATCTGCGTCGTCTACGACGTCACCGACATGGACTCTTTCAACAACGTCAAGCAATGGCTGCAGGAGATTGACCGCTACGCCACCGAGGGCGTCAACAAGCTCCTTGTCGGCAACAAGAGCGATATGTCTGATAAGAAGGTTGTCGAGTACACTGTCGCCAAGGTATGGACACAGGAGATGCGCAAACCGCGGCGATTCATGCTAATCATGTCAGGAATTCGCCGACTCCCTCGGAATTCCCTTCCTCGAGACCTCGGCCAAGAACGCCTCCAACGTCGAGCAGGCTTTCCTCACCATGGCCCGCCAGATCAAGGAGCGCATGGGCACCACAGCCGCCAACAACACCAAGCCCAGCGTACAGGTCGGCCAGGGCCAGGGCGTCGGCAACAACTCGAGCAACAGCTGCTGCTAAGCGCCATCTTGTGTGTGTGTTATGAAAGCCCCAGGAGACCCTCCCGCGGCGGCACGAACATGGTTTGACGAGCATCCGACGGAAAGAAACAAGAACAGAAAGAGGGGAGAAGATTAGTTGCGCAAGGTTGTGGATAATGTGGACAGACTTTGTCATGACTTTTCATAGTTTTTTCCGGGTTTTCTTTTTTTTTCTCCAGCTTATTTTTGTTTCCCCCAAACCCCCTCTTTGTTTTTTTGGCCACAACCCATCATTTTCCCCCTTTGTACCCGCGTATAGAACGAGAATTTACACCAACTTGCCTCCAAATTGTGACAGATCTAGATGAAGTGCTGCGCCGAGGACACTGGGGTAGAAATGAAGTACCGCGCAGAAGACAGTGGGATAGAAGCAACACTGAGATATGATTTTTTTTTTTTTTTCTTTTTCGTTTTTTGCCGTTTTGGAACAAGTTGGAATGATATTGAAATGGGAGTACGAGAATGTGTAGGAAATAATACTGCGTTTATATACCTCGAGGTGACTGTGAAGACTCCTCAAGACGATTGTGCACGGTCCGGCGTGATTGTGTATGATCTGATGGCCCTGGCGTAAAGAGCGTCATGCCAACTTCCTCGGCATTATGCCAACGTCGCAGGTGTTTCGGCCGCAGAGCCGACCCCGCGTGGAGATGGGGACATATACTTATGCAGAAGAAACCATATCAACGCATAAGATATACAATAACCCCGCCGCAATGACGAAATAAGCATGATTATGCACTGAAACGAGAACAGTCCGTGGCCGCTGTCACCGTTGCTCTACGCAAGTCTGTGTTTATTTTCTTCATGTTGCTTTTCTATAACCTATGACAGCTGTGTCTGTGGGCAAGAAATGGCACGGGCGTCTGTCTGTTCTGCCGCGTTTCAGCACCGAACGAGCGCACCGTCACTCACGTAATCAACCTATTTCATCCTAATTAAAGCGTGTCCTCGTATTTCCACATATGAAAGCTTGCCATTGTTTTTAAAGTGCTCATCAATGAGAACTTAAAAATGTGGCGCATTAAAGTTAGCATGCAGTCTCATAATGTGTGTATGTGTGTGCATAGTTGACATCCGTTGCATTCATTTCTACCTGCCCAACAACAAAATAAGCTGTAAAAGCTAACCCAAGTGATGTGTAATATATGGTACCCTCCACTCCAGAATTCCTATTAAACAAAAAATAGAAAACAGAAAAAAACCATTGCCCAGTATCCCATGGCCCTCTGTACAAACTGGTATAACCAAGAACAAAACAAAAAGAAGCGCTCGCAAATGTGTGAAGAGAAATCGCCCGCGTAAATGACAAGTTGACAAAAGGGAAAGTAATGAAAGTAAGGGGTGGGAAAAAATGACAGAATAATTACATCTCCAATTATGACTGAGCATGCACACAGACATGTCAAGTTTTATGTACCAACCGCCTATGCCGTCATGCCCAGGATTTTGAGCGCCTTTTGCGTGCCCGTCTTGCTGCTGCGCGGCTGCCTCCTGCCAAACATGGGCATCAGCCGCCGCTCCTCCTGGTCGTAGTCGCTGTCATCCGCCGGATCAAACGTCATAATCGACGACGCGCCGTCATTGTCCAGCATGTGGCCGTGGAGCGTCGAGCCCGCAATGGACGGCGTGTCGAGGAACCGCGGCAGCGGCAGCAGCGGCGGCGATGAGTTCGAGCTCATGTGCTGCTGCTGCTGCTGTTGCGTCGACGACGGTCCAAAGAGCCGGCTCGGCGTCGGGGGCGGCAGCCTCATGTGCGCGATATGCGGCGTCGCCATCGTCGATGGTGTAGACGGCCCGCTCATCATGCTGTCGGCGGCCGCGTCCATGGTGCTGGCGGTGCGCATGGTGCTGCCGCTCGCCTGGCGGCGCAGGTCACCGCCGCCGACGGCGCTCATGCGGACAGCGCCCTGCTGGCCAGCCGCAGTCTCTTCCGGGCTGGGCGTCAGCAGCGACCGCGACGGTGACGCGGAGACGGTGTAAAAGTCCTCGGTAGTAATAGCCCTGAGCGCCGGCGGCGCCGGGAGCACGGACATGATGTTGGCCGTGGGCGACAGGGGACTCTGCGGGCCTGTCGTCTTTGGGAACGCGGACAGAGCGCTCACGCGCAGCGGCGCCGGCTTGGCCTTGCGCTTGACGGATTTCTCCTTCTTGGGCGGCGAGTCGGGTGCCTTGGTGGACGGCTTGGGCGGCGACACGCTCAGCGGGCTCTCGTTCCTGCTGCCGCCGGCGGCCTCCGGGGCCGTCTGCGGCCGCTCGAGCACGGGGAGATTCCACACGGCGGCCACAAAGTTGGCAATGTCCTTGTCCGACGCCGAGGAGGTGAGCAGGAAATTCGCCCTCGTCTTGTTGACGTCCTGGTGGTGGTGCTGCGACGTCGAGTACAGCGACTGGCGATTCTGCGCGCCGGACAGCGATGAGGAGCGCGAGTATCGCGAGGTCGCGCGTGTCGAGTAGCCGGAGACGCTGCTGATGGACCCCTCGCGGAGATGACGGAAAGGTAACCGTTCTTTGCTCTTGGCGTCGACAATCTGCGCAATCTTGATGAGGTCCACGCCCGCCAGCTTCTGGATCGCGACGATGGTGGATAGGTGCTCGGGCGGGTACTCGAGGATGAGGAACCGAATGTCGGCGTGCATGGACAGGTATGTCTCTAGGTGCGGCAGCATGAGCGTCGCCAGCAGGTGCGGGTTGGTGAAGGGGTTCTCCGACGTCTGCGACGTCAGTGGCTGTGAAGTAAAGGCCTGCATGGTATTGGCGAGCAAATATCTATTCTTAGCGTCAGTAATGAACCCGTGCTAACTTCATATCGCATGATGCCGTCAAAGAGTTGCCAAATCTGACAGGGGTGGGAAAACATACCGAAAGTCCAAGCGCGTGCAACGAGCCGAGCCTGTCGGTTCCGTGCCAAATTTCTCAATTTGGGCAATGACACGAGCAGAATACTCCCGTTTCACGCCTTTTTGCAGGCCAATGGCCAGAATCTGCTTGAGCTGGTTACCCTCCGCCGGGGTCGGCAGGCTGCTCGTCATGTCCCCGCGGAAGATGGGCCGCCACAGCTCCTCGCGCTCCAGCAGCTGCGGGAACTGGAACTGCGAGTAGCCCTTGGACTCGGTCGGGTAGTACTGGCGAAGGACGGACCGGATTGAGTTTTGCACCGCAATCGGCGGCTGCTTGGGCTCGACCGTGATTTCGTAAATCTTGCTGTCCAGTTCCTCGACCACCTCCTTCTCGGTGTCCGGTGCCAGCGGCCGCTCGTCTTTGCGCTTGCTGGGGAAGATTTCCCTCGAATCGGCCTCGACGGGCTTGTTTTGGCCGTTGGCCTGTGGCGGTGGTGTTTGCGCGGGCGTGGGCGGGCGTATAATGGTGACTGAGGCCTGCGCGGCTTTGCTCGACTGCCCTTGTCCGTAGCCGGGGTTAATGTAAGCAAAAGGATCGTAGTCATCCATGCTGGGAATGGTCGAAGCTGTCATCTTCACCGCCGTCTTGGGCGTGCCCTCTTCCTCCGCGTCGTCGTGCTCCGGGCCGGATGTCTCCGGCGAGGTGAGTGCCACAGTTTCGTCGTCCGTCTGCATCAGCGACCGGAAGGATTCGCTGCTTGTCCTGCTCAGTTTGCTCGATTTGGAGCTGTTGGAGGAGCATGTTGATTTTCGGATAAAGTCTTCTCGCATGGCGTTCAACGCCGAGTCGAGAAGCGGTTGCGGTGTGAGCTCTGATCGAAGGCACAAGACAAGGTCTTCCATGCGCGGGAAGACGGGCTCGCAACTCAAGTCCTGCTTGCGTGGTCTGCTGCTGGGCAAGTCTCCATCGTCGTCAATATATGTTGATTTACCTTGCTGCCAGCGCCGCTTCTTCACGCTGGGCACGGGCTGCAGCTTAATGACGGGCCGTGTGTGCTTGACGACAATGGTCCTGGGGCGGTCTGTCGTGGGCTGCACACGCGTGAGGGTAGATGCCATGGTTGTGCCACCAGTTGACGATGTTTCTTTTGGCGTCGGCGCTATTTTCGTATGGAATTGGCGTACCTCGTTATTATTATATCCTGGCGCCTCTGTTTCAGCAATTGGCTCCTCGCTGAGCTTGGGCTCATGCGAACCGGTGCTTCTACCCAACGCTTTGACAGCCGTGAACGCGTCGCCTCGCACAGACATCCGCACATCCATGAGCGAAGCTCGTCCATATTCCACCTTGCCAACAGAGCGCATGCTAAACGCGTCTGATGTGGGCGAGATGGTGTCGCTGCCTAGGCGGCGGTGGCTGTTGCTGTCACGCTGCTGTGTGCTGAGGCCGTCGACCGTTGATGCAAACGACTTGCCTGTGGGGAAGTCGTCGAAGCCAAACACGGATGGCATCTCGCCAAGCTGGTCATAGTGCACAATCGAGAAACGTGGCGTTTCCTCCGAGGACGACTTGGCAAAGCCCCCCGTCGTGGGCGTGCTGTCTTCGATTGACGAGGTGCCAAAGACGAGAAACGGTGCCGTATCCCCGGCCACCAAGTCGTTGACCCCGTTCAGCGGTAGACTCGACGAGCGGGAGTGGCTGCGTATAGTGAGATCGAGCTCATTGGATATTTGTAGGTTGGCTGTCTGGCGGTCCAGGGCGTCGGCGGCCCGCATCGCCCGCGTGCTAGGATCCGACGATTCATCTTGTTGGCCAGCGTAGACCATGGGTGCGGAGTGGTGACGCTCCTGCCCGGCTTGCGCAAGGCCGTCCAAGCCGTAACGAGTGAGGCGTTGAAGCGCAGCCTCGGTAGCCACACGGTCGCCCGCCGTCTCATGCTGCATCAACGCTTTGAGACACAGCGCTTGGGCGCTGGCCGCGCCACCCTCCAGGAAGACCAAGCGTCGAGTCCCCTCGCTGTTGGTGCTTAGAAATTCTTGCGCGTCGAGGTGGCGCCGTTTCATGGCGGCATTGACTTGGCGGATGTACTGGACTGGGTCGAAGGCATCGAGGAAGGATGTGGAAGCTTGTAGATATTTTTGCAGCGCAGGAAGCACTAATATTTGTGGCGTCGACGGAAGGAGACGAAGCTGTGTAGATACAATTGCCTGGGGACCTTCGACAGCCACGATGGC
Organism: Paracorniculantispora psalliotae; assembly: GCA_002796755.1. Taxonomy (NCBI): domain Eukaryota; kingdom Fungi; phylum Ascomycota; class Sordariomycetes; order Hypocreales; family Cordycipitaceae; genus Paracorniculantispora; species Paracorniculantispora psalliotae. The sequence continues at coordinate 271,586 of PHFE01000118.1, forward strand.
TGCTTCCCAGGACGTTTCCTCCGCCATCGCGAAGTGTGCTGCCGGGTTGTCGCACTCGATCCTTGTAGTTGTGTGTGAAGTATTGCCGATTCTGTGGTTTCTAATAATCGTGTTGCTGGACCAAATTTCTGAATTTCTCAATCGTTTTGCGATATTAGGACATGGTGTTTTTTCTTGGCACCGTAAGCGGTAGGAAAGGCTGAACGGTTGGTTCGGCTTTCCTCACAAGCGCCGCCGTGTAAGTGCGCCGAGACGTAATGAGGGTAACCGGTCGGAGTGGATGTCGTCGAGAGTCGCCTGCTGGGAGTTGGCGATACGAACAGCGACGTCGAGTGAGGCGAAAATAGGCGAGAGGCAAGGCCGACCGTTGGAGAAAAGCAAGGCTTCAGTCAGATTGTGAAAAAAAAATAAGATGATGGCGGGTGGTGCCAGTATTATGATAAAATGAACCTCTCTCATTCGAACTTAGCACGAGAGGCGGCCGATCATTCGTATCCACACACTGGCCAGGATAGCCCGTCGCACTGATCAGCCCAACAGCCAACATTGGGCAAAGGAGCTCAGAGCTGGCCGGAGCTAGGTACGAAATGGGTCACTAGCAGCGTACCACCAACCAAGGGGATGCGTAGTGGGTTCAATCATTGGCGTGAGAGAAGGCGGTCTCCTTTGGGCAGCTCGCCGTCCCTGAATGTCGGGTTCCCAAGTGGTGTGCGCCAATTGGGATCCAGACACGGGATGCTCACGCTGCACGAGTTCCCCTAACGAATATGCGCACGGTGTCTTTCTGCACTCTACAGGGGTGGCCGCCATATCCGTGAGCCTCTCTACAATAACGGCCCCGGGACCTCTCGATAGGGGGGGATGACTTTTGTTAAACAGTGGACTGGGCCCCCAGACCGACTTAATTGCCCTGCTTGGTGCATCATTATTACCCGCGGGGGAAAACCATAATGCAGGCGTGCGTGTCTGTAGCAATCTGCGCTGTACATACGTACCCCGTACGTGTCCGCCAACCCGCAGGTTGGCCGCCTTTGTTACTGGTCATAACGAATAAATGCTTGTCTTGGGACCAGGAGAATCGTGAAAGGCGGTGCTGTTAACCCCATTTCGGACAGGGGGCAGGCGACAAGCGCTACTACGACACTGGTAGGGCCAGCATGTTTTTGTCGAGCACAGTTGCATTGGACTCTACTGTGACGGCCGACAAAACTGCTTGTCATAGCCGGCCCAGCCTCTTTCAAGACGACTGCAACGATCGAGTAACCTCCGCTCTTTTCGTCAACGTGCAAACCCACGAGATTCCGGAATCGAAACCTTGGCTATAGCTGAACAGCACTGATGCAATAAAAGCCTGCCTTACCCAGCCCAGCCCAATCAGACGGTGCCTGCAGCCTGTCTCGGCCGGGGTGTAGTACGGGGGAAGACAAGAGATGGGGCGGACACCGCTGCTGCGTTGGCTTGCATGGCAATCCTGCCCAGGGCTTTTATATGCCCACATGCAATATAGACGGTTATATCGATGAAATGACACATTGTGCAACAGGCAGTACGACTTTTCGCCCAAGATCTCTCTCCATTATTGCCATTATTTGGAAGTAGTCCCTTTCTTTTTTTTTCGCACTGTCGCGTCAGTTCCAATCCAGGTCTGTGCTTCCGGCCACCGCTCTCGTCAGCTTAACTTTGCGCGGACAAGGTGTCCGGGTCGTCCAGCACGACCTGACTAACAGAAAAAAATAAACTAAAAGGCACAAGACATGAAACCGCGGATTAGAAAAGAGGCAGGGGAATAGTGGGCACTGAACTGGGCATTTGGGAACTCAAAGAAGAATGACAAATTTATGTAGAAAAAAAAAGTCGGGTGCCTCTTTGTTGCAGCATCCTTCAGAATGATCTTGGGCTCCCGAGCGGGCGTTGGACACCCTTCTGCAAGCACCACAGTCGTTCGTCTGCAACTGCCCAATCCCAACACAACGGCACGCCACTAAATTAGCTTCCACGAGGTTGTGCGACTTGCGGCTGATGTTGGACCTCTTGATCTTCAGAGCTAACTCATGTCACTGGCGAGGCGGACAAGCGTGGAAATCCACTTCTGGCCACAAAAACAGGCAAAGATTGGCTCTTTCACACTGCTGGCCTCTGTGTCTCTCGCAGCCGGGCCTGGACCCTATCCCATGACGCTCCGAAATCGACACTGCACTTTCCGCTTTATTATAACATGGTCAGGGGTACAAGAGGGTCGACAAGAGAGAGCTCGACAGGAGGATAGCTCCGCCCGCAGTACCCACGAGGCCACGAAGAAAGCGGGAAATGCTTGTCTCTCCCCGTGCCTCGTGCGCCTATTGCATTTTGTCAGTTTTTTTGACTGTTGGGGGCCGAAAGCCGGTAAGGTCCCGACGACTTCGACATCTCATGAACAAGGGCAACAATGTGCCGTTATGATCGTTATATCTGCTACACGCCCGCCCTCTTTGACGATGCGCAACGCCTTGGTGCCACCGAGGCGTTGGGGAACGTGAATCAGGCTCGAAGCCAATCAGCACTAAGCATATCAGCCTCGTTTGTCCCGTTTGCTTGGATTCTGGCAGAGGGCCAAAGAAACGCTTTGATGTTTCCCCCTTCCTCTGGCTTCTTTGCCGATTATACCCACTTTCTGGTGGTGACATGTTCTGTGACCAAGCCAGGGGCCAGGGTCGCTGGCCGCCCCCGTTTCTCCAATTAGACGCCCGAAATTTCGCAATGCTTCTGTGGCTGGCTGGGCCTTTGGCGGTTTTGCTGGGGAAAGGGAAGAGGGAAGATCCATCTTCTTTCCGCCTCAAAACGTGGCGTCAACAGATGGCTTTTGTCCACTTTCCACCATAACGATGATCGGCATTAAACTGTTAGACCGCAACAAAAAGGCCGCAAGCCACCCAGCCAAGGGTCGATGGCAGCGGGAAAACGAGGCAGCAAAAGCTCGGGAGCGGCCCAACAACCCAAAATTGGTGTCTGATTTATTTCCGGCTGGCTGCGTCGGCGCCGCCTGCACCGGGTCCCCATGTGCAGCAGCCTTCTCCTTTCAACACCCGTTATTTTTAGAGGTTGGGCTTGAAGCTGAGTCAAGCTGCGGGCTGCAAGCAACAACGCCGCTGGTTTCACATCAGGGCCCTGCTTCTTTGTTCTGCAGACTGGGTAGAACACGGATGTCATGCAAGCAGAGCACAAAGAGCGAAACTCGCCGGCTGGTGGCGTTCTGCATAACTCTTCTCCCGCCGCTCTTGCAGCTGTGGCTAGCTCCTCCAGCTCAGAAAGGGCTGACGCGCGCCAGCTCGGCAGCAAACAAACAATGACTAGCTTGGTGTTTCAACTTATGCCCGAAGAAATCGGCATGGCGCGCACAAGAAGAGAGAGTGCTCATAACTAGCGTCGACTACTGGTGCATGCATGACCGAACCTTGATCACCAGCACAGAGACGATCATCGCTTGGGTGATCACAGAATCGAGCACCGAGAGCTCTGCGTCGCCATTATTTACAATCTGTGCGTATATATTGATTCACCACGTAATTACGCACCGCTCGCACGTCCCTTATTATGCGTTGCATTAAACTGGTATTTAACGACCCCCCGCCACGGCACGGCGAGCCCCCGGCAACAAGTAGATGAAAGACCGGGCCCTCCAGCGCAAATGGAGCGCGGCGGCCCGGTCGCAACGACTTTTTTTCTTTTGTCTTTGTCGAGAAAGCGGTCATTATGCCGCCCAGGATGGGGGAGGAGAGCCCTTGCACTATACCCGATCCTGCCCCATCGACCGAGCGCAGAATCGCACCCCCCGGTTCCTATCATATTCGGCAGTTGTGCTAAATCTCCACGTTGTCCGGGCATTTTGTGACCAATGGACGCGCAGGTTGGCGCCGTGTGATTCGCGTGCCTTGAATGCTACGCAGTCTTGGATCTTCACCGATACTAATTATGGCTCTCTTTGAGACACTCGGGTCTAGATTGCAATTAAATAAAATAAAAATAAAGAACAAAAAAGAAAGACAAGAAAAAAAAGGCGCATAGACATTTTGTTTGGATAATGAAACGGCTATGGAGACTTGAGGCGCGGGAAGAATGACTCGCATTGTGTTTCCGTCCGACCACAGATGAAATGCCGCGGCCGTCTCTCCACAAACAGCAAAAGGCTTTCCGTCTAGTGAATGGGTGCCGGCCGGAAAGGCAAGCGGAGCTGAGCAAATTGCTTCTAGAAAGACAGTTCCATCAATTAAACATCTGCAGCCGGTCAGATTGTCTCGCGGCGAGGCTTATACATAGGATGAATTGTACAACGATATAATTTGGTCTTTCCACTGGACTGAGTAGTCGATTTTAATGATGTAGATCCGAAAACCTTGGCATTAACGGCAGTTTTGTACAGTACCTGCATAAATTTGTAGATTCTTGGTATCAGACTGCCGTGGCCAAAGAGTCCAGCCCAGCTACTGTATGCAACGACGGGGTCAAGTCATGCCGCGCGGTGCGGCAACACGAGCAATTGTGGACTAAATGTCTAATAATTGCCTCTTTTTCCATCCAGTGCCACCAGAAAAAGGGGCCTCTGCAAAGCCGGGCAACCATCCGCGGGAGCACAAGCCGTCCCAAAGCCAAGCCTTCCATACTTTCATCTTGGTATCTGAGTTTCACCTTCACTTTTTTGCCAGGATATGACTTCCATTGATTTCCGGTCCATGTTTTAAATAGATTAAACAAAGAAAAGGCGAGTCTAATCGTCCATCAACTCGGCCAGCTCGGCCTCTTCCTCTGCGGTGAGCAAACCCTCGCCTGCATCCTCTTTGACCTCCTCGGTCTTGCCGGCGGCCGCCCTCTCGGCCTGTTCCCGAATCTTCTTGACGGTCTCGTCGAGCGCGCCCTGTGCCAGCGGCCAGGTGCGGATCGTGCCGTCAATACTAACACTACAGACGCGGGCCGCCTCACCGCCGGCCGCCGCCGCGGCGTCGCGCAGCAGCACCAGGTCGGTAATCTCGTCAAAGTGGCCCTCGAGCGTCGCGTACAGTTTGCCCGACGCCCTGTCCCAGACTTTCACGTCCTCGTTGCGGCCGGCCGTGACCGCCCAGCGCTCCGTGACCACGACCGCGCGGACGTAGTCGCCGTGGGCGAGGGAGTCTTCGGTCTCGAAGCTGCGCGCGCGCGCGAGACACTTGGCCGTGCCGTCGGCGCTGGCGGTCCAGAGGTCGACGTCTTCGCCCATGATGTCAAAGGTGAGGCGGTAGACGCTCGTTTCGTGCTCTTGCACCGTCAGGCGCTCGGCGTCGGGGCGGCCGTGGTAGGCCTCGGACATCTGCTCCGAGTCGGAGAGCGTGATGCGCCAGCGGCGGATGCTGGGATCGCTGCTGGCACTGATGAGAACGATGGCATCGGGTGTGCTGAGTACGGGGTCAATGGCAAGATGCTGGACCGCGAGCATGGTTGTCGCCGGATCCTGCAATGTGTGTATTCTGCGACCAGTCTCTGCGTCCCAAACCATGATTTTCTTGTCGGCACCGCCGCTGATGAGAACTGGCTTCCCAGAGAGCGTACCGCAAATCACAGTTTTGACAAAGTCGCTGTGACCACTAAATTTCCGCTGCGACTGTGCCGAATCAAGATCCCAGGACCAAATGTCCTTGTCCCAGCAGCCCGCATAGAGCGTCCTGTTCCTGGGGCCACCAATAGCGATGCATGTTACCGGCGCCTTGGGACCTCTGTATGTAGTCTTTGTTTCACTTGTCTGCCACTCATTAGCAACATACTCACTGTGAAATACAGAGCGATACGCACCTCTAGGTTGACGCGTCTGGCAAAACCTGCAGACTCGGCGATGAATATCGAGCCACTGGGATTGGCGGGATCCTGGATGGCAGCCAGAATCTTGGACTTCATAGAGATGGGGTCGCCATACTTGTTTCCAGACTTGGCTGCCTTGCGAGCGCGTTCCGCATTGGCGGCGCTATGCGTGATCTCAGTTAGCGGTGATGATGGAGGGGCAATGGTGGGATGAGGCTCACTCGGATTGGAAAAAGTAGTCTGGGTTCGCGGATTGCATGCTGGATATCGCTCCGAGTGTGTTCTTTGGTGTTTCTGGTCCGAATTGCAAGAGAGAAGCACCTCGAGACGAGATCTCACGTCTCCTTTTAAACTTGTAATTTCGAGGATGCCTATTTTGTTCGCCAGGCTTCCATATTCCATGCCACTGCGATTGGGCGGTCGGCGCTTGTGGCGGGGTGGCGGGGCATTTTGTTGGTGGGTCGGTCCAGCAGTGAGATGATGAACGACCGAAATAATTCGAAATTAATACATGAAAAATACTTATTTCTTAGTATGAAAGCTTCAATGCGATTGAAACGGAAACAGGTTAGCGTCTCTGTTGATTTAGCAGTTTGGGGTCATTGGCTACCTGCCGTGAGACTCTGGCAACAGGTAGCTACAGGTTACGACTTCAGAAGTCTAGATATTCACCTGTCGCTATCTATTCATAAGCCTTACACCTATATTTGATTCAATTGGGTCATTATCGTAAGGGTAATTATTGAATACAGATGCGAAACCCGAATTTTAAGCATTAAATGCCTGTTTTCCTTGCTCTTCTGACTCAATGGTGAGTTCTTGTGTCATCAGTGAGATAACGGTACCTAGTGCGCCAACTGCGGCAAGGATATAAAAGACAACCCGAAACGATTCTGCATATGCTCCCTGGATAGGAATCAGAGTGTCATGAGACATCCCGGCATCTCTTAGACTCGGTATATATGCCAGTGCATCCTTGGGGTCTAGATGTGGTATATCGGATACCATACTTCCCAGGGTCGCAAGCTGCCGACTGAATTGCGTATTAAAAGCAGTGGACGCTACTGCAAGTCCAATAAGCGCACCGAAAAGACGAACAGCAACAAGCATACCAACGGCCAAACCTTGGTCCTCCGCTTTCTCTGCACTCGCCTGCATGGGAATGGGAAGAACCGTGAAGAGCGACCCCATGCCGATAGCAGCGATGACTTGGAAGCTTGCCGTCATCGCCATGCCTTGCCCAGCATGCCACAGGCCAAACAAACCTGTGCCTATAGTCAGAAAGACCCACCCAACCCAAACCAGCAACAAATAGCGACGCCAATATTCCACCGCAAAGGCGGCAATCGCAGTAAATGCCATCAGCACAACAAAGAACGGGACTAAAGACACGGCCGCTTCGAGTGGCGACTCAAGAAGAATAGCTTGAAAATAGAGAGGCAAAAATGCAACGAGAGTGTAGAGAACCAGGCCGTGCATGAAGCTTCCCGCAAGAGTGGCGGCAGCGGTGCGGTTGCGAAAGATGCGGTGCGGGAACATGGGCTCTGCCGGCTTCGACTCGTACCAACCAAAGAATACAAAGACCAGCACGCCAATTACCAAAGGCACGATCGTCTTCCAAGACCCCCACGGGTACATGGCTCCCGCCCAACTCAGCGGAAGCGTAAAGAGTACCGCGCCAGTGGTGAACAGTCCGATGCCCAACCAATCGACCCTCACCAGCTGCTGTCGGAAGGTATCTGGCATGGGCTTGAGGCGGAGGCAGAAAATCGTCAGCGGCAAGCAGACACCGACGAGCGGAAGATTAATCCAGCCAATCCAGCGCCACGACACGTATTCCGTAAATACGGCGCCCAGGATCGGCCCCAGCACCGTGCCGAGAGCCATGGGGATCGAGAAGATGCCGAGGTAGAAGGCGCGCTCTTTGAGGGTCGTAATGTCCGCCACGATGATTTCGTTGAGCACGTCGATGCCGCCGCACCCAAGACCCTGGATCGCGCGCCCGAGGATGATGACGGGCAGCGACGGCGCGAGCGCAAAGACAATGGAGCCGACAAAGAAGAGGAAGAAGGCGACGTAGAGCGGGATCTTGCGCCCGAGCACGTCAGAGAGGGTGGTGTAAATGGGCTGCACAATGGTCACAAGGAGAAGAAAGGCAATGTTGGCCCAGAATGCCTCGAGCGTGGTGCCATTGACTTCTTCTGTGATGGTCTGCATAACACGCAATGGTTAGCTCTGGTGGCTTCGTGCTGTAGAGTTTTATGGCGGAAACATACCGGGAGAGCTACTGCAAGTGCAGTGGCATCTACGGACACGATAAAGACCATGATGAGCAGCGACAAGAATGCAAGATGAAACCGCAATGGCTTGTTCATCTTGTCCTTGAGGGTTGGCCTAGAGGCTCCTTCCACTGGCGCCGCAGTCAATGGCGCTCGCTTTTCCATGCCGCCTGTCTCTTCATCTTGGATAGGTAATTTGATAGCCTCGACCAGAGCCATCTCAGCCGTACTGCTTAGAGACTGTTGCATCACGAAGTATCACGTAAATATGGCGACGGCCTCAGTTGATATCGTGGCTGCTGTGGACACTTATAGCTATTCTGTGCAGCCTGCCAAGAGAGTTTGGTTTCCATCTCGGCTCTCGGCTCTCGGTGCTCACTATAAATTGCGTTGAATTACTAATGCTTGTGTTTCTTTTACATCTAAAAACCGTTGAAAGGCTGCAGCCGATCTTTAAGCCCCTTTGCAGCCAGGATCAGGCCAGCCAAGACAGCCCGAAGAGGGGGCTTATAAATCAACGATAGCGAGAGCAATAAGGCTGCAGGCCAGCGCGGTAAAAATACTGAACGTGGCTAGTGCGGCTTGCTTGAACGATGCAACTTCAGAAAACCATTATGATACTATGAGAGTGAGCAAGAAATGGAATTGGATCTTCCTGGTTCGCCTATGTTGCAGCGCCATTGGACGAGGACGATGAGTTGCCACTGCGAACCGTCCGTCTCGGCAGTCGCGTATAATATCTGGTGGGCTTTGAATTCAAAAATTGAGCGGGCGCAATAAAGTGACTCAACTGGACGGAATGCACTTGTTCATTTCTATTTAATCCAGAAAAAGGAAAAGACTGACGATTGAAAACCTTCAAAGACTTGGCTGTACACTCTCACCCCTGAAATAATGTTGGCGTAGTACTTGAGAGCTATCTTCATTAAAATTATTCTTATTTACTTTATATTTCTTGTTTTTCTTATACCTGTTATACTTCTTATTTTCCTTATCTTCTTTATTTTCTCTATCTTCTTAGTTTTATAGTATTATTTATCCTGATTAGTATTTAAGAGCACTCAAGTATAGAAAGTCACACGCTAACATTATTTCCAAGGTGGTAGTGTAGTGCTGTCGCGCTTGCAAGTTCCCGCAGCCTGGGACGTGCATATTTGTGTTGTAAAGGCCCAATCAGCTTACCTTACAGGCACCAGCAGTAAAAGGTGAAAGAGGAACTGGTAAGCAGTGCCAAAAGCTACCTCATGTCGATTTTAAGTATTTATAGCTAGGTAGATAAGCGCGAGAGGAGCCCAAGAGCGCTGACCGATTCTAGCCACCGGATCTCGGGTCTCCGACATTGACCACGCTAATATGATTTGGCGGTCGCAAATCTGCTGGATCGTAAGGCCGAAGGCGCGAGGCCCAAGATTCGCTCTGTCGGGCCCGAGCTTGCGACCGTGTTGCGGGGATTAGTGATGGCTTGATAATCATTAACCATCCATCTCTCTCGTTCCATTGCATTACTATTTTGTGACTCGCGTAACGAACCTCACCATGTTCCATTAGATTCCTTTCTTGTTCGGATGCTGAGGAATAATTGTTTTCGAGCACCTGTAGGCTGTAGTCCACCATCGCTGCTACCATGAGCTGTAGCTTATTATAAAGTTCGAGCTTCCCCGCCTCTGTAGAGTCGTCATCAAGCCATTCATCTCAGCTATTTAACTCAACACTTGAGCTACTCTTTTACATTTTCGAAATCATCTTTTACAACCACTTTACAAGTAGCACAGCACAACACCAATCATGTCGCAAATTCTCACCGTATTTGGCGCCACTGGCAAGCAGGGCGGTTCCGTCATCCGCGCCGTCCTTGCGGACCCCGTCCTCTCCAAGCAGTACAAGATCCGTGGCATTACGCGCGATGCTTCCAAGCCGGCCGCCAAGGCTCTGGCGGACAAAGGCGTCGAGGTTGTCGTTGTAAGTTGAAACAGGTTCCAATTCAGCCAGTGCCATAGCTAACATAAGGCCAACTAGGCCGACATGTCCTCTGTGGAGGCCGCCGCGCCCGCTGTGAAGGGCGCGCACACCGTTTTCCTCGTCACCAACTTCTGGGAGACCGCCTCGGCCGAGACCGAGCTCGCGCAAGGCAAGGCCGTCACCGACGCCGCCAAGGCCGCAGGCGTCAAGCACATTGTGGCCTCGACGCTCATGAACGTCACCGAGCTCAGCAAGGGCCGTCTGTCGGGCGTGACACATTTCGACAGCAAGGCCAGCATTGAAAAGTATATCCGCGCGAGCGGCATCCCGGCCACATTCTTCTTGCCGGGCTTCTACATGTCCAACTTTTTCGACATGATCAACAAGAACGCCGACGGCTCCTTCACCCTCGCTCTGCCCGTCGAAGGCGACAAGGCCCAGATCCCCGTCTTTGATACGGACAGTGACACCGGCCTCTTTGTCAAGGCGGCGCTCAAGGATGCATCGCCCAGCGGGAAGCAGATCCTGGCCGCGACCGACTACGTTACGCCCAACACTCTTGTCGCCGAGTTCTCCGAAGTGACGGGCAAAACCGCCAACTTCTTCCAGGCCCCGCCGGATGTGTTCAAGTCGTTCATGCCGCCTACTGGCGCAGAGGAGCTCCTCCAGAACATGCTCTTGCTTCAGGATCCCGGATATTATGGCGGCGCCTCTTTGGCAGAGAGCCACGGGCTCATCGATAGCAAGCCCACGACCTGGAAGGCTTTCGTCACCGCCCACAAGGAAAAGTGGCTTTCCAAGTAAATTTTTTTTATAGGATAGTAATAAAGAACGATACAGAGAAAGGTGGAACAGATGTCCCTCGTTTGTTAGTTAAGAATATTAGTGGGAGCAGTTGCTGTAGCTGGTCCCACCTGTGAACCTTCAATTGTGCCTCCTGGCTCCGTCAGCGTACCTTTCAGTCGTTTTTTTCTTTGGGAGCGTTGAGGAGGCAATGCAGCCTCTCTAATATCATAGGCCTCTCAATCAGACGATTAAAACATCAACTTTCATCCTTAGCTTTCGATCGAACTATATTATGTGACTCAGGGAAACGATAAGCAATTGCTTAAATGACTCAGGATATGTAAATGATCAGAAGGTGAAAGGCGACACAGTTATAGCCTCAGGGACAATTATCTTAGCTTTCAAAAAAAAAGGTTAAGTTATATGTCACTAAGATAATTTGAAAAATAATATGTATATTAGTAATATATATGTAGTAGGAAAAAGTGTACGAGTGCCGTTACACTGTCACTTGACTGTGGCTTTTGTAGGAAGCAATTGTAATGGAGAGGGCTTCAAGTAGCCATTATCTAATAGAGATGGCGAGAATTGGCCTTTTATAGCCGCGTAGTACCGATTCTCTACTCAAACAGCTCAGTAGACTCAACGCCACGGGCCTTTTTGTCTCGTGATGAGCCTATAGCACAAAGTCAGCTATCTCGGCCGTGCTGAAAGACAGCAGCAAACGAAAAAAAACGACGACGGCTTACCAGAGAATGCATCCATAGTAGCATATACAATCGAGAGAAGTAAGAAAATAGGCAAAACTTGTCCAAACCCCCAGGTTTCCAACTCCTTGCCCTGTACCATATCTCGATTCAGCTGGATGAGAGACGCGATACCCCAAATATTGTAGCTCAGAAGAAAAAAGTACATCAACCACGACAACGGGTAGAATGCCTCCCCGTACGACCACACATCTAGGAGCTGCCGAGCTAGAAACCACAGGGCGAAAAGGAAGCTGACGAAAGCGAACATGAATGCGCCGCCAACTTTTTGGCATATAAATACAAGTAGCCCAGCACCCGAGGGGCATTCTCGTGACCGGCAACACAGTTTCCAGGAAGCTTTCAGCCAACACTGTAGAAGTTCAGTGACATAGTTCATTTTGTTGAAAATGCGCTCGCTGATGCGTATTGTATAGTTGGATAGGGACAGGCACAGCGCGAAGATGTAGATCAACTGGCCAGAGCCCCAGAACACCAGGGTAAAGAGGGGGTTCGAGCGGTCGACGAAGCGATAGCACCGGCCGTCTGTAGAGCGATGCCTGCCGTGTCTTGGAGGCGACCAGTCTACCCACTGCTCCGAGGCGTTCTCGCGCCAATATATGTAGACCTGCAATATCAAGCCTCCAGTGATGGAGGCAATGATGACGAGCCGACGTATCAGCAGCCGCACGAAGCCGCCGCCAGACTCTTCATAATCCCAGCTCATGTAATTGACCCGCGCGGCCCAGAAAGAGTTGAGCGTCAGGTTGTAGTACAACAAGACGAGCTGCTCGTGGTAGAAAGTGATGGTGCGCCATTGCGCCAGGCCCGCCACCACCAAACCCAGTCCCGTGATGGCCTGCAGGTCACAAAGCGAACCAAGGATTGAGCGTACACGAGGGAATGATTCTTTGACCATTTCATGGTGGCCTGTCACGTCACCATCGTGGATGGGCGGAAGGCGGTTCGAGGTGCGTCGGTTTGCGCGACGAGGCGTCGCAATGTGTGCTTGGAAGGAGCTATTCGTGCGCGGAACGGACTGAAATTGGCGGCACGCTGGACTTAGGGATGGATTAGATGATGACTGTCGCGAGCCTTGCCGTCGCCATTTTTGGTATTTCTCTATCAGCTCGTTCACAGCCAGAATCCCCGCAAGACCGATAGTAAGCGCAGCCGTGATAATAAAGGATCCTAAGACCTGCTCGGTGATTAGCTACTAGTCCTTCCAGGGTTTACATAGACACAAACAGGTCACTTACGCCTGGTCCACCTACATCGGTATTTGCTTCAATGGTGGTATTACAGTACAGGTTTGGCTCGTTGAGAGACATCTTCTCTTCGAGAGATACGGTCTGGGCGGTGGTTTGTATCCGTGAAATGTACGTTGTCAAGTCACTTGGGAGCTGTTTTTGGTCACATAATGAGAGTAATTAGTGTGTTGCTGTCCTGGCTGCTGTTTCATCACTTTTGTGGGAGTGGCTGCTTGACAGCAGCCACTCCAGCTGGCCTCCTGGGAACGCCATGTCTTAGCATTCTCCCAGCTGAGATAGATACCTGCCTGTGCAACTGGCAACCGCCTCTTTTATGCATTCAGTTCTAGCCTTGTCTCGAACGAAGAACAGAGTATGCCCCCGTTGTGTGCTAGCCTCAATAGCTGCTGGCCTGCCAAAGCTATCGCACTGTGGAGGATGTCAAGGCGGTCATAGAAGTAGGTGTGGCTATGCTGTTACCTTTTTGAAGCTATGGAATATTTCCAAATACGCAATGGCAACACGTATCGTAACAAATGGTGGTGACGCCGAGCTCTAAAGGAAACTAACCACTAGACGTGGCTTTCCTTTGATGCTGAAAGAACGTCTAGCAGTACTTATACGAGCCAAGGAGGGTCACCGGCGGTTCCTCAATGGCAGCGCACCGCCACACCATGCAGCGGAAAAAGGCTCCCTCTATTATCTTTCTTTAACAAAAGAGGGACACCCATTCCGCCCTTGTCTGTAGTAAAATTGAATATTTAATTATATATATCATTGCCAACTGTCCGAGGTGGGGCACTGTGCCAATGAGGGGCAGCCAGTGTCGCGCTGTGGCTCAACCATTTACCCCATTTGGCACATCTTAATTGAGACGCGCCACGACGCGTCTCCCGCGTAGAGCCTGCAATCCCCACCACTATCCACCAGCAGCCTCACTTTGCCTAGACAAGAACGAAACTCAATCCAGTCTGGCTATTTGGATGCGATTCATCTTACCAGCAATCCCATAGACGAGCCGTTCACGATGGATTCCACACTGGCTCCCCGGCCACGGCCTCGCCCAGCACACACGCAGGGAACGACTCGCTGCGCCTACACGCCCGACGGCGGGCGCCTCGTCACCGTCGGCTCCAACAACACGATCCGCATCTACACGACGGGCTCCGACGGCGAGCCGACCAACATTGACGACTGCCAGGAGCAAAACATTGCCGTGGCGACCAGCAAGAGCGATTTTGTCGTGGGCTCCGAGGACGGCACCGTGAGCCTGTTCTCGCTGGCGTCGGCCAGCTTCGAGCGCTTCCTGCTGCGCACGTCGCTGCCGATCCGCGACGTCGCGCTGTCCGAGAGCGGGAAGTGGTGCGCCGTCACCAGCGACGAGCTGACGGTCAAGATTGTCAACACGCAGGACATCAGCCAGGTGCTGCACCTGCGCGAGCACGGCCGGCCGGCGCGCCATGTCAGCTTCGACCCCAAGGCCGGCGTCGTGGCGCTCTCGGGCACGGACGGCATCGTGTACATTTACTCGCTGACGGCCGACGAGCCGGAGCTCATTCGAAAAGTCGACGGCGTCATTGGCGCGCTCGACAGCGACAGCACCGCCAGCACCAAGGCGGTGTGGCACCCAGACGGCAGGGCCTTTGCCGTGCCGACCCCGACGCGCGACATTCAGATTATATCCAAGAACGACTGGGAGAAGCAGAGATGCTTCTCGGACGGGCATTTGGGGGACATTACAGCGCTCGCATGGTCGCCCAACGGTGCCATGCTGGCGTCGGCGGGCAAGGATGGCAAGATCCTGATCTGGGAGACGAAGACGCAAGCAGTGGTTGCGCGCTACGAGTTCTCAAATGTCATTGATCTGTCTTGGCACCCGAAGAAGAATATCCTTTCGTTTACGACAACCGATGGCGAGGTGTACATCTACCCCGATTTTCTCACCGACCAGTGGGCGCCACTCCTCAAGCTGGCCCTCCAGCCAGCGCCGTTTATTCACGATCCCTTGGGAGAAATCTCCGGTAACAGACAAGCCCCCGCCCTCAACGGCCAGAAAGTGCAGCAGCTTCCCACCCGTGGACGACGCGAATCGTTTGGCAGCTTAGACTCATTCCTCGGTGGTGGTAATGCGGAGGATGACGACTTTGTGGTGGACGACGACAACGCCGGCTACGCGCCCGGTCTCCTGAAGCGCGGCCGCGAAGATGACCAGATGTACAGCAGCCACGCCAACAAGCGCCGCCAAGTCCCCGACATCACCTACCACGACTCGTTCCAGCCCGGGTCCACGCCCTGGCAGGGCAACCGCAAATACCTGTGCCTCAACCTCATCGGCTTCGTCTGGACCATTGACCAAGACTCGCACTACACGGTGACGGTCGAGTTCTACGACCACGAGTTCCAGCGCGACTTCCACTTCACCGATACCTTCCACTACGACAAGGCGTGCCTCAACGAGCGCGGGTCGCTCTTCTCGTGCCCGCCCAAGGGTGACGAGCAGCCGGCGACGATTTACTACCGGCCGCACGAGTGCTGGACGCAGCGCCTCGACTGGCGCATCGAGCTGCCGCGCGGCGAGGCGGTGACGGCCATGTCGCTGAGCGACTCGTTCATCACGGTGACGACCGACGCCCACTACGTGCGCGTGTACACGCTGTTTGGCATGCCGTACCGCGTGTACCGCCCCAAGAGCGCGCCCATGGTGACATGCGCGAGCTACCGCGACTACGTCATGACGGTGGGCAACGGGCCGGTGGGCGCCGACGGCTCGACGCGGCTGCTGTACACGATTGAGAACGTGAAGCGCGACGAGATTTGCCAAAACGAGGATACCCTCGCGCTGCCCCCGGGCCACACGCTAAAAAGCGTCTTCTTTTCAGACAATGGCGTACGTATCTGCATCCCAATAATGACTTGCTTCCACGGCTAACCGTTTCTAGGATCCTTGTATATACGACTCGACAGGCACGCTGCTCACGCTGCTGCACTGGCGCCAGCCGTCGCGCGCGTGCTGGGTGCCTCTTCTCGACACGAAGCTGCTGCCGCGCCTCGCGTCCGGCCGCAAACACGAGTCCTACTTCCCCATTGCCGTCGCCGACCACAAGTTTCACTGCATCATCCTCAAGGGCGGCGACAAGTACCCGTACTTCCCGCGCCCCTTGCTCTCCGAGTTTGACTTTTCTATCCCCTTAACCTCGCAACCAAAGGAAAAGGCGCCCAAGCCCAAGAAGAAGAAGAAGCAGCCGCGCGAAGACGGCGAAGATCTGGGCGGCGATCTCAACGACGAGGAAGAAGAATCGGATGAAGAAATGGAAGACGAGGAGGATACGCCGGAGGAAGGCTCCGAGACGCGCGCCCTTGAACAGACGTTTTTGCTCAAGGGCGTGCAGGCGGCGCAGGCGCGCGATCTGATCGACGCCACGGCGGGCAACCACGCGCAGCGCAGCCTGCTGTCGCGGCTGGAACTGGAGATTGACAAGGCGCTGCTGCAGCTGCTGGCGGGCGAGTGCCGCGAGGGCGAGGAGCGCGGGATGCGCGCGCTGGAGATGGTGGAGCTGATGCGCGACCGCACGGGGCGGATGATGGAGGCGGCGGGCAAAGTCGCGGAGCGGTACGGCCGCGCGGTGCTGGGGGACAAGATTCGCGAGGTCGGGGAGCGGAGGGTCGCGGGCGAGGAGGACGACTTCTGAGATGGTGGTGGTGGTGGTGGTGGTGATGGGGGAAATTGTACGCGGATAAGAGAGGAAGGTTGAGTTTCTTTCGAGTACAAGGAAACATGAGGAGGGAGACGGGCAGAAAGAACAAGAAAATGGAGATGAATGGGCTGATGCATGTTGGCCATGTATGGATTGATGCATGTTTGGGTTTGGGTAATGGGGTATGAGGTTCAAGGTATCTAGTTTGTCTGCATTTGTTTTTGCGCTCACCATGAATGATTACGATTTTCTTTTATGAACATGTCTTGACAATTACGAGCTTATTTCATCTTGCTTCGTTTTTTATGCATCATCTTTCAGCTTTGTGAAAAATGCGTTCTTACAATCATCTTCCTGTTCATTCTACCATATATTACCGAAATTCGGCATCGCGACACGCAGAACAAGAGATTTCAGAGTCGTCGGCTGTCATTTTATCGTTTGGGCGAATCAAGCCAACAGTAGCTACCGACAGCGTGGTGCGGATAATTACACTGCTCTGCAGGGTGCATGCATGCCGTGGGACGATTCATTGCCGACAGAACGACATATATAGATGTGGCGGCGGGCCTCCTGCCCTACCGAGGACGGTCAACGGAGATGTTGTGGGGGGGACCACGGACGGCAGCCCGGAACAGGAAACGACACATGATGGGTTAATGTGGTCATTTACATTATTTACCATCTAGGAAGACAAATGCCGGCAAGAGGGAACGGGCCCTCTGCGAACAATCGTGTTGGAACTTGGAGCGCTTCATATTGCCTGGTTGTTACAGGTTCGGAGGTTGCCTTAACCGTCAGTGCCAGTATCAGTGGTCGCAGCCTGACAGGGGTCTCTTGGCAAGAAACATGGCAGATGTCGGAGAGTTGAAAAGAGGCTGGCAGATCGTGAGCCAATAAGCTGACGGTGAGAGGACGAGAGGCATCGCGGGCTGCGTGGCGCAGATCCAGTCGGTTCTAGGTAGTGGCATGGCGAGTGCGCCGAACTGTGGCCGGACTGCTGGGTGGGCGCAAGCCACAGCCGTCTTACTGGTACAGTGCATGCTTGGGGTGCAGCATCCCAGCGGGATGGTAAGCGGGGCTGCGCAGCGTCAAGCAGAATCCTTCACATCGAGCCTAGCGCAGGCCAGGTGCAGGAGTGTATGGTGGTGTCAAATGGCCAAGTGTGCGAGCGTGCATGCTTGTGTGCATGTTTGTGTGTCGTGCTGACTGAGGCTCGCTGGCCAATCCAGTCAGCAAGGCAGGGAAACTGCAACGCCGCAAGAGACGCGGCCCGGTCATGGCGGAGGGCGCTGCGGACCGGAGATGCGAGCCTGCGGAGAGAAAAAAAAAAAGAAAACACAAACGGTCGAGGGTGGCACAAGGCAATTTCCTTGCTTATATTGGTGACCGAGACAGCCTGCGCCGTAGACTGCAATGGTAACCCAAAGTAGTCTGGAACAGACGCCCATTGGTTGTTGCGGGCAAGACATGGGCTGGCGTAGCGCCAGTTGGAGGTTGCGAGGCAAGCGAACAGGCTTGCGAGCAGCGACAGGGCAGCTGAGCAGCTGAACATATGTTTCGCAGTCCCCACCAGGAGGAGAGGTTCCGCTGCTGTCTCATCAGATGTGGTGCTGGTGTTGCAGTGCAGGATGCGATGCTACTGGCTGGTGCGCCATTGTTCCGCCCGTAGCTGATGTGCAGAGGAAGAAACGGCCGCGAGGGACACAGGTGTGTCGGGATGGGTAGGAGAAAGAAGGCTCGAGGGCATCACTAACCAGATTGAGCACTTGAGCTAGCGTTCTCGACGCCGTTGGAGCGAGTCGGTGTTAGTTGGCAACGAATGGCAGCGCGAGTCGCGTGTCCGCGCAGATGTGGCCGTGGGAGAGTAGTTGCGTGCGAGCACTTTTGGGGAGCGATACGAAAAGAGCCGGACGAGACAAACTAGCGGGTTTGGCGCTGGAAATGGTACATGCCTTGGGCCGGAGAGGCATAGTTGATGAAGTCGTGTGTTTTTCGCGGAGAAGCCATGCTACGCTAGTTATCACTCTGCAGATTGGGGTTGCAGCGAAGAGGGGCGGAGATGCGGGTTGGTGAACTGACTGGCGTCGACGCTGCTGCTGATAGTGGTGGCGGCGGTGATGCACAGCATATTGCAATGAGGCTAAAGTAGGCATTGGTAAAGCAGAACTGCATGTGTGTGTGTCTGGGTGTGTGAGGCAGATGGTGAAGATGGGAATGCGTGCGTTTGAAGTCGAACCGAGGGTTTGCTTGCTTGGCAACTGGGCTGGCAACTGACAGCCGACAGCCCAGCAAACGGGGCCAGCAAACGGGGCCAGCAAACGGCAAACAGCAGCAAGCGTTTGAGTCGATCGGTCGGTACGTACCTGCCTTGGGGACCCTCCCTACGGGGCTCCATAGAGCCTAAATGGAGCGGCAGCTGGCCCGGTAGTGACATGTCCATGCGCATGTGCTCAAGGTTTGGGACATTTCAGGGACATGATCAAAGGGGTTAATTAGGGGTGAAAAGACAGCGGAACGGCTGCAGATGGTGCGCATCACCATGTGCATGGAATTTCTCCACCGAGGCCAAACAGGGCGAGGCCAGACATGTGTCGTTGAACGGTTGAAGTTGGCAGGGCGGGCAGACAAGACGGCTGTGGCGCGGGTACTGAGTCGGGAGGTGGTGTGGCTGCGCCCGGACATACCTAATCGAGAGGCCGCCGCTGCAAAGGGCTGCTTTCAACAAGGCAAGCTTTTGAACATGTGTGTAGTGTGTTGCAAGAGTCCAGCTCGGATAGACAGAACTGAATAGAGGTACATTTTGGGCTTGTGGCGCTCCGGAACAGAGGGGTCCCGTCCCGCCTCGTCAGAAAGGCACTCGGGGCCCTTATGGACGGGATACCATACTATTTGCTGCTATTTGTGCTGGAAAGCATGTAGAAGTAAAATCAACTGATCATTACACATGTCGTAGACGAGATGAATCATTCTCATTCTCTGCTGCGCGTGACGGGCATGTGTGTGAGAGGACGGCATCGCAGGTCGGCCGCGCCACAGCTACCGGCTCCAGCACTCCCGTCAGTGCCAGGAACGCTAGTGGTGGTGGTGCGGGTGTGTCAGTGCCCTTGGGAAAAGGACTTGCACAATCGTCAGCCGGCACGTATAATTCTACGTAAAAATAGGCAAGAACCCTCTTCATCATGTAGACATTTCCATATTTTTGTATTATTTCCAGCCGCGCTATCCAGTGCACCCAGTGTCCGCTAAGCCTGGGTAAGCAGCTCGGTGCGTACCTCCGTGTTAGCGTCTGGTGTGTGTCTGGACTCCATCCGGGGCGCTAGGCTCACCTCCCTGTTAGCGGTTTGCAGGTACCTGGGTGTGCTGGGCACGCTGGGCACGCCCCCGGGTGTCCCTCTGGCGGGCGTGGACGGCTCTGTCCACACTCGGGACTCGGGGTACCTCGACCTGCGCACAACCACAGCTGCCGACCCATGTACTTTTGTCCTCGCACCTTCCTCGCCTGTCCAGCTCCACCTGCACCTCCACCTCCCCCAGGACCTTCCTCTACCTACTGTACCTACAACCGTGGTCTGCCAGCCTGACCTTGCTTGCTTGCATCCTCGCGCGAACCGTTGCAGCGCCTCACCTCGCCTCTCGCTCATCGGCCTGCCATCTTGTCGTCCGCTTCCTCACCTTTCCCTCCTTCATACGCAACCTTGTCCTTAATCAATCCGCCATCCACCGATATAGCGCTCTCACCCGCCGTCGCCGGCTCGAATCGCTTCTCGCGCCATCACTCTTGTTTGCCACTTCGTCGCTTGCGACATGAGGTTAGTCGCTGCCACCACATGCATATTGCGCATCACCACCACCACCACCATCACCACCAGCATCGTCTCCCCCCCAATCGCCAGACCATCGCGCCCTCCGACGGGGCGCCCGTCCTCTTTTAAACCTGTTCCTGCATCGCCGCACCCGAGCTCGCCTCTCTGCTCCCCTGCCCGTCGCCCCCCGGCCCCCCTTCCCCGCTGCCAATGCTGGTCCGTCTCCGTAAGCTGACACTCTGCCATTTTTTCTCTTCCTCCAGTGCCAATGGCCACGGCAACTGAAGGCCCTTACACCTCGACTCTGCCGGCAGACCGGCCTCGCGATCGCATCGCCTCCCGAATCATCCCAGTACCTCATCCATCGCCTGCCGTCGCCGCCGCTGCTGCTCCCGCCGTCAACATGCCCTCTTCTTCCGGCGACGCCATGGATGTTTCGCCGTCTCACACGCCGCCTGCCAACAACGGCTCTCCTTCCGCCCATAACGACTACGATTCCAAGCGAAACAACCGCTCCAACAACTCCCCTACCCAGGACGGCTCTGCCAGCTCTGGCACCATGGCCGCCCCTCCACCCTCGGCTGCCGGCGCCGCTCAGCAACCCAAGATTGTTCAGACGGCCTTTATCCACAAGCTCTACAAGTTAGATCTCCTCCATCTACTCGTCCCTATGTGCCCGCGTTTCTTGCTAACCCTCACCAGCATGCTCGAGGACTCGACCATCGAGCACCTGATATCCTGGTCCTCCTCAGCCGACAGCTTCGTCATGTCGCCCACCGCCGACTTTTCAAAAGTTCTCTCGTAAGAGCCCGATTCATCGCCCTTGCAATTGTGCGACCGCGCCTCGCGACACCAATCTAACTTGTGATAGCCAATATTTCAAGCACACCAACATCTCCTCCTTTGTGCGACAACTCAACATGTACGGCTTCCACAAAGGTATGACAGATCCCCCACCAGCCCTGGCCCCTGGCGCACGATCCTAATCTGGAGCAGAGCGCGACGTCTTTCACACTGGCAACCCCGACACCACTCTCTGGGAGTTCAAGCACGGAAACGGCAACTTTAAGCGTGGCGACATTGCCGGCTTGCGCGAGATTAAGCGTCGAGCCAGCAAGCAGCTTGGTCCCAAGGAGAGCACCTACGTCAAGGCCAGTCCCTCCCAGCCCGGTACGCCCGCGGAGCCCGTCTTGCCTCCCGAGAGCACAGACGGTCGGCTCGCCCACCTGGAGCACAGCCTGTACGATATCAGCAACCGCCTGCACAGAAGCGAAGAGCAGGCCCATTACATGCAGATGCGAAATCAGGCCGCCATGGACACCGTCAGTCGGCTGCTACAGTTCAACCAGGACATGTCGCGCATGCTACTCTCCCTTATGCCCGCCGACAGTCCCGCCCACCGCGACGGTATGTGCCACTAACGAACCCAGCGCCAAACCCACACGCGGTATGCTGACTTTCATAGTGATGTCATTGCAAACGGAAATGCAACGGCAAACCGAGTTCCTACGCACATTCGAGGACGCCCCAGAGCCGCCCTACTCTACGTCGAGATCGTATCTGGGCAACATTGACAACGCTCCCGTCTCGCCCAGACAGCTGCCGCAGGATGACGGTCGACGCCCTGCGCCCGGCATCGCCCAGATGCGCGGCCAGCCCTCGTACCGACCGCTGGTCTCATCCAATCTCACATCGGGCAGCCGCCGTTTTGGCTCGATTGGGGGTTCCAGTCCGAACCAGTCCTCGCCGCTGCGCAACGCCGCTCCCGCACCACCACCCGCGCCTCACCTGTTGTCCGCCAACGAGCCCCCTGGCATGGGCATGGGCCGTCGACACACGGCCGCCGACATTCGAGCCCACGGCTGGCAGCCCAACCAGGCTACCTACCCCTCATCAAATCCCCCCTCCGCTCCCTGGCCCTCGTCCCCTAACCGGGTCGCCCCCGAAGACCAGCGCATCCGCGAATCGCTGTCGTCGTACTCGCTGCAGAGCGCCTCACACGGACACCCACGGTCGCGTCCGACAACGCCTCCCCCTCCCACCGCCAACGGTGCCAGCAACGGTCAAGACGCTTTTGGCAGCTGGGGCTGGAATTCTACAGGCTCGCGCGACGGCAAAGGTCCCTTGTTCAGGGATTCGTCTGCGCCGTCCACCCGGCGTGGAAGCATGGCGCACATTCTTAACCCGAGCAGCGCGGAGAACAGATCGGACGAAGACGACGACTTGCGGGGCGACGACGACCGGAAACGAAAGCGGCTGCAATAAGACGAGCTGTAGGTGGCAGCCTTGCTAACTATGCAATGCGCATCCATCTGCCGCGTCAGCGGATGAAGCACCAGCGCTTGCATCACATTCAGCAAGCGTCGTTCCAAATGGATTGTCAAACGCAAACGTCTACCCAGGCATGCAGTGCCTTTACCACGGCATCCAGTGCCCGGCATATTGGTAACACACCACTGCCTGTGCGCCACGGAACCCGACTTGCAAGGGGCTTAATATTGCGGACCACACACGCACGGCACGGAACATTTATACCTGAGCCACAGGCTCTGATTGCTTTTTGACGCTTCATATTTTATTTTTATTTTTCTTGGTTTATCTTCATAAACCTCTGGGCATGGCGCGCGATTGGTATTTTATTTTATCCTGGGATATCCGGAGGAAGGCTCGAATGGTTGCGACCTGGCGAATAAAACACAGTTCAACACACAAGTGTTGCTCAGGGCGGTTTTTTGTTCTTTTTTTCATTTTCTAATGCTCTTAAATAGTGTTCCCAATTGGTCGTCTTTTTTTGGGTAAGAGCAGGGGAGGGGGATGTACGTTGGAAAATCTTGTACACCATTTTAACATTGATATCTATTGGGCTGCAGAGTGGTTGAGGCGGAGCGGGGGAAGATATCCGGTATCGAAAACAAATTCAAACAAATTCAAACACTTACAAACAATTACGAAGATCAAATGGACTTGTAGATGTGTGTGTGTATGATAATTTGATATTTGCCAAAGATTGTGTTATGCCTAGACGCTAGGCTTGGAGGTTATGATGCTCTTTTGAGAAACATGATGAAATAGAACTAAATTCAACGCTATTATGCTTTATATATGCTTTATGCTTTATGCTTTTGTCTTGTTCTTCTTCTTTTTATTCTTCTTGCGCTTCGCCGTCCCCGTTTGCGCCGCCACCGGCTCTTCCGTCTCCGGGGTCGGCATCTCGACATCAGCCGACTCTACCTCCTTCTCCCCATTCACCTCTTCTTTACTCCCCTCCTCCTCCTCCTCCTTCTCTACCTCTTCCACCACCTCCCGTCTCGGCCTCTTTCTCTTCCCCAGCGCGCTCCGCCCTACATCCTCCTCATCGTCGCTCTCCTCCTTCTTCTTCTTCTTCTGCAGCTGCAGCCTCTGCCGCTCCGCAATCATCTGCGCCCCGCGCGAGCCCAGGATCCGCCCGCGCAGCTCTTTATCCGCCTTGCTCTGGTCGGCGCTGCCGCCGGATTTCGGCGGCACGTAGCCGACGCCCTCGTTGGGCCGCGCGCTGTTCTTGAAGAGCTCGTCGTCGTCGATTTCCGCTTGGGTCTTGGCGTGGTCGACGGCGGTTTTGGTTTTAGGGGCGGTGGGTTTGCGAGAGGAGGAGGACGGGTTGAGGGTTTTGAGGAGGGAGGACTGGGAGGCGAGGAGCATGGAGATGCGGTTTGATAAGGCGGCGTGGTTGGCGGCCACGGGCAGGGCGTCGGGAGCCATGATGGTGATGCGCGGCGATGCGCGGCGTAGATTTGGGAGATTCGAGTATGTAAACTGATCAGAGGATCGTCTTTCGTTTGTATGAATGTAATGCGCAAGGGTTGAGAGTGCGGTGGAAGGCGAATTGATTGTTTGAAAATGAAGACGTGAGGTTGAAGTTGGCGAAAAAAAAATGTTGGAGTTACAAGGTCGAAGTGGGTTTCACCAAAGTAGCGCCATCGGCGCCGCATCTGCCTATTGTGTCGCACTGTTAGTATCTAGTGGAATAATTGTATCTGCAACATTTGCCCGCTCGCATTTAAAATTTGGTCCTGGTTTTATGATAGACTCCCGGTCGCATTTTCCATTATTTTGCTTCCCCAGCTGCCCGCCGTGCGGCGCAATTTAGTAATATTTCGTCGCCATAGGGTAGCTTACACGCTGCCAGCTGTGCCGATGCCCAACAGCTGACCCCACACAGCTTGCTTGCTTCCCGTTGCGGTCTGCAACTGGCCAAGAACATAGCCAGGTATATCAAATCTCATAGGAGGTCTAGGCGTGCAGCGAGACCAAAATATGAAGAGAGTACTGTATGCGACTACTAATTGTCACTTAAAGTCTCCTCCGTTTCGTTTGTCCTTGACGTATCTCCAGCTACTGAGCGTCGAATAACACCAACCCCGCCATTCTATCATGAGCCGATCGCTAAATGCTGTACAGTCAGAAGAGCTGTATGTTTTCAATCTGATAGCATCTTTGAGAATTTCTGCTAAAGCCTACTTGTGGCAGACACAAATCCATACTTGGGTATGCAATAGCGCAAGGCAAGACGACGGCTGCCTCAACACTCAGGGCGGAACTTAACTTGGGAGTCGACGTGTTGAGCGAAGAGAAGGCTCATCGATACGGGCAGCTGCTAGAGAAGAAATGGAGTACGGTTTCAAGGTTGGAGGCCAAGGCAAGTGAATGGCGATTGCTCTGAACTGGGCCTGCAGCCTGCTAATCGTCTGCTTTCTGGTAGGTCGCCAGGCTAGAGGCCATGAATTCGGAGCTGGAATCCCAGCTCAAATGCACAATACCGGTATCGAAACGGCAGGATCCAACATCGTGGATTCCTACATCGCAACCTGGTCTTCACCTTGAGTCGCACGCGGATAGCGTGAACTGCGTTGCGTTCCACCCTGTGATTTCTTCTCTGGCCTCGGGCTCAGATGATTGCACAATCAAGATCTGGGACTGGGAACTGGGAGAGCTGGAGAGAACCATCAAGGCGCATACGCTGGGTGTGCGAGATTTGGACTTCGGTGGGCCCAGGAGTGCCGTTCTCCTGGCCTCGTGCAGCTCTGATCTGGCCATCAAGCTCTGGGACCCGTCCGATAACTACCGCAACATCAGGACGCTGAATGGCCACGAGCATGCTGTCATATCCGTTCGATTCGTGCCCTCCGACGGATCGGACAAGAACTTGCTGGTGAGCGTTAGTGCAGATCGAACGATACGACTATGGGACGTTACTACAGGATTCTGTGTCAAGGTGTTGAAGGGGCACAGTGACTGGGTGCGATCAGTGTGCCCCTCTGATGATGGCCAGTTCGTATTATCCGGAAGCTCAGACAACACGGCCTGCTTATGGGATATTCAATCACACTGCCCCGCGGCGACACTGGCATTGATTGGCCACGAAAAGGCAATCAACTGCTGTGCCTTTGCCCCGCCAAGTTCGCATCCATATCTTTCGTCTCTGGCTGGATCGAGTAGCCCTGCAGCCACGTCAAACCTTCCAGCGTTTTACGCCACGGGCGCACGAGACAAGAGCATCAAGCTGTGGGATGCGCATGGAACCTGCCTTGCCACCTTGGTCGGACATGACAGCTGGGTGAGCGGCCTGGTGTTTCACCCAGGCGGCAAGTACATTATCTCGGCGGCGGATGATAAAACGCTGCGCTGTTGGGATCTGCAGCAGAAAGGGCAATGCACGAGCATCATTCGCGGTGTCCATGATGGCTTCATCACATGTCTGCGATGGATTCCAGCCATCAAGACCGGCGAACGTCAGAATGGAGGCGGAACCGCCCCGGACAAGAAGAACACCAACGCGACCTTTCGCTGTGTCATCGCTACGGGGAGTATGGACAAGACAGTAAAGGTATTCCGAAACTAGTGTTACATTCACAGTATGCGTTCCAAAAGCGGTCTTGTATTAGCTGGTAAATTCTATGCTGGTGGCTATAAGCGGCCTACGCCAATACTTCCAAATCCTTTTTCAACAACGAGACTACTCCCGCATAAAAATTCTCTCGAAACGCCATTTCATCATACTGAGGCTTATGCAACTCGCCGTCTAGGCACCTGCTCACTGCGCCAAAGTAGTTACGGCTCTGCCGCTGCAGCTTCGGCAGCAAGCCCTGCGCTTCTCGGTACTGCCTCTCCAGCAGCTCCTTGTCCGTGCCGCTCCCCCGTCCGATTGGCAGCTGGAAGAAGATCTCGAGTAGCAAGAAGCCCAGTGACAACAATGCGGGATTGCGCCGCTCCGTGACGATGGACGCGAGGCTGGCGGCGGGAGCGGCGTCCATGCCCGCCCAGAGAAACAGGTTGTCGGAAAGCTTGGTGTGGTAAATGGAGGACCCCCCAGGCTGCAGAAATAAAAGGTCGGATGCGTGGATGGAATGAGAGAGCCACGGCGTGCCGTGCAGCTGTAAGAAGCTGCTGGAGACTATGACGGCGAGCTCGGCTTTGTCGAGGATGCTTAGGCGCGGTTGGTGAGGCACGAGGAACTCGCTGAGATGCCTGGATGCCACGCGACCGTCTACAATCCCGACAGAGTCGGCGGCGTGTACCAAGTACTGACGACCTGACGGGCGAATTCCTCTTCGATGGCCAGGTCGTGGCGTGATGTCGGCCATTGTCCCGTAGCATTTATCTGAAGTTTTGCTCCAAACTGCGGTCACAGCGCAGAGGTCTGTAATATTCCCCATTCCGCGATCATCACTCTGGATTATCATCCTACACGTATCCATATGAACTCTGTGCAACTTCCGCGCCGATTTGCGCGCGTCGGTAACGTGAGATTCGGCACTCATCTTCTCGGCCGCCTGCCGTGGCGCAGAGCGAGGGCACGGTTGCTCTCCAGGCCATTTATCCGCCTGCTGCATGGGAAGAGCAGAAACTCGCAGCTCACGCCAGTTTTTGTCAAAGCCATCTTGCTCTGTGATGGTTGGCGCCCCATCGTATACAGAGAAGAGGAGCCGCGTGTCAAGCTCCTGGAGCTTCTCCTCCTCGCTCTTTGCGTACATCACATCGGATGGATAAGTCGTGAGTTTCAACTGAATGGTATGCAAGCAACGGCATGAAAGACTGCTCCCCATTGCGCCGTGGAGACCCAAAGACAATTCTTGTAGCAGACCTAGGAGCTGGACTTGAGACAATTTCTGCCTGTGTGGCTCGAGGCTGATATTTTGGTGAGTGAGATCTTGGAGGCTGGATATGTCTTGCCGGATGGATGATGTAAGGTCCTCATATGTCGAACGACTGATTGTAAAGAGCGCGCGCCGAAGCTCGCGTTTTGTGGACGAGCCTTCTCCGATATCCTGTGGTGGATGTTAGTCTGATACATACAAAGCATTGCACAGAGGATAAAGCCCTACTTTGCCAGTTGTGTCGACACCTAAGCGGCGAGCCAGTCCTACCATGGCAGCTTGCACATCTTTCACAATGCTTTCGAATAAATCAATCGAATCGTGAAGTCGCGCCCTCAGCTTTATTTGTATCTTGCGATCCCGCCATTTACCACTGAATGGTTCTGTAATCATGGCCGCCACTTCGGAGGGAGATACAAGTCCTTCTAGTAACGCTTCGCATGTATTTTGTAACTGGATTTGCTCCGTCCTCAATATTCGAGCCAAATTCTGCCGCTCTCGTTCATAGCGTCTCCATCGCTGCATAGTCGACACGCCGTCATGGTAGTGCTCCAGAGCGGATATGATAAGGGGAATAGTGCCAAGAACGATGCCCGCGATTTCAAAGCCAGACATTGCTGCAGCATTCCAATATTCAAAATTAGAAAGAGCCAATAATTCCGGTTAGGAATAAAATGCGTCAGAAGATGATGGAAGTGTGCAAGTCACGATTGCCATGCATCGGAGCGGGGTAAGCCGATTTGCGGCGGTGTTGTGAGTGAGCTGAATGCCGTCTGCAGGAACTGGCCTGGATTCGCCCTGGTGAATTTAAGACCCGACTTCTCGGGAAATACATCATGGCAGAGCACAAGATAATCATTCCTGGCGCCGTGAGGCGCTGCCTTTCGCTATTTACTGCCATCAACGAACCTGTGTCGGATGCGTCGCCGGATATGGTGGAACAGAAACGACGCCTGAAGCTGTGGTCGCAAAGTTTTGGCGCTCATTGCATAGACTCCGGCACGCCGTCTTTGGAATACAGGTTGCGCAACGCACCGAGGCTTCGCCGCAACATCGTGAACCTCCTGCAGGATTTGGCTCAGCTGCTGGAAGACCGCTTGGCGCTCCGCAGAGGTACGATGATGCCGTGGGAGATGGGACCGGACTATAGCGAAGCAGCTATAGAACACATATTTGGAAAAATGGAGACAGAAAGTAAAGAACATGACATCGGAAATGTGGACGATACAAACACTGGGAACGACGCGGATAATACAGGCAAAAAAGGGAACGCGGACGATGCGGACGATGCGGACAATTCAAGTGCCTCAGAAGATGTCATTGATGGTGTACTAGAGCCATGCACGGAGGAGGGTCAGATCGAGCTCCACATAAGAGATACACTCGACTGTATCATGAACCTCAGCATCCCCATTCAAAACCCAGCACAGCCAATCTTGCTTACACCTAGCTCTGCGGTCGATTCGGACGATGAGATACAATACACTGAGCACGCGAGGCAACGATACCCCAACTTGCCTGCTTGGAAGACAGAGCGACTGGATCAGGCAATTTGCAAAAGACGATTGCTTTTTCGCCATTTTCGAACACAAGATAACATGATTGGGACAACCCAGGTGTCCTCCAACATGAATCCTGCGCCTGAGGGTAGTTCTGATGTTGCAATTATGAGTAAAGCAAAAGAACAAAACTTGAATAGGCCGCAGCGCTTACCTAGGCTACGCGAAGCTTTCCAAGGTATACCTTTCAAATGCCCCTACTGCCGGTTTACGATTGTTGTTCAGAACAATGCTGAGTGGAGGTGCGTACCATAGACTAGATTGAGAGCGTAACATCATGCTAACAGCGTATAGGAGCCATGTGTTTCAAGACTTGAAACCGTACATTTGTCTGCAAGATTCTCACTCCAATGTTGAATATGAATTTGCACATTCAAGAGATTGGATCAACCACATGCTCCAGTGGCATTGGGTTAACTACCGCTGCCCTCTAGGCTCATGCGAGCATGAATTCCCAGAAGCGCACTCATTTAGGGCGCATATTATGACTTCTCACAGTTATGATATAAGAGTCTATGGAATGGAAGTGCTTGTACGCCTTGCCCGATTAGACAATGAGCCTGAGATTGAAAGGGCCTGCCCCTTCTGTCAAGAGATGCAAAGCCTGCCCCAGACATACGAACGACATGTTGGCCGACACATGGAAGACCTGAGTTTCTTTACGCTTCCCCGGTTGGATGGTCATACCCAGGAAATCCTGGAGATGGACGAGGAGGAGCCTGCAACGACTCCGTTCGATAGGAAAGAGGATAACGACAGAGAGGTACGGGCGTTAGAGAACTTTAACATTGCAGAGTTTCGACAAGCAGCGTCTGATGGCGACGTGGCGACCGTCGCACGTATGCTGCAGCTGGTGGGATCAGAATATGACGCCGTGGCGTTGGATCTAGCGGCAGAATGCGGCCATGATAAAATTGTCGAGCTGCTGCTTTCCTTCGGTGGTTTCCATCCCGACCAGCATTTCTCCTCGCCAATACTAGCCGCGATTGGAGGGAGTAACGTCAGGGTCATCGAGCTGCTCGTGCAGCACGAAAAATTCGACCCGACGAAAAAATATCGCAGATTGAGATACTATGAGATTGCCAAGCAGCGAAAAGGACCACACTGGGAGGAAGAAGTGCGCTTGCTGGAAAAAGCGGACAGAGAGCACCCGGGACGACAGACTGGGAAGTCTCGTCCATACGCTCGGACTCGGTCGATGATACCCGCCAGCATTTCTCTTCCTTTTACCGGGTCTCTGCAGCCAGAAAAGACCGCCAAGCAAGATTCCGACAATCTGAAAAGACCGGAAAATTTCGAGCTCGGCACGCAGAACGCAGAACCCAACGCCGGGTGGCCGCAGCCATCAAAGTTGGCGGGCCGTAGAAGGCTTTCGAGAGATACGGACCAGTTGTATATGGCCGATGTGGAACATGAACCAGAAACGCCCACTGATAGTTATATCGGAAAGGTGCGCAGGAGCGGGTGGCCAGATCTAACAGAGTGGCCAAACCAAGACGAAAGACCGACGGGTTTAATAGGGGCGGCCCATGGCAAAGTCAAGGACCTGTCTCGCCCTGCACCGGGGGAACCTTTGGAACCCCAGCCTATCAACGATCAGAAACCAGGAGGCGAGGCAGAGCGGAACCCATCCAATCCGATTGACCTCGAGGAAAGCCCCGGATCTTTTGTTTGGCCTCCCAAACTTCCTTTTTGGCCCCCTAAAGGTCAATCACTGGCAGGCACGACAGGTGACGGTGGTGATCTTTCGGGTGCCAAGCGCAGCAGCTTGGACGTGCCAGAAACGGTGGCGGGGACCAAGCAGGGCGGCAATGATACAAACTTCGGCCACGGCGGCGCGCCCGCGCCCGGATACGGCTACAACGGCCCTCCCCAGCACGGTGGCTACGGTGGTCCTCCTCCGCCGCAGGGCGCGCAGCAGTTTGGTCACGGCGCGCCGCAGGGATACACCTTCCAGTACTCCAACTGCAGTGGTCGTCGCAAGGCCCTGCTCATCGGCATTAACTACTTTGGTCAAAAGGGCGAGCTGCGCGGCTGCATCAACGATGTCCGCAATGTGTCGCGGTTCTTAAATGAGCGTCACGGCTATAGGTGGGAGGATATAGTAATCTTAACGGACGACCAGCAGGATCCTCATAAGATTCCAACTAAGCAAAATATGCAGAACGCTATGGACTGGCTCGTCACTAACACACAACCTAATGATGCCCTCTTCTTCCACTACTCTGGTATGACTAGTCTCCTAGGTTCTTGAACTAAATAAATACTAACTTTATAGGTCATGGTGGACAGACTGAAGACTTAGATGGTGATGAGGACGATGGCTTCAACGAAGTTATTTACCCCGTTGACTTCCAGCGCGCTGGTCATATTGTTGACGACGAGATTCACTACCGCGTCGTCCGCCCCCTTAAGCCCGGCGTACGTCTGACAGCCATTTTCGACTCGTGCTACTCCGCCACCGCTATGGACCTG
Source organism: Paracorniculantispora psalliotae (assembly GCA_002796755.1). Classification (NCBI taxonomy): domain Eukaryota; kingdom Fungi; phylum Ascomycota; class Sordariomycetes; order Hypocreales; family Cordycipitaceae; genus Paracorniculantispora; species Paracorniculantispora psalliotae. Next base: position 303,076 of record PHFE01000118.1, read on the forward strand.
CCGTACGTCTACTCTACTAAGGGTGTCCTAAAGGAGCCTAACCTAGCTAAGGAAGCTAGCCAGGGTCTACTAAGCGCTGTCGGCGCCTATAAGCGTGGTGACTTAGCTACTATTACAACCACTATGTTCGGCTTTGCTGAGAGTACGTTTAAGGGTGATAATGTGTATAAGAAGACAAAGCAGACGAGGACGTCGCCGGCCGATGTTGTCATGTGGTCAGGCAGCCGAGACGATCAGACATTGTAAGTGTGGATGGAGAATTCTATGTGATTTATGCTAGCTAATACCTTTTATAGTGCCAACGCTATAATCAACGCCCAGGCCACCGGTGCCATGTCGTGGGCTTTCATCACGGCGATCAAGCAGAACCCTAACCAGAGCTACGTACAGCTTCTCAACAGTATTCGTGACGTTTTGGCGTCCAAGTATACGCAGAAGCCTCAACTATCGTGCTCTCACCCTCTTGGTAAGTAAAATGATCCTACGCTAGCTCTAAAGTCAGTATACTAATAAAACCAGATACGAATCTCCTCTTTATTATGTAAATAGCTATTGGGTCTGTCAGAGTCAACGCTCGCGGGACCAACCTCAAAGACGCGGCGGACGTAGAGATTCGACGTGGGCTGCGTCTTGGCTCGCCCGTCTGCAGAGAGACCGAATGAAGAAAACAGGGAGTCGAATGAGTAGTGACATATGCACATGAGAAGACTCGAAAGAAGCTTCACCTGGAATTTGTTAGGATGATTCTGCAGAAGTAGCGCAGTAGGAAACAGTAAGCCGTGATGCAATGTTAATGTTGATATATATATACCCAAAATGTTAAAAAAAGCCAACCCTATATATACAATACAATCCTTTCAAAAAACACGCTTTCCTTGGTATTCCATGTCATGTACTCCGTCGTCTTTGGTAACCCAAAGTTCCAATGCAAATGCAGTTGTAGTTATATGTATATTCCCTCCACCACCCTCCTCACTGATCCATCGCCGGCCGCAGCGACAATACATACGGCAGCGCCGACGAATCCTCTCTCGTCGCCAGACGAATCACCGAGCGCGAGCTATCCGAACCACTGCTCCGCAGACTCGCATTCGAGCGCTGCTGCGTCAGCGGCGGCCCCTCCTGTATGCGCCGCGACATGGACAGCGGCGTGCCGTGCCGCGTCGTCGCTAGACTGTTATTGCTGCGCCTGCGCGAGAGCATGGCCGTGTGCCGGCTGCCGGGCGTATTGGGCGCCGTGGCGTACTGGCTCCAGGCGTTAAAGGACGAATTGCGCCGCGGCAGCGGCAGGCGGCCCGGCACGTCGCTGTCGTAGTCGCTGTCGGCGGTGGACCGCGACATGCGGCTCCGCGGCGTCGTCGGGCGGGATCCGAGGGGCGCGTCGCTGTCGTTGTGGCTTTCGGGTGGTCGGCGCTGCGCTGTCGGAGTGGTGTCGCCCATGTTGGGCGAGCGCATGGTACGCAGCAGCTCGGCAAAGAGGTGCATGAGGCTGCGGAATTCGCTATTCGTCAGGGCGCGGGTTGAGAAGCGGGCATTTTCGTATTGCGCAAGAAAGTCGGCCGTCTGCTCGTCTGCGTCCACGACACCGAGCTCGATTAGGTTATCGATATATGTACGTAGGCTCATGGTCGGGTCGCGCTGTAGCAGTGCCACAGCGTCTTGATCGAGCTCGGGCTGCGTCGGATCCAGCGTCGCGCGGGCGTCTCGGGGCACGAGCGTGAGCGCCTTCGCCTCAATCAGGTTCGGCAGCTCCGACAGCACCGTAGTATACTGCAGATTCGGGAGGTCGAGGGAGTTGGGCGAGCCCCATCCCGGCTGCTCGATGCCGGCCCAGTTCGTACCCTTTGCGGGCAGGAGGACGCCGAGCTCCAACCCCACGGTGCGCGCCGTCTTCATCGGCACGCGGGGCTGCGCAAACAGGTTCTCGCGGGAGGCGTTTTCGTCGGCGACGGAGCGATCGCGGGGACGGGACAAAAAGGTAATGGCGGCGCTACGGTTGAGGCCCGCGCAAATCATCTTGTACACGCGCTCGCGGACGTCGCCCTTATCGATGGGCACCCATGCCTTCGGGATGGCGGACAGCGCCGTCGTGTTGACGTAGAGGCGCGTGGCGTAGACGAAAGCGATGATGAGGATCGTCGCGGCGTAGAGCAGCGCGAGGCTGAGGATGTTGTAGCGCTGGTGGTTGCGGATCGAGCGCTGGATGATGTCGCCGGGCGTGATGAGCAGTAGCCCGATGAGGATGAGGTAGAAGAGGATGTAGACGGAGCGGTACAGGATCCGCTGGATAATCTGCCGTCGCTGCATGCCGGCGATTCTCGAGGCGAGCCAGTCAAGGCCGCCTGTGAACCTGTGTGGTTAAAAAAAGTGACGTATGAATGTATATTGGGGAGTATCGTAATCTAGCTCGCAGCGGATTGTGTCGCTGCTGACCGCATAGCGAAGTCTAGAGGATGCTGTTGATCCAGATTTAACAAAGAAGACAAAGAATGGGAGAAGAGAAACGCATGGGGCGTGAACGGTGACGGTCCGTGGCTGGGGGCGGGTGAGCAGAAAGCTTAACGCAGAGGAGGGAGGTAGAGCAAGCTGCGAAAGTGAGGTGGTTGACAGAGTGGGCCTCGGCCTGGCCCGTGTCTCTGGTTGCGGCCACGAGCCCGTCCAAAATAACCCGAACCGGGTGACTAGGCGTTGCGCCATGTGCGAGACATGCGTCGCGCGAAATGAGGCAGATTCATAATAAAAAACAAGCGATCTGCTTCTTAAAAAAGCAAACGCAAACAAAGCAGGCAGTCGTGAATGGGATATATGTTGTCACATCATCAGTCCGTCACAAGGGAGCCGCAAGTACAAGCTGCGAGTGGTAACATGCATTGTACCAGCTGCTAATAATACACCCATACACCACATTATCCTGGTATCATTCATGCATCTAAATTTTTACATTATTCTTTTGTTTTATCTCCGTATCGCAGGCACCTCACCGAACCTGCTCCATATCTGGTCTCCGCTCCGTCAGTCGTTGTCTGACGGCTGGCTCAGCCCTCCTCTGCGTAATGGGCTTAGACTTCGTGAGGTCCGCCCGCTTGGTGCTCTTCTCCTTGGCCTCCTTGACTTCCTTCACCGGCTCCGGCTGCGGGGCTGGCTGCGGTTTCGTCATGGCCTCCTTAGCAAGACGAAGGTCCGTCAAGTTCAGTCGCAGGTCACTGCTGTAGGGCTCAAATTTGGCGACAATCTGCTCCAGACCAGTGCGCATCGCTTCGATAATCTGATCCACCTCGGGACTGTCGCGGCGGCTCGACGAATCCGTCCAGTGAACAGGAAATTGCGCCTTCAGGTTTTCTGTCTTTTTGATGATGGTGGTCATCGCTCGGATGATGCTTGGCACGTCACGGTGCACATTTCCGTATTGGTCTTCCGCCAAGCTGTGAATGGCAAGCTGCGATAGAGCCTGGACAGCGTGAACGTATAGCGTAGGCTCTGCATACGGCTGACCCAGAACAGCAGCGGCAAACTCAGTTCCAAAGTCTTGGCAGAACAGGCTGCCGATCCACTCCAGTGTCATCAAATGAGACGTCGCATGGTCAATATAGGATTTGATGCTTTCTTTCGAAAGGGCCTCTTGCTGCTCCTTGGTGAGCATGCGGTCACGAGTCTGCCTCAATGTCTTCTTCGCAATTGGGCTAAGCTCAGCCATGGGAGAATGACCGGGCGAGCGAGCAATCTGATCCCAAGCCTTTTCGACGCCGCTGGGAGCGACACTGCCTTTGGTAAAAATCTCATCCTGCTTGAGAGGTGCAGAGACGCGCTGCTTGGGCACCTCGGGTGCCTGTACGGGAGCCGGCGGGACCAGGGGCCTGCCGTAGGCATCAACTCGGTCTTCCATGCTCTTCAGTATGTTCATGCAGATCAAGTACACCTGAGACCACATGGGGCCGTCTTTGCGATCAATGTCAGCGAAAATGGCCCTTCTTTGGGCTTCGCAGTCCTGTGCAATAATGGCGAGTTCCCACATGGCGAAACACTATGTTGTTAGCGAGATTCAGGATCATGTAGTTGCCTGCGCATACCTGAATAGAAGACTTCTTGCTCTTCAGTCCGTTGAGAAGGCTGCCATTCGGATCTTTAGACTCGGCCGTGAAAGGCTTACCAGCCTTGAGCGGAGCCTTGGCCATGAAAATGGAAAACGCAGTGTTGCCTGCGGCCCAGATGGCATTGATCATCGCGCCAGCCCAGACACAGCGGACCATGAGAAACAAGTCGGTAGGCCAGTTGTTGGGCACGATGTTGGTGCGAGGCAGATTGTAGAAGGGGCGAAACAGCATGAGGGACCAGGACCAGGCAAACGAGCGGAAAAGGGCGTAGTAGAGGACCATTGCCAAAATGAGCGAATAGGTTGCCTGCTTGATGCAGCCCGCAAAGACGGTCGGAAACTGCTGCAAGATCCTTTGCGACGATGCAGTAAGATATCCACCCACCTTGGGTTTCACTTCATCCTCCTTCTCAGCGGGCTTGACAAAGATGAGGCGATCGACATCGGATTGATAGTGTACAATCGTTTGCATCAAGGCGCAGGCGGCGAGATAGCAGGCGAGGAAGATCGGTCGTTCGTTCAGTCGGGCGCGGTCACCGCTAAAGTAGGTAACCCATCGTAGGCCGGCGCTGTCGTTGAGAGACCACAGGTAGATCGGACAGAACAGAGAGCTGGAAACGCCGTACCAGAAAAGAGTCTCGTACGTCTGGAGGCTTATGAGCGCCGCCTTCAAGGTCTGCGCGCCGGATTCGGTCTTGACGCCCACATGGTAGTGTGCGATGCGCAGGATAAGAATCGCGAGTCCGCAGGTAAATATGAGGACGGTTCGGAAGCCGGTAGGACCTAGAGGGAACCAGGACCAAAGAACTGGATGCGAATTAGCTTTACGAATGGCGGCGGGAGATGCTCAGGTGCGCTCACGGGAGCTCCAGTCAGCTAGGAAAATAGCTTCCAGATAGGCCACACCAAGCAGCAGGGTCGCCGTCGAGGAAAATCGCCTATGGAGAGCTGGTTGTAAGGTGTCCTTGTAAGGAGCTCGTCGGACTGCAGCGGGGGCCATCTCCACGTCGCATTGCCTGATCGGCTAGAAAATGTGCAATGGATGCGTTGTCGGGATGGCAGAATGGCAAACAGCTTGATGGCGGCCAAAAGTCAACAACACGCTAACAAAAAGTCGATGGTTACCAGGGACGCGCTAAGCAGCCAAGGTCACAGGCCATCAATCACGTGGTGATAGCGTTGCGATGGGCGGGATATGCGGGTTCTTCTGCAGCTAGCGGAGTCAGACCCGCCCATGATTGGCCGTTCGCTGCCCGGTTACGTAGCGACCGGCGGCGTCATCTAGGCACCACCTTTGGATCCTACATCTACAGAAGTCGAATTTCATTGCTTTGCTGCGCGCACGATACCATCGAACATAGAATCTGATTTCTCGCATACAACCATGTCGTACGATCGCTCTTCCGCCATGGAGGCTGGCCAAACCGGCGGCTACAGCGACGACCCTGCGTTCCGGGACCTGCAGTCGGAGCTCAAGGGCAAGCTCCAGACGCTGCTCACCAACAACCGCAAGCTTTCAAATGATTTGACGGTGCTCGGCACGAAAAAGGACACGCCTCGTCTGCGGGAGCGCGTGCACAATACGTTGGAGAAGACGCGCCAGATCTGCCTCGACATTGGCGAGGGCGTGAAGAAGTTTCAGTCCTGGGAGGACCTCTCGGTACGCCAAGCCCATACTCTAGCATGCAACGCCCTATTAACACGTATCCACCGCAGAAACAACAGAAATACGAACAGACCAAGGTCTCGAGCGACTTCCAGGCTGCCTTGCAAGAATTCCAGAGCTTGCAGCGAAAGGCGCTCGACAAGGAACGTGCGTCGGTCACGGCGGCCCGCGCGGCGCAGGACGGCGGCGAGGCGGGCGGCGACGACGGTGCGCCCCTCGAGCAGCTGCAGCGCCAAGAATTCGTGCAGGTTGCAGACCAGGACGAGGTCGACTTCCAGGAGGCGCTGATCATCGATCGCGAGGAGGAGATTCGCAGCATTGAGCAGGGCGTCGGCGACCTCAATGTGCTGTTCCGCCAGGTGGCGCACATTGTTGGCGAGCAGGGTGAATCGCTGGGTACTCTTGTGGACAATGTCGAGAACGTCCGCGACGACACCCGACAGGCCGATGTTGAGAACCGACAAGCGGCGCGGTACCAGAAGGCGGCCCGCAACAAGAGCTTCTGCCTGCTACTTATTCTCGGCGTCATCTTGACGATTGTCATCTTGGCGATTGTTCTGGGTTAAGTCTTGAGTCTGCTTGGCCTTGATGGGAGACACGTTTGTATGAACTACAGCTGGGTTTGTAATGCATCATGTTATTGGCCATCTTGTTATTGGCGTGCGCCGGAGTTTGGAGTCTTTTGGTATTATGTAGGACTGTTGTCAGCAAGCTAAAGTCCATCTATTTATACATTTTTATTATACAATTATCTTTTCTTTGGTGACAAATCAACCCTTGGTCTCCGGACATATGAGATGAGTCTGGGCTGGATCGGTTTCCACTGCATAGATTTCTTTCGGTCTGGAAACAGCTTCTTGACTAGATTGACGTTGACGAGCTGCATGGCGAAATTCGCCGCCCAGTACAAGAAGACGGAAGCAGGCAGGTATGTGAGACAAAGTGGGAGAAGCGGCATGAAAAGAGACAGCCGCACGATGCCCCTCAACAGCCTCTGGCTGTTGCTTTCGAATGCCGGAATTACAATCAAAGCATCTCTCCACTGCTGCATGCTCATACGACTGGCGAGATTGGCGGCCAGTAAGCCCGTACATACTAGGGGCAGGCCCATGGTGGTGTCGACGGCAATGAGATCCGGAAACCACAAGCAACCACCGCTTTGCAGGGAGTAGTCGACATGGGCAGCAGAAAACTCGCCCGTCATTGTGGACGCACCCGACAGACGGCGCAGAGCCTCAGACACGACGACAAACGGCAGCATCGACGATAGCGGGATGAGCTGCTTCCACAGCGGCACGCCAAAGGCGCGGTAGATGCGCTTCCGCGACTTCTCCGTCTCTTTGCTGACATACACCGTCTTTTCTTGCAGGGTGCCTCGGAACGACGGGCCGGCGTGGCGCGTCGCCCAGGCCACGACGAGCGGCTTGACGGCGCTGCGCGTGCGGTCCAGCGTCTGCATGTACATCTGCATGGGCAGGCGCACGGTGAGGTTGATACCGAGCGCGACGAGCGGGATCGTCAGGTACCAGGGCACACCGGCGCCGTGGATCGAGGTGAAGATGCCCGCGGTCGAGTCAATGAGAGGTGAGAGAGACTCGCTGACGAGCGTGCGCCGCTGCTGGTGCTGCGGAAGACGACATGATGGCGAGGATGGAACGCGCGCGCGGCGGGTGATGAGGACGGGCGATAAGAGGCCGCTAATGGGACGACGAAGATGAGACATGGTGAGCCATTCGAGAATGGACGCAGCTCATGCGACTCAGCGCCGTGATTTGGACGATCGTGGAAGCTCAGCTGATGAGAGTGTTGTCTGACTGAAGCTCGGATTTTCTTTGGCGGTTCGAATGAACGTACCACATGCTAACGCCACAGGGCCTAAACTGCCCAGCCACAAGCGCCGCACTGGCTGAAGTGGCCTGAACGATCCCCAAAACTCCCCTGCGGCGCTGCAGGCTGCCACTCATTTGTGGGTCAGAGACCCTTTTTTACACCTGATGACGACCAGCTTGGCCAAGTTTCGAGCTCCTCTGTGGACAGCTTTCCTGGCATGCACGCCGCCGTTCTTTATTCCGTTTGTTAACCTTGGTTTCTGCGGATTCCTGTTCCTTTATTGTCTTTTCTTTCTTTTTTCTTTTTGCCTGTATTCTGAATATTCACGCACTCCGAATCTATCTCGATTACATATTGCAACTTCTCCTTTCTCGACTCGCCCCCCTCGACGCCCCGCGCTGCGTTATCCGTATGCGACTATCCTAACCGCCGACGCACACCAGACACAAACACCATGTCTTCGCGAGAGCCCGAACACCAGGAGGTCCCGCCAGCGGCCATCGTGCTCGGCACCATCTTCTTGTGCTTGCTGCCCTGGACAGTCTACAAGGGAACCCCGATCGCCTGGCGCTTGGTCGGCCGCGTTCTCGGGTTTCTGCTCACCAAGAAGACTGAGGGCCGGCGATCGGTGCTCGTGTCCGCCATGGACGAGGAGAATGACAAGTGGGCGCAGGAACATGCAGACAGCAAGAGCAGCTCGAGTGACGAGTGGGAAAAAGTCGCCGGTGCTGAGGGCGCCGTGGCCGAGAAGCTCAAGGACAAGACCAAGGACTGGGACGGCATTATTGGTTTCTTTCACCCGTTTTGGTATGTGAAATGGTTTATACGTGCGTCAAAGCTATGCGACTAACATGAATAGCAATGCTGGTGGCGGCGGCGAACGAGTGCTGTGGGCAGCTATCCGAGCTACCCAGCTGCGTTGGCCCAAGGCCAAGTGCGTCGTTTACACGGGTGACCACGAAGTAACCAAGGCCGATATTATTGCCCGGGTCAAGGTGCGAACCGTCCCGATGCCTCTGAAATCCCTTCCACTAATGTCTTGTAGAGCCGCTTCAACATTGAGCTCCATGCTCCCACCGTCCAGTTTCTCTACCTCACCAAGCGCCACTGGGTGCTGGCCACGACCTGGCCGCGCTTCACCCTCGCCGGCCAGTCACTCGGCTCCCTCGTCCTCGGCCTCGACGCCTTCTCCATGCTCGTCCCCGACATCTTCATCGAGACCATGGGCTTCGCCTTCGTCCTCGGCCTCTGCAAGTTCCTCTTCCCCAAGGTGCCCACGGCCGCCTACGTCCACTACCCCACCATCTCGACCGACATGCTCGAGTCGCTTGACCCGGACTCGCCGCTCGGCTCGCGCGGCGTCAACGGCGGCCAGGGCAGCGGCGTCCGCGGCCTCGTCAAGAAGGTGTACTGGCACATTTTCGCGCGCATCTACTGCTGGTTCGGCGCCTCCGTCGACATTGTCATGACCAACTCGACCTGGACCCAGACGCACGTCCAGTCGCTCTGGGGACCCTATCGCAAGGACAAGGACGCCAAGAACCCGACGACGGCCGTCTTCCCGCCCGTCGCCGTCGATGAGCTCGAAGAAGCCGTCGACATCTCTGACGAGAGCGAGAAGAATGTGCGCGAAAACATCATCCTCTACATTGCCCAGTTCCGCCCCGAAAAGGACCACCGCCTCATCGTCCAGGCCTACGCGGAATTCCTGCGCCTGCGCGGCAAGCCCTCGGAGACGTCGCGCCTCGTCCTCGTGGGTAGCGTCCGCGACGACCAGGACGCCAAGCGCGTCTACGAGCTGCGCCTCATGGCCAACGAGCTCGGCATCAAGGACCGCGTCGAGTTCCACCTCGACGCCTCGTGGCCCGAGATCCTCGAGTGGCTGCGCAAGGCCTCCATCGGCGTCAACGGCATGTGGAACGAGCACTTTGGCATCGGCGTCGTCGAGTACCAGGCGGCGGGGCTCATCTCCGTCGTCCACGACAGCGGCGGGCCTAAGCTTGACATTGTCGTTCCCATCGACGGCCTTTCCACCGGTATGCTGCCCCCCCTTTATTCTTCCCTTTCTATACAATCTTCTAACAAGCTTTAGGTTTCCACGCTTCCACATCGAGAGAATTCGCCGAGAGCTTCCACCGCGTCTTCATGATCCCCAACAAGGTGCCCACGCGCCTGCGTGCTCGCAAGTCGGCCCGGCGCTTCACAGAGGCCGAGTTTGCCAGGAAGTGGGTAGACCAGACGGCGCGCCTCGTCGCCATGGCCAAGTGAATATGTCATTTGCATGAGAAGAAAGTAAACAGAGGATGGATGGTTTAATATAACATAGATACGTGGTATATATTTCGCGATACCCCTTTAACTGTATTTCTGCACCATTTCGACTGCTATTCGCTCACTATACTTCACGTACATACATTGCACCGCGTCCTAGCAGCACTTTCTCTCAGTAATCAATCTTTGCGTTACATCCAATGACTCCGAGGAAGAACGCCGAACCCCTCATTAGACAGTATATCCTCCACCGTTCCCTTGTCTCGGCTCCGCCGCTGCCTCAAATGACCCGTCTTCCCTCCTCAAGATGCCCTGCACCGCACTTAACAGCGGCTTCGCCTCCGTCACGTTATGCCCTTTTGCGCGCATCGCCGCCACGGTGCTTTCAAAATCAGGGAAAAACGACTCCAGGGTCAGCGTGTTGGGCACGAGCTGGTCGTGCAGGCGGCCGAGGCGCAACGCTTCGTGCATCGTCATGCCATGCTCGACGACGTGCCACAGGCACTGCGCCGTAGCGCTCGTGATGCGAGAGCCGCCCGAGGCGCCGATCACGGCGTACAGCGTGCCGTCCTCGGGGCGCGTGACGATGAGCGGCGTCATGGAAGAGAGGGGCCGCTTGCCGGCGCGGATGTAGTTGGCGCGCGACGGGGCAAAATCGAATTCGTTGCTGACGCCGGGGATGGAAAAGTCATTCATTTCGTCGTTCCTGTTCATAATTAGTCGCGTGCATTTTGTGTAGCATATGTTAGTTGCAGATGACGTACAAAATTATACCTGAGTTGGGCTCCATGATCTTTGCGCCAAAGTTGAGGTTGATGGTCGTCGTGAGCGATACCGCCATGCCGGAAGCGTCTGCCGCCGAAATGTGCGACGTGCCGTGACTTTCCGGCAGCGCCACCACGTCCTCTTTGCTTTCAAAGTAGTCGCGCGGATGCTTCTTTGTCTGGTCGTCGCTGATGGAGTTGTAAATGTGGTCAATGGTCGTCTCGGCGAGAAAGTCGCGCTCGTACGCCAGGATATCGCGCTCCTTGACAAACTCTGGGTCGCCAAGGTTGGCGCGGTAGGCGTAGGCGAAGCGCTGCGCCTCGGCTAGGCGGTGCACCGTCAGGTTGCGTTTGTCATACCAGCCCGCCGCGGGGAAGCGCTCCAAAACCTTGAGCATCTGCAGGGCGACGGCACCGCTGGCAGGCGCAGACATGCCGTGCACGTCGAGGCCGCGGTAGCGGATAGACTTGACAGGGCGGTCGGTAACGGTGTAGGACTGCAGATCGTGGAGCGTGAGTGTGCCGTTGCGCGACTGAACAAAATTGACCAGATTCTCCGCTGCAGTTTGTCAGTATGATGTTCGACCATGAAAACCTCACGACATACCGATTTCGCCATAGTAAAAAGCCCGAGAGCCTTCGTTGGCAATCCTCTCCAGAGTGCTGTTGCTGTCAGTACTGCGACTATCGGCACAGAGTGTCATGACGTACTTGGAAAGGTTCTTGCGAATCATAACGTCGCCTTCTTTTAGGAAATGCCCTACTCCGAAGTTAGTAGTCATTGGTTATGCTTTTGCTTCGTATTGACCTACCGTTCGGGGCAAACTCAGCCGCAAAGATAGGATCGTCTTGCAGAACCGAGCGGCCGTCCTTGATTGTCGCATTCATTTTGATGACCATGTCGTTCGACACTATAGCAAATTGCATTATTAGCCATGAACAGTGGGCGCCCACTCTCAACGTTGGCCACTGACCTCTGAAACCATGTCGCGCCACGCGAATTGCGCCTTGCATAATATCGCGCCATTTGAGAACCTGAAAATTGTCTACTGTCAGTCATGTCAAATCGTGGCAGTCGCTAAAGGTATAACATACGCCGTATTTTTGGTGAATATATTCCAGGCCAAGTACTTCGCCTGGTACGCCGACAGCCAGACCACCCACAACGCTGAGCTGTTTGTCGTCGCTATACATGTCCTCGAAGGCCGCCGCAGGCGCCGTCTCTCTAAAGTCGACGGCCTCGTAGTTGCCCTCGGTGTCGCGAATCAGCGCGAAGCCACCACCACCAATACCGGAGTGGTACATGCCGATGACGCCGACGCAGAACGTGGTGCCGACAATGGCGTCCACGGCATTGCCCTGTTTCCTCTGTCAGCGTAGTCAATAAAACGAAGGGCGAAAATAAATGGTAACATACGCCGGCGGCTATAATGTCCCCGCCAATGGCGCTACATTCTGTAGCTTCACTGGCGACCGCACCACGCGAGCCAAAGGTCTCTTGCGAGAAGACAACCTCCGGTACGGCGTAGGCGTTGGCGGCGGCACTTGCTATGCTGAGCGCCAGCAACCGCGCCACATATCCTCGTGTTTCTACCAAAAAAGGGCAAGTTTTAGCAATTATGAAGTGATGCAATTGCAGTCAAGCCGCTGCTACTATCAGAGGTGACTGGACTAGACTCACTCATCGAAATGATGGGTGCGCAACGGTGGGGGGAGCCACTGCAGTGCCGTTCACTGTACAAGCAAATGCCGAAATCGGGGCCGAAGACTGTTAGACTCACGATGCGCAAACCAACGACAAAAAGTAGGGGAAAAAGAATGTAGAAATTCAAGCACACGAGAAAAGACACGCGATAAGTTGAAGAGCCGAAAATGCGAGCGCTGACAAATTGATCATGGGATAGCTTTCCGGCGGCGTTGGCCTAGCGAGTTCGGCGGATCTGGTGGGGGTCGCCGAACCGGAAGTTTGTACTCCGGGCCGTGCTGCCTGTCTGGGACAATGGGTAGAAGAGGTCACGCTAGGGACGAGCCGCGTTCCTTATTGTCCGGTATTTTTGAATTGAAAAATTCTTGAAAAGTCATTGATTTTTCGTACATCTGCTCTTTTTTTTTAAGGAAAATGGACAGCGTGTCAACGACAAGGTGTACCGTATCCGAATCACTGCGGGTTACAAGCCCACACCCGAGACATGTACCCGGCTCGGAAAGACCATAGCCAGGCACACGAATGGCTAGAGAAACAGGCTCGAGGTGTAGCTGATCCGCTATATCTTATTATTGAGATCAGCTCCGCCGGCTTGATAATCCATCATCATGGAATAAATCGCAAACTGCCCGTTGGACTTTGCCTGCGACGCAGGCGTTCGGCCGTGGCGGTCCCGGGCGTGAATGTCCACCCGGCCCGTCTGCAGCAGCAGCTCGACGACGGGTTCGTAGCCACGCGCGGCGGCGAACATGAGCGCCGACCAGTGGTCGTTGTCACGCGCGTCCACCTGCAGACCGTCGCGCGCCAGGAGCGCTGCCACGACGGCCTCGTTGTCCATGCTGGCCGCTAAGATCAACGCCGTGCCGCCGCTCACGTTCTCGCGTGCCTCGACGTCGATCTCGGGCCGCGCGAGGAGCAGTTCAACGATTTTGACGTAGTCCTGGCTGGCAGCAAGGATCAGCGGCGTGCTGCCGTCCTGTGCGGGAAGGTTGATGTCAATTCCGTCGGCGGCGAGCAGAAACTGGGCGATGGCGAGGTCTCCTGCGACTGCGGCCGAGCACAGCGCCGTGCCAGCACCACCGGGCGCCAGCTGGTTGACGTGGACCTGTCCAGTTTGCAGAAGGGCTTGAACAATTTTGGCGTGGCGCCAGTAAACTGCATTTTGAAACGGAGTTTCGCCATGGTCGTTGACCCTGTCGACGTCCACGCGGCCCGTCTTCAACAGCATTTGAGTCAATGCGAGTGAGCCATTCGTTGCCGCGTCGGCCAGAGGCGTCTTGCCGATTGGGCCGATGAAGTTGAGGTCAAACGTTCCCATGCTGAGAAGGTACTCGGCGTTAGAAAGACGCTCGCCACGTACTGCCTTCTCCATTAAATGTGGCAGCATGTCACTTTGCCAAGGGTCAACGATGCGTGATTCGAATAGGGCTCTCAACACAGGTGTCTCGCCCTCAAAGGCCATGACGCTTATTAGACGCTCGATTAGACGCGTACCATAACGTTCGACTGGGTATTCTGCTAGGAGCATCGACAGGATGGTTGCATGGCCTTGGTCGGCTGCGACCCATAGGACCGCGTCCATCCCCTCGGTACCATAGCTCAGCACTTTGCGGACGCTGTGCTCCAGGCCCCGTTTGACAGACCGGCGCAAGGCAAGGCTGGGAATCTCCTCTGATTCAAGTTCACAACCCGTTTCTTCATCGGCATAATATTCAATCCGGGCGTATAATAAAGGATCCACGCATTGTAAAAACTGGCGATCTGCCTGCGCAAATGCGTTCAAATCGGAAGCACGATCGATCCGCTCGCCGATGGCGATGATGATTTCGTTGGGCAGAAATACCATTATAACGGTCCGCGGCGGTGGACTGACACAAAGCGCCGTCACGCCATGCTACCGGAATAGATAACGTGAATTTTGTGAGGATGACGTTGATGAGACAAGATGATGGAAGATGGCAGAAGTGGCTGCGTTGTGCATCGTAACAAGGTGGTGCGAACTAACAGGGCGCCTGCCTGACAAGGCGCTCGGTGGGCCAGCTGAGCAGCCAGCACTGTTGCGTAGTCATAAATCTGGATAGATTAAATACTACAATTATTCGTACTACCTTTGTTCTTTTTCCAATCCCAGCCAGAGGATCCAATTATTCTTTATAGATAATGTCATGCCTGGCTCTCAAGCAGACGTCTAGCGCTCGGTCGGCAAGCTGGGTAAGTCGCTGGCGCTGCTGGACATACATTCATCTTAACGTAATTCATGTCGCACATTTTTCCCAAGTCTCGTATATTAAATACAACTGTTCTTTATAAACAGTTCTACTTGTTGCTCTTAAGTAGTGGCCGCGAGCCATAACTAACTGATAGAAGTCGGCCAATGACCCGTCATACTAGTTAACTTATTGCTTCCTTAAACCCTTGAAATTAATGCTACTTTGTAAGTGAAGGCCAGTCATGCAATGAAGAAAGTCAAGTAGAAAATGTGCTTTATTATAATTATGACGAGCCTGGTAGCTCTACGCTCCTCCTAGTCCAACGATATTATATACATCTTTTCTCACTGTAGCGGCGAGTCCGTTACCGAATTCGATCTCTACGGAGCAGGATACTACCAACGGCCTAGCACGTTTCGTCGCTGGCGCTTCCGTCCTCATCGAGCAACTTCAACGCATCGCGCGCCGATATGCGCTCCTCGGGGCGAAACCTCAATAGGCCATCGATTACGGCTAGCAGTCGCTGCAGTGCCGGCTCGGGTACGGCCTTTTGGAACTGCAGCTCGAGGACTCTGCCCTGGCTGGGGTCACGTACTGCGACAATGCGTCAGCTGGTACAAAGCAGCTCTCCATATAACAACAAGGGGAACAAGGCGGGCTTACACGTTATGGCATGATTACTTGCGGCTCGCATCTGCTGCCACTGAGGCTCCCATTCTGATGGGAGCGGGCCGATGAGGGTAGTCATGCTCGCGATAAGGCACGCATCGCCGCCAAAGTGCATCCAAGGGGATACGGCAAAAATAAGCGCGTAGATCTAATAGTAAGTTGTATTAGCAACCAGCGTTTTTCCCAGCACGCACAAACAAAAGGGCAACACGCACAACAAGACCTGCACCCCAGAGGTCGACTCTGTAGTCAAACGTGTCTTCAAAGAACGTCTCCGGTGGACTGATTGGGCTAAGATGCTCTCTGCAGCTCGGGATCCGGTCGTTGACGCGAAAAGAGCGACACACGTCGACGAGCCGCACGTCTTCCTCGTCCTCGTCTTTGTCGATAAAGGTCGGCCACCCGGTCGTCTCGACGAGCTGGTGCGGGAGGTGGCTGCCGGGAGACGACCCGTCCTTGCGCAGTAGATGTGCTGTTTTCCGTGGGCTGAGGGTCTTAAGAAACGCTTTGTCGGAGAGATTGCGCGAGTTGTGCAGCGAAAACACAACGTTGTTGGCGTCGATATCTTGCAATCACGGTCAGTAAGGCAATTGCTCGTCTCGAGCCTGCCACGCGGGCTGGTTTGCGATGCCGCCGTGTCTTGATCATGGTAAAATCCCAAGGCGAAATGAATTAAAAGGGAAAGGGGACCGTGTTGGTTGGCTTACCTCCATGTGCAAAGCCGCTTTCGTGAAACGTGGCAATCGCCTCGAGGACCTGCCGCGCGATCCGCAGAAGGTTCATCGGGTTCATGCGCTCGCCATGGAAGCTCTCGATGACTTTGCGCAGCGATGGCCCCAGTAGCTCCATGACCAGGACGCGGTGCGCGCCGTTGGGGCCATCGTAGACAAAGTCATCGTACAAGGCCGGGACGAGAAGCGCCGTGGCCGGATTGCGATGCAGCGCCTCGAGGGCAGCGGCCTGATGGCGCGAGGTGCGGCTGCTGTCGTCGGCTATGATGATCTTGAGCGCCATGCGCGTCTTGGTTCTGTTTTGTGGGTTAGTCATGGACGAAAGTAGACGGGACAGGACGAGGCTTACTGGGTGTCGCGGACGAGCCAAACGGTGGACGAGTCGCCCACGCCCAGCTTGCGCAGAACCTTGTAGCGGCCGTGTTTAAAGGTGTCGCCCAGACGCACCGGGTGGCAACCGCCGTTGCCGTAGCTCGAGAGATACTCTTCGGTCCACATAAGGTTGGAGATAGGTTGGGTGGTGAAGGTGTTAAGGATTTCATCTATTCTCAGGCGCTTTCGCGTCTTGCCGATGGTAGGACGATTCGATCGTTTAGACATGATAGGAGACATGAATAGCGATGGGTTGATGTTCAAGACGGGTATTGAGACGAGAGGCGACGAAATTTTTGACGCGAGACAATGGTCGAAACAGAAATTTGAGCCAAATTTGATGGTCGAGGCGGGTGTCTGAGACCACGTACGATGGCCGTTGAGGTAAGCGAAGATGCGCTTTGAGGAGAATCTTTGAGATGCGAGGTGATGACCTCTGGGACGAGAGTTGATGATCGCCGAGACGGAGGATTGTTGTTGAAGAAAGAAGAATGTACGAGTGTTAGGGCTAGCGGGCGCAAGATCAATTCTTTTTCTTACCCTAATTGAGCACGTGCATCGTCAAGCCTCTCTTGAGCAATTCTGTGTGTTGAAGCCGCCACAAAGGACAGCCACAGTCTCATCGTGGCAAGTACGAGAGAAGGTACTTATATACTTGCCAACCAAGTCATAAGGTCCCATATAACGGTATCTAAATCTGGTTAAATATTATTACGTAGTATCTCAATTAATACTAGTAGCGGAGTGAATTTGTATTATAACAAGCAGTGCTCTGCTGGTTAGTGACGGCCAATGCCCGCCCAGACCCGGCTATATCATTCCCTATTTCGAACTGAAATCACTGTTTGTAATAATACCTCCAGGGGAACTTCTATTTTCTTTCGAATTTATAAGCTATTGCCGCCTCCTATATCAAAGGATACTCGCTCCTTTACCCAGTATCCAGTGCCCCAATGCCATCAAATGCCATAAGCTTTCCCTTCTTCCCCACACCATAGCCAGTATAATCTGTCGATATATATGCTATAATATTCACTTCCCATTCTAAAAGTCGTAGGCCGATGAAAGCCACATTCATAACCGCAGCCACAAGTGGCGTGTGCCGTCCGTCTCATCATAGCTACGACTCTGGCTTGCCATCGTCCTTGGACGCCTGCTCCCAGTCCAGCATTTTTTTGTGTAGATTCATTCTTTCCAACTTCTCCGCCAAGATCAGAGGTGACGTCTCATCGTTGGCTTGAGCGTGAATATCTGCCTTGCCGGTCGCCAGCAGCATGTCCACGATGCGCTCTTGGTCCTCTGGATCGCACTCTATATACACGGCGTGCAGAAGAGCGGTCCCTCCTGCATTCTCTCGCGCATCGACGTCGACTTTCTCTGCAGAAAGGACGAGTTTTGTCATTTCGACGTTGGCCGCGGCCACTGCGTGTATGATAGGGGTCCACAGGTCTGGATCTCGGGGATTGACCTCAATGTCTTTGGTGGCAAGGAGCAACGCTGCCACTTCCACATTTTCTCTAGCGACGGCAAAGTGCAAAGCACTAGAGCCTTCATAGTCTTGCGCGTTGATGTCGACCGCACCGGTGTCGAGAAGTTTCTGCACCACCGTCTCGTCGCCCAGCATGGCAGCACTCATGAGCGGCGTAATGCCTTGGCTATTGCGAACGTCGACATCCACGTCGCCCGCGTCAAGGATCAGCATTACTGTTTTGGGACATCCTGAAGAAAGAGCGTGATTTAGAGGCGAATCAAGAAAATTGTCTAGCGAATTTATGTTGACCTTTCCTGTATTTAACAAGAGTTTGATAATCTCGTCTGCGCCGGCACTGGCGGCATAAGAGAAGGGCGTTCGTCCGACGTCGTCTCTCATATCAATATCAAAGCTTCCAGTTTCCACGAGGAGCTCGAAAATTTCAAAGTTGTTGCCTCCCGCAGCCAGCCAGAGCGGCGACCGCCTTCTGGCTCGCATAGCGTCAAAGTCCAATTTCCCCGACTTGAGGAGTGCATCTGTGATTCGCAGCTTATCAAGGTAGGACGCATGGATCAACTCTGCCTCCAGGAAATCAGTTCCGTATTTTTCCACTGAGTAGATGGGTAGTAGAAGAGACCACAATTCCTCGCTATCACTAACAAATGCTTCGCGCAATGCTAGATCGATGCCATCTTGATTAAACTCAAGCGCCTTGCTGACAACATCCTCGCGCCCGTTGTACGTGCCCCATTCGAGTGCCTTGGTCGGCAGTGGTAGTGATCTTTCAACGTGAGGGAAGAGGTCTTCGGCCATCCACTCGCCGCCGGGCCAAGAGTATAACAGAGGCTCGACGCAACGCAAGAGCCTGTGATTAACCTGGGCGAGGACGCTCAAGTCTTGAACAGAATCGAGACATCCTGCGACGTCCAGGATAAGTTCATCAGGCAGGCATAGCATTGGAAATCCGGTGTATAAGTCAAGCGTACGTTTCTTGAACAAATGTTACGACCTGACGATGTATGATGCAACTCCAGGTTTCAGGCGGCTGCCTGCGCCGAAAGCCGCGAGAAGTTCCCCAGAGCACGGGGCCGCTAGGCCAGGTATCCGAGGTCAGAGCACTGGCAGCTACTTAATGGATATCCACAAGCAAATTATCTAACCAATTAGTTAACTATTAACGTTAACTAACTAAATAATTATCAATTACGAGTCTCTAGCTAGGACTGCTTCTTCTCCTCACCCCTCCTACCTTTCAATCCTTTCTCTCTCTCATTCACCTACACAAACAACCTTTCTCCAGCCCCCACTAGCTCCATCGCTGGTTCAGCCGCTAGCTCAATCGCTAGCTCAATCGCTGGGTTGAGGATTGGCTTGTTCACTATAATGTCGATGATCTTAATCATGTTAATAAGAATAAAATGCCCATCTCATTACCGCCAGATTGGTACCCAACATCCGAGTTTTAGTGTGTTTTCGGCTTTTAGGCACCAGCGGTCAAAGCCGCTCAGGGCGGCGACTTTCTAACCACAATCACAGTGGCCAAGCCAAAGTACTTGCAAGTGGCCGACGTGTGTCGGGACGGGACGCCTTTGCGAACCGCAGATCTTGGAAGTATCGGGATGGGACGCCTTTGCGAACTACAGGTCTTAGAATTACACATGTAGGCCACTTCAAGCGTCAGCCTGTCAGATTGAAGGGTGCGCATATGCGGGCTGTGTTTCACCGTACAGAGCATGAGCCCTCCAGGTATTGCTTTGTTGAAGGTGCCTCGTAAAGAGGCCTCAGCCCTCAGCCCTTTCTCCTCTCTTTTGCGTACATCTGCCCTTGTGCTACTTCTCATGCATTCTTGCTACCTGCTTCTTCAATGCTCCTTGCTCGTTTCAACCACAACCTCTAAGCGACAACTTTATTCAATTTTTAAAGCCTCCTAAAATCTATATACCCCCCTCCCGCAAAACCAGCCGCAACCATGGCACCAATTTATACGATGAGGCCGCTCTCGGACTGGCAGCTTAGCGTCGCCGTCGCTTGGATATGCATCCTACCAAAGGAATACGACTCGGGGCGCCTGCTGTTCGACGAAAGATACAGCTACGAAGAGAAGGGCATTACCGATTATGACGACGATAATCGCTATGAGCTGGGGCGCATCGGCAACCACGAAGTGGTAATGAACTGTCCAAGACCTGGCAACACAGGACACTACCAGGCACATGAAACTGTCATAAAGATGCTGCGTACATTCCCAAACATACGAGCCTCATTACTGGTCGGAATTGGTGGAGGTGTTCCAAATCTCAAAAAGTCCGCTGACGTCCGTCTGGGCGACGTTGTCGTTAGCCATGAGATCATTGCGTACCAAACCGGCAGAATGACAGCTACAGGCCTCGTGATGAAACCGAGGCCCGTTGAAGTCGAGAAAAGCCTCTGCGCGGCTGCATCCAACTTCCGATCGGACATGCGACAGAATGAAGCACTTCTGCAAGAAATGGTGCGCCAGGCAGCATCTCAGCAAAAGAACCGGGCTATATACAGCCGTCCACCGACCGATAATTTATTCGTGAGCGACTATTTACACCGCGAGAAATGCCAATGTCAGCTGGTACAGCCTCGGGATCAGTCCATCGTGGTACTTCGCCAAGATCGTCCTAAAAGTTCCCTTCTCAAGATGCACCTAGGCAAAGTCGGCTCCGCAGATCACTTGATAATAAGTACCTGTGAGCGAGATCGCTTATCCAATACAGATGACATTATCTGTGTCGAAATGGAGGCCGCAGTGGTGACGCGTGGCAACTGCATAACAGTGCGTGGCATCAGTGACTACTGTGACAGTCACAAGAATGACGGCTGGCACGACTACGCTGCGTTTGCCGCAGCGGTATGTGCCAAGGAGTTACTGCAACGCACCCCACCAAGCAAATTCACCGAATTGAGACGCTACATGACACCACAGGAGTGTTATAGCCTTGTCCACGGTGTAATTCAACGATTGAGAGACGAGTTGGCGCACGATCCTCCGCAAGAGCAAGACCTTGCAGTGCTAAATAGGATGTTGGAGGTAATAGATAGCCGCTCCGGCTTTATCAAAAACTACGCACAAGATCATCGCTTTCAAAAGTCGACTTCCGATGGAAACGATGGGGCCAGCACTGCAAAGCAACAAGCCACGGAAGCAACGAAAATGGCAGCGAATATAGAGGCACTGCAGCAAGAACTGAATCGGCTCGTCAAAGAAATTGAGACCACGGTCAAGCACAACGCAAATACAGCGCCTCCCGTCACCAGACATGAATGGGAGGAGCTGAAAGCAAAGGTCGATCACACCGCGAGAGAAGTCGAGACATTACAGAATTCGAAAAATGCGCTGCAGACAACCGCAAAAGCTCTCGAAGAATTAGCCGGGCTCATAGACAAGCCTCAGATTTATGGGTTTGTGATGAAAGGCAGACAGACGACTCAAGTCATAGAGGCTGTGTGTGATGCTTCAAAGGCATTCGGCGTCATCGGCAAACCAGTAGTAGACAAAGTGTCAAAAAAAGGGAGGGGGTTGTTCAACGACTTAAAGACGAAGATGAAGGGCTCCACTCGCGCTGAGGCTGGGCCTGCAAGGACGCATTCTGAGGAGGCCTTTGCCCCTCCAACTCCCGATCCTAGCCTTGAGCAAGATCTTTCACGGCAGCATACCGGGACTTCTGTCGCGGGGGCCATTGACAATACAAGACACGACTGGGAGCGGAACATTAATACTGCTACTATCCTAGATACCCATGGCACGCGAGCCATATCCACCACACCTAAGAATGCGTCGCCCCCTCCAGTCCCTCTAAAGCGGCCAGGTCTTTCTAAGTATTCCTCTTCTCAGAATTCAGGGGCATCAATACCATCGAGTAATCTTGCCACACCTCATGCCGGGAGCACTGTGGAAGAAAAAATAAGCCTGTTTAATACTATGAGTGGGGAATTTACCGGCCGGTAGAGTTGGAAAGATTGCTACATAGTACTGGTAAACTAGCCGAGAGTGAGATTATTATCATGTAGTAGAGAGTATCCAGTTAGATCACAAAAGCCACCTTAATCCAAGTGACTTGAACATACCTCAGTCCCTCGGAAGTCATGTCATGATTTCGTTTTTGCAATGACTTATTGCATACACAGGTGCTTGTAAGCTTGCCAACAGTGTTTAGCCAGAACCCCGTGTCAGCAATCATATCAGTAATCTTCCGCGAGCTGCTGCTGTTGCGGTCAAGGATTTCTTTGATGAGACCATGAAGCATGTCTGTGGCTCAAGGTCAGAAAAGGCCGATCGGGCGCGGAGAAGCCGAGATATATACTTTGTGGTTTTCGTTCCGACTGTAAATTTTGTCAATACACAGTGGTGAGCAAATAAAACATATAAACTAAAGAACAACAAAAAAAGGCACACTTACCTTTTCATTTGGATAGGGATGGATACTGTCGGAGAGATCTGACATGTATAACAGATAGCCGCTGGCCAGCGTCAGCCAATCAGCAAAGAGCAGCCCCAGCTTAGCAATTCGACGTCGCGCTTGTCTCTGATTGGCCACAGCTAATTTTCCACTGTGAACTTTTCAATGCTGCATCTTCAACGTTTTATAAAATTTCATCCTTTGCCTCATTCTTTCATATAATTTATTTCTTTCAACTTTATAGGCAGCCGAGCTACCATAGAGTTTTCACGGCACAGTGAGCATTGTCACCTCATCCCCCAATGAGGCCGCTGTTTCATCGCCTCCCTATTCTTCTTTGTCGTCCTCTTCGAGCATCACCACGCATCACGGCATCTCATCGCCTCTTCACCATGTCTTCCGCACCAGCTGCCGCCCCTGCGCCGGCACCCACACCTGTCGCCAACAGCACTACCACAAACGGCGCTTCTCAAAATCGTCCGGCCAAGCGGCCCAACAATGCCAATCGCAACGGCAACAACCGCAAGGCGAAGCAGCAGAGAACGAAGCGCGAGCGCAACATCACGGAGGGCTCCACCGAGGAGGTGCTGCGCTGCGATATTGATGCTCTTCTGAAAGCCCGCCGTGAAGCTGCCAGCGCATGTGAAGAAGATGGCGAGACCACAGAGGCTGCGCAAACGGCGGAAGAGACCCTGCCTGAGCCCTTCACCGAGATGGAGGTGGAAATCCATGAGCTCTCGTCCACCGGCGATGGCCTTGGCATGGTTGCCGGCTCCGAACAGGTCTATGTCGTGCCCTTTACCGTCCCCGGCGACACTGCGCGCATCAAGGTCATCCGCCACGTGCGCGGCGAGGGCCACTCCCAGGCCGACTTCCTCTCTGTCGTCAAGCCATCCCCCCTGCGCGACGACACCCGCGTCAAATGCCAGTACTTTTCGCAGTGCGGCGGCTGCCAGTTCCAGATGCTCGACTACGCCGAGCAGCTGCGCCGCAAGAAGCGCATCGTCGTCAAGGCCTACGCCAACTTTGCCAACCTGCCCGCCGAGCTGCTCCCCGCCATCGACGACACCATCGGCAGCCCGCTGCAGTACGGCTACCGCACCAAGCTCACGCCGCACTTTGACGGACCTCCCGGTTATCGCCCCAGCAAGCGCGGCAAGAACCCGCGCACCCCGTTCCCCGCCTGCCCCGACATTGGCTTCATGCAAAAGGGCCGCCGCAAGGTGCTGGACATTGAGGACTGCCCGATCGGCACCGAGGCCGTGCGGCTGGGCAACACGCGCGAGCGCAAACGCATGCAGGACGAGTACACGAATTACCAGCGCGGCGCGACGCTGCTGCTCCGCGAAAACACGGCCCGCCATCCCAAGGACAGCGAGGCGGCCAAGGCCGAGCTCGCGCCGTACACGGTCAAGTCCGAGTCTGGCGACTTTGTCGATGTCAAGTCGTGCGAGACGGATTCCAAGGCCACCACGACGGAGTACATTGGCGACTACATCTTCACCAACCCCGCCGGCTCCTTTTTCCAGAACAACAACTCCATCCTGCCCGTCTTCACCTCCTACATCCGCGACCGCATCCTCCCCCAGACCGGCACGCCCATCAAGTACCTCATCGACGCCTACTCCGGCTCCGGGCTCTTCACCATCACCCTCTCCTCCGTGTTCCAGCACTCCGTCGGCATCGACATTGCCGGCGCGTCCATCGACTACGCGCGCAAAAACGCCGCCCTCAACGGCCTCGGCGAGGACCGCTGCCGCTTCATCGCCGCCGACGCCGGCGAGCTCTTCCAGTCGGTCACGTACGACGCCGACGAGACCGTCGTCGTGCTCGACCCTCCGCGTAAGGGCTGCGACGCCAGCTTCCTGGCCCAGCTGCGGCGGTTCGGGCCCCGCCGCGTGCTCTACGTGAGCTGCAACGTCCACACGCAGGCGCGCGACGTGGGTGTCCTGGTGCGCGGCGAGGGCGAGGGCCGACGGTACGAGATTGAGAGTCTGGTGGGCTTTGACTTTTTCCCGCAGACGGGTCACGTTGAAGGTGTGGCCATCTTGAACAGAGTGGAAGAGTAAGCGTTGGATCATCATCAACAGAATCATTTATACACTAGATTAGATTTTGCTTCCGTCATATTGCTGCATTTTAGATATCCCATGTATGAGAAAAGGAGACGAAAAGTTATTAATTTCATGAAGCTACCAGCTATAGAGCGATGCAAATTCCCAACGCCAAATGTCAAGCCCAATTTTCCGTACCCTATGCACAAATACGTCTGCCAATCTTCTTCATAACACGGTTTTCACTCATCATCTTTCAGGAACTCTACGTGCAGGCACCTATTCAATCTCCCTGACTTCTCTTTCAAGGAGCGGCTTTAGTGCATGCGCCGTCGTCTGCACCACTTCCGGCCGCCTGCTCTTCTTAAGGCAGTCCTTGAGAACCTCCACGCCGCCCTCTTCACGAATCTTGTCGCGCGCATCGCTGCCGATCTCACCTTCCGCAGACACCATGTTGAGGATAGTGACGACGCCGCGGTGGCGCAGATCCTCGTTGTCGTCGACGCACATACCGAGGATGACCTTGACGCCGCGCTTCCTGTGGACGATGCCTCGCACCACATTCTCGAATCCGGTCAGGGACGCGAGCGCGCCACCGGCCGCACTACGGGTGGCTTCATCTTCAGCATCGGCCAGCGCAAGCAGAATATGAAGCCGTTGGTTGGCGTGCACGCTTCCGTCGGCGTAGAGCGCGATGCCTTCAGGCGACTGCATCAAATTGCAGACGAGTTCGACTGCGGCTTTGGATACGAGATGGTTCGAGGAGAGAAGTTGCTCTTCTATGTGGCTCCAGGCGTTGCGGATAATCTGGTGTGCGATTTCGGGACCTTCCATTGACGCCAAATTTGTCAGAGCCATGAGAGACTCAAACGTGGGGAGCAGGTCGAGACGGTCAGAGGCTGGTGCAGGCGGCAGGATCGACACCAACGGCGCAATGGCAGCATCAATAGGGTTGGCTCGGGTGCCACCAAAGACAAGCGCCGGGTTGATGCTGATGAGAATGCGGGCGAGGGCCTGCGCGGCGCTCCGTCGAGCTTCGTGTTGGTTCTCTTTCAGTGCGGCCCAAGCCACGAGCAAAAGCTTGACTGCTCCTTGCTGGGCAAGCTGCCCACGAATTGACTTGATTGTGGTAAGCGAAAGAATGATGTTGACAATAATTCCGAGGGAGGCCGCAGAATCATGTTTGCCGTGCGCCACTAGCACAGGCGTGATGCCGGCCTCAAACACAGCCTTGCATCGAGCGTCGACATGTTCGTCATCATCAAGTGGATCGAGACCCTGACCCTTGCCTTCCGCATTTGCATAAGACTTTAGTTGTGCCATTTTCTTCTCTTCCTCTGTAAGTAGTGGTCTGTATCTTGTCAGATTCTGGAAAATGCTCAGTGCACCGTACGTTGTTGGTGAACGAGGTGGAGCTTTGGAGAGAGTTGCGAGCAGCTTTTTGAGCAATTCGGCGTCTTTGATAATGGTTTCTTTGATTTTTGGTTGCAGGGATGCGTAAGCAAGGCCTTCAATGGAATGCTGTTTTCCATGGTCTTCATCTCGGAGAATCATCTTAGTGAAGAGGCCAGACAATTCTTCTATGGATGTGACGGCGGATTCGACGCGGGATTCATTCGGGTCTGACAAGGCAGCCGGTTTTGGCACAGCCTATTGTTGTCTCTTAGCATCACTGCTCAGGGTGGAGGTCTCGCGAGCTACTCACGCGAAGTTTGGCCAGGATGACGGCTGCGAGGTATTGAACCTGCTCCGAATGCTGCCTCATGGAAACCGATCCCTCTTCGCCTTGCAGATTCGGCTCTTCGCTCAGTCGTCGTCCCATGTCAGTCGCATACTGTTCCACGACTTCCTCGAGCCATTCCACGCAGTATTTCTGAATCGCCTCGCGACACCGGCCGTCCATGCAGGCGGCGTTGAGCATCTCCAGCACCGCCGTCTCGACCTTGCGGCTCTTCCACTCCCTGCGCATCAGTGGCCCCAGCGAGCTCAGGAAGCCCTCGTTGAGGAACATTTCCGTCGTCAGGTCCGGCACGATCGGGAACGTGGCGGCGGCGACGCAAAACGCCACAATGTAGTCGTCGTAGGTGCGGCGCTGGACGCGGTCGAGGAAGAAGGCGCGCAGCTTCTGGGAGCCGTCGTCGCCGGCGGCGCGCATGTAGGCCGAGGTGGTGAGGACGGCGTGGCCGCGCACAATCTCAGGCTGGCGCATGTCGAGGTAGCAGAGGATGGTGTCGACGCAGTCCGAGTCGATGAGTGCGCAGATGGTCTTGTGATCTTTGTTCGCTTGCTGGAAGGCGGCGTCGTCGTTGAGCATCTTGGTGAGTAGATCGAGGTCGCGACAGGTCTCCTCGTCCTCCTGGCCGCCCTCCATGAGCCGGGCAAAGACAAGCAGGGTCTGGTCCTGCACAGAGGCGGCCGGGCCAGAGGCCTGTATGGTCTCTGCGGCGGTAGCCATGGTGAGAAGTTTGGCTGCAGAGGCAAAATAGATTTCTGCGAATTAAGCTGTCATTAGAGCAGAAAGGGGGATGAAACTCGAGCTGTCCAAGTGCGGGTGGTTGTGTTTGAAGAATGGAGAAGATTAGGTTGGCTGCCCCTCCATGACAGCTCAGATAAGAAAGAGTAAGCTCTGGTTATCTTGTGCATCTCCCCCACTACTTCCGCTTTGCATGTGGGTGGGCTTCAAGGTGGCGTAAATTACTTTACGCAGTATTATTTTGAGTCGCGCGGAAAGTAAGACGCAGTTAAACATGTTGCTTTACTTATTACTGGCCTGCTGACAACGTTTGTAGTAATAGTATTGCAGCGTGTGTATGCTTCTGTCTTTCAAACTTCGGTTTCCCTGGCCAGTCGGGTGGTCGAAAACCATATATTCACCAATACAGAGTGCATCAATATGATGTAGGCAGCGAACATATTAATCTTGGGTTTTATCAAGTCCCAAGGTCTCTATTGCTGCAAAGGGACTGTCTACGTCATCTTGGCTTGCAACTACGCCGTTCGCTAGCGCAGCGACTTCAGCTTCACACCGTTGCCACATTTACGCAGATTCTGGTAATTCACTCATGCGTACGCTTTGTAAGAAATATGTGGGTTGGCTGGATCTATAGCTGAACAGATCTAAGATAGTTCGGCAAACCACTCGAGCTTCGACGAACTGAGTGTAAGAGAAGATTGACCGAAATATATGCTCAGGGCTGCCACTGGAGGCAATTAGGCGGACTACTAAAGTCGTTGCATGGGAAATAGTAATACCTGCCTACTATTTCAATATATTTGATATACTACTAGAATAACCCCAAGGTCGCCTTTTATTAAACCTTTCCCTGTAACGAGTGCTGGCGCATGAGGCTGCCGCTAAACCACTGCTAGGTTCAGTTTCCACAGCGGTTCCCCATGCCCACTAAAATGCCCTACAGGGACAGTTTACAGAGGCTTCTGCCGCCTTCAGCGCTCCAGCATCACGTGGATTGGCGCCTGTGAACTTGACATCGAGCTTTCGTGCAAGTTCTGGTGACAGCCTCGTGCTCGTGCCGCCTCCAACAATTTTCTTATACCCGCCCATCCGACTCACGACACCATTCCGTGCTCGAACAACGCAGCTGCAACACGCCTCTATCATCTCACAGCTACGGATCATTTACAACAACTTGCGAAACACAGCTTTACGTCCTCGAAACCCGCCGTCACACGATCGATCTGCATGCATCTTCACGTATAGCACAACGAACGCTTTTCCCAAGCCACGACACCTGGTCATTCGCGACTCTCGACCTCGTAGCTAGCTCCGCCGCCCCGAGCATCGCGGCCGCCCGACAATGGACGCCGTCGACTACTCGGAGCACTACGAGGTCAGCACGGTCGAGGAGACGCCCTCGCTGCTCTCCGTCATCATCGACACCAACCCGCGCGCCTGGGCCGTCCTCGACGACGGCAGCCTGCCGCTGTCGCTGACCACCGCCGTCGCCAACCTCCTCCTCTTCATCAACGCCCATCTCGCCTTCAGCGGCGCCAACCAGGTCGCCGTCATCGCCGCGCACGTCAACCGCGCCGTCTGGCTGTACCCATCCTCTTCCTCCGCCGCCGCCGCCGCCGCAGCCCGACCGAAAGCATCACACGACGATGATGTCGACATGACAGACGCCCCCGCGGGCGGTAACGCTGCTCCCTCACCGTCCGCGGCGAATAAATACCCGCAGTTTGCGCACATCGAGGCCACCGTCCTCGCCTCGCTCAGGAAGCTCATGGCCGAGACGACGGCGCAGGACCTCGACAGCACGACGACGCAGCTGTCCGGCGCTCTGACGCTCGCCCTCTGCCACATCAACAAGGCGGCGCGCGCCCTCTCCGCCTCGGACACGGCGCTGCTTGACGCCGCGCAGGCCAACGGCACCACGCCGCCGTCGCCCATGAAGGGCCGCATCCTCGTGCTGTCCGTCTCCGACTCGGAGCCCACGCAGTACATCCCCACCATGAACGCTGTCTTCGCCGCCGCCAGCAGCCGCGTCGCCGTCGACACGCTCGCGCTGGCTGGCGACGCCACGTTTCTGCAGCAGGCGTGCTTCAACACGGGCGGCATCTTCCTGCGCGCCGCCAACCCGCAAGGGTTGCTGACGTATCTCATGTTCGGCATGATTGCCGATACCGAGGCGCGCGAGGCGCTGGTGACGCCCACGCACGATACCGTCGATTTCCGCGCCGCCTGCTTCTGCCACGGCAACGTCGTCGATACCGGCTTCGTCTGCTCCATCTGCCTCTCCATCTTCTGCGAGCTGCCGGACAACGCCGAGTGCCTGACGTGCGGCACGAAGCTGGCGCTGGGCAACTACGGCGCTAAGCCCGCCGTGGTGCCGAGAAAGAAGAAGAAGAAGAAGAAAATCATCAACGGCAGCGGGAGGGAGGAAACCATGAGCGCTACGGGGACGCCGTTGAGATAGTTCCGGCAGCAAGCACGAAGTCCATGATAATCACAGTGGCCAATGGCCCAACCAAAAAGGATGACACTAGAGAGGCACAAAACAGTCCCCGGGTCACCATGTATAGAGTAGAAAAGATACCAGCGATTTGAATCATATACAACTTTTATTCAATTTTCTAATTTTTGTCTGGGTAATTCTCTAGGTAGCTGCGTATGCTTTGCTCTCCGTTGCCTACTTGGTTGAAATCTTGCGGGAGCCATGGGCAATGTCGCCACCTTCAGGCAAACGAGACATGACACAGGTTGGCGTCGGATCTTTGCCGCCCATAGACGCGAGCGCAAAGGAGTCCGTATTGTGCGCAAAGTGAAGATAGTAACCTCCTCGAGTCTTCTTCACAGCCATGACGCCAATGGCACCAGCTGACGGCCCATTGCAGACACCAGGATGACCCATGAAATCCTTTGCAATGAACGACTCCATTATGGCGGTTTCGTCGTAATCTTGCACATCTGAACCTGCGGGCCCCTTGCGTGTGTTGTTGTAAAGCCGCTCCGCACAGCGCTGGGATGCCATTGTCGTCGCCATGTGTTCACCTGTGCCACTGGTTACGGCAGCCACCGACACTGCGTCCTCATCATCAGGTTGGCACGGGACGACTGCAGTTCCGACACCAACTAAAGCGGCAGGTCCGAGTCGCCCGCGATGTTTCATTCCAATGCCTCCAGATGAAGAACCAGCGGCAATGCATCCTTCTTCGTCGATTGCGATGGCGCCAATCGTGTCGGTAATTTGATCTTCTTCGTCATCGGACAGCTGATGTTGGCGCTTAGCCGGCGCATCTTCACTGTCTTCATGTCCATCCAAGAGACGTTTCTGTTGTTTTCGACGTTGTTTTGGCTGCTGCCATGCCGCTGGATCCTCGGTCGATCCCTCTTTCGCCAGAATCACAAGGTCGTCGGGTTCGCCGTCGTTGGCGCGGGGCTTTTCTGGACGTTGCACCGAAGTATACTGCTTGCTCGAACTTGTCCCGTGATATGCACTTTTCCAAGATGGATTTTTAGCATGCTTCCAGGCGTTCTGAGTTATGCCCAACGTCGTCAACTCAGCCTGCTGGGCATCATCCATGCCCGGAGGCGGCAAGTAGGGCGAGTTAGGCTGGCCTTCATTCCAAGTTCCTGACATAATTGCCGCAGTATGATCGCGAGGGAACGAAATGGTGGGCTTTCCGGGAAGAGTCTCGTATTGGCAAGGCGCACAGTTCATGGCTGGTGTGCCCTTTTGCGCACTGCTAGCTTCTTTTGCCCTGGCTTCGGCCCTCAGTAAATCGTCCTGCCAGCGCAAGAAGCGATCTCGAGAATTTTTGGAAACCAAATAATCGTTCGAAAATGTCGCCATTCCGTGCTCCTCGGCAAATATTTTGGCGCCCTCTCCGACAAGAGCATTGGGCGGGACGCGCCTTAAGCTCAATGGTCGTTTACTGCCGTCAAATATTAGCTTGGCGAGGGAAATTGGATTTCGCACATCTAGAAAGGTTAGTCAAAAGGCCATTCCTCGGTGTAAATTGACTTGCTAGGTACGGCGCCACATGCACCGCTGCGGCCAAGGTGATCGACTATCGTCGCGTCACACTCAACCGTGCCGTCGATGGAGAGGTTGGAACCGTAGCCGGCATTCGTGATTTCTTTATCTTCCAAGACACGGAGTGAGGCTTCGACGGCTTCTGTAGCACTGGCTCCTGCTTTTAGAAATCGCATGCCCATTTCTGCGGCTCTGGAATGTTTCCGTTAGAATGCGTATGGCCGTTTGGTCCAGCCTGTACTTACGCAACGCAAGCCTTGAGATGGACGTCCTCATTCTGGTGGCTGTGGAAGCCGGCACCGGCGTGCAGAAATATGGCGGGCGTGCATCGTTTCCGCAGTTTCTGCCCCAGGACACGATCCAATGCTCCGTCGGTGTTGCTGATTTCGGGCTCTGCTGACAGGCGAACGGGGTGTCGACAGCCAGCCATGGCTGGCAAGGCTAGCGATTGACGACTACCATAAGCATAGGCGGAGCGAGGATAATGCTGCTGAGTATAAATACTGTAGCTTAGGTTTCGACGGCGATGATGATGAATTGGTGCGGTGGCGGCGGCGACCTGTAGTTGACTGCAATGGCAGATGCTGATGAACGCAGTATGATCGAGGGTTAAGCAGGAAGCGTAGTGACGGCGGTCTCGGCACGTTTACCGATAGCACGTGGTGATGTCTGTCAGGGAAGGAGCATGCTCAAGTCAGGAAACACTTGGGGCTGTATTTGCATGTGTCAACCTCAGCAAAGCAGGTTTCTGCGTTTTTGATGCTACTGATGCTGTTGGTGATGTTTATGTAGGTCGGAGATGCTTGAAGCTAGGCTGGCGTTTTGGTGGTTAGGTTCTTGGTGGGGTGAAATGCAGCAACACCAACGGAGGCATCCACAGCACCCCGAGTGTTTAAATGATTCCATATCAGAGTTCTATCTTGATGGCTTTATAGATCTCATATTTATTAATCAATACACTTGGATTACAGTGATGCCACTGCCGAGCGAGCACTTCCTATGTTTCCTTCCAAGCCACCAATGGCATTAGACTTGATAGATGGCAATATTCGAATGTTCTTAATATACTTGCACTCATATGATAAATCACTAGGTTTATTATCTATACCATGATACAAGCATTGAATTAACCAGCAATTCTTCATCACCGCCAGTACACGTGATGGGTGGGGTCTTGATGACAGCCCACCAGCTAGCCGCATCATGGCCACCAAACGACGCAGAAAGCTACGCAAGCTCCGTCTCCTCAGCCATCCAGTTCACCCCACATTGCGTCAGGCATCCTCCCACGACCTCCTCGCTCTCGCAACACCACGCCTGCACGCCCGCTCCTCGCCAATTCTCTCGCCATAGACCTCGCCGTACACGGTTCTCCCTCATCATGGCGAACCAGACTCCTGCCGTTGTCATGGACAAGTGCGTCGACTGCCCCGCTCCACTGCGTCGTCCTCCCCCAGCTTCGTTGGCTAACGTATAGCGATTCAACAGCGGCACGGGCTTTTCCAAGCTTGGTACGCCGAGTCCCCCGGTCCGATGCGCAATACTCGATGTCGATGCTAATATAACCGCTCTCAGGCTTTGCTGGAAACGATTCCCCGTCCTTTGTCTTCCCGACTGCGATTGCGACCAAAGGCCCCGCTGCTGGAGGCGGCGGATCCGGCTCTGGTCGTCCTGCTGTCGCCAACAAGCCGTCGTTCCTCACCGGAGGCGCTGGTCCCGCCAGCAGTCACTTGAGCTCCAAGCGCGGTACCGAAGACCTCGACTTCTTCATCGGCGACGAGGCAATCAACGCTGCGTCCGGTCCCGGTAAGCGCGCATAGCAAGCCACAATAAGAGCGTCGCTAATCCATTAGGCTACGGCATTCACTACCCCATTCGCCATGGACAAATTGAGAACTGGGTAAGATTCGCGAATTCAATATCTGGAGATATTTGCTGACACAATCAGGACCACATGGAACGTTTCTGGTCCAACTCCATCTTCAAATATCTACGCGTCGAGCCCGAAGACCACTACTTCCTTCTCACCGAACCCGTCAGTCTGTGCGATGTCTCATTATCGAGTAGACCCTAATTATGAACAGCCTCTGAACCCCCCGGAGAACCGCGAAAATACCGCCGAAATCTTCTTCGAGTCCTTCAACTGTGCGGGCATGTACATCGCCGTCCAAGCCGTCCTTGCGCTCGCCGCCTCTTGGACCTCCTCCAAGGTTACCGACCGATCTCTTACCGGTACTGTCATCGACTCCGGTGATGGTGTCACTCACGTGATTCCCGTCGCTGAAGGATATGTCATCGGTTCCTCGATCAAATCCATCCCCATCGCCGGTCGCGACCTCACGTACTTTGTGCAGTCGCTGCTGCGAGACCGTGGCGAGGCCGACTCGTCTCTCAAGACTGCTCAAGAAATCAAGGAGAATCACTGCTACGTCTGCCCTGATATTGTCAAGGAGTTCGCCAAATACGATCGCGATCGCAGCCGTTTCCTGAAGCACACCGTATCGCTGCCTGGCGGCCGCGAGGTTGGCGTTGATGTCGGCTACGAGCGATTCCTGGCCCCCGAAATTTTCTTCAACCCCGAAATCTACAGCTCCGACTTCCTGACTCCTCTTCCCGTCGTTGTCGATGGCGTCATTCAGCAGTCGCCCATTGACGTTCGTCGTGGTCTGTACAAGAACATTGTCTTGTCTGGTGGCAGCACTCTTTATAAGGATTTCGGAAGACGTTTACAAAGAGATATTAAGCTCCTGGTGGATGACCGCATTCGTGCCAGTGAGGTCCGTAGCGGTGGTGCTCGCAGTGGTGGTCTCGATGTCCAGGTCATTAGCCACAAGCGTCAACGCCATGGACCCTGGTTCGGAGGCAGTCTGCTCGGTCAAACGCCCGAGTTCCGTTCATACTGCCACACCAAGGCCGAAGTACGTGGTTCTAGACCCAATGACGAGATGAAACTAACGCAGAACAGTACCAAGAATACGGGCCGAGCATCGTGCGCAGATTCCAGCTCCTGGGTGGCCCTGGTGGCTCTTAGCTGCATTTATTCTACGCCAAATACCTTTTCCAGCCGATATACACTTACAGGTGCGCGAGGGGCGAGATGCATGTTAGACTTGGGAGAGTGTCAAAGTGGTGAGAAAACGGTGGTGCGGCGACAAGACCATAAATATGATGACGCGGCAACGGTCTCGAGAGAGTTTATTTATCAATTTAAAATCAGCTATTTCCATTTTTTTCACGTTCTTATTAGCCAACCCATTGCGTACGCTTCCAAGTGGCTGCCTGAAATCTGATGTTGCAGGGTAGCTGCCTACCACATTTAGTGATCGAGTACACAGCTCGTTACTCATCGCACAGTTACTCGGGTCGAAAAAAAATCCTAAAGGAGGGAAATACTGTTTAATTAAAAGTCATACAAGTCACAGCTAGGTAAGCCAATACTTGGAGGTCGGTGGTATATGCAATTGGGCTCCAAGTCAAGCGAATCACGATACATGATGGTTTATAGAGGCCACCTGTGAAACCCAAATATTCGATTCACGCACAAGGCTGGTGCCTGTTCAGTTTATCAAATGACCCTAGTCGGACTGCTTAAACATTCATATTGCAAAATAACTTAAATATTGCCTATATCACCCCAAATCCATCACATAAGCACTGCTACTACCAAACCGTCTCGTCTGCCTTCCAAGCCAGTCCGTTGAAGAAGATTTAGCTCCAATATAAAAGAATACATCACGTTCTAAATTTCTATGCGTCGCAGCATCTTTGTCTAGCAGACTACCAATTTTTATAGTAAGACCTCTTTTTTGGATCCTTTTTAAAATATGATTGGGTGTTGGTGACTGCGCTGCACCGTTTCATGAGCTTCCGAACAGCAGCATCTTGATTTAAGAGAAGCATTCATATATTGCGCAATTATGTTCCTAATCTGCTCCGCTTAACCTTCTTCAATATGTGTCTCATGGCCCGCTTTATTTTACTCCTTTAATACTCGACTTATATCGATTTGCTTGGGCTCCTCCTTGGTGTACGGATCATACAACGTGACGACATTCGGAATCGCAAGCCCTTTATATGTCAAAAACTTCTTTACATCTTCAATCTTGACATTATGGTGCTGCGTCACCGCAGATACCTCATCCATCATCTGCTTCTCCGCCTCCGTCACCGTGGTGTTGTACTCGATGCGCACGCCCCATTCCTCCCACAGCAGCAGCTCCTTCTTATCCAGCGCCGCCAGGTCGTGCAGCACATTGTGCGCAATAAACGCCAGACCGCGGATCTCTGGCGGCGAGCTCACGTAACCTGTATAATTGTACACATCGACCGGCGCCGTGCCGTTGTGGATCGCCAACCACGCCTGCGGTGCCGTCTGGAAGTCGATGCCGGGCCGCAGATCCAGCACGTCCACCTTGCGTCCCTGCACCTCGCCGACCCAATCGGCCGGCATGTTGGCGTCCACGAGCCGCCAGCGCGAGTCGGCCGGGTCCCAGATCTCGGCAACGACATGGTCCTGCATGTAGCCCGGCGCAGAATACGGGCAGAAGCCCACGCGCATGCGCGCCGCGTAGCCATGGCTGCGTGCGAGGCAGACAAACAGCAGCGCATAGTCGCGGCAGCAGCCTACAGTACGGCCTAGTGTGTCTCGGTCCTTGGACAGCGTGGCGCCGGGGCCTCGGGTAAAAATGCGAGTGAGCATGGCGTCGGCGTAGCGAGTGTCAATCTCACGCTGGCGCTCGGGCAGAACATCTTTCGCGCTGGCGGCGTAGTGCAGGACAAGTTGGTTGGCAGCGTGATGCAGTGAGGCGATATCAGAGGGCAAAGCTGCGATTGCTTCGAGGGCGTCATCGCCGGGTTGGGAGACGGGGCTGTGGCCGAGCCAGTATTCAGACATGTTGCAAAGTATGATTGACTAGAGAAAATTTGGTAGAGTAAATAGAAGCCTCAAGGCAAATGGTCTTATTCATTAAAAAGAATGATTTCAGCTGCGTTCTGTTGCTCCCTTATATGCCCGCTAAAGCCATCTCGATAAGTACACTGACGACAGGGCTGACGACTGGGTGACGACCCCGCTGACGCAGCCGAGAATACTTGCCTTCATGTGTGCTGAGTTGTCGATTGTCTCAGCCTTGTTGACGCAGCCCAAACGAATACGGATAAATCCTTTCAATTAATATATTTCCTTGAACCCGGCGCGGGGTAACGAATTGAATGTGACTTGCGGAGTGCGCCCTTGACAAGGAAAAAATACGGATTCCGTCGCACATTGACGTATTTATCTAGAGAATCCAAGACTTTTATTTCTTCTCACCGCTTAAAATCTACAATAACAAACAGTTTGACGCAGTGTATATTTATGTTCTGTCCAGATCATATCGGATGCAGCCCATGTCTTTGCAGATCTGACTAACAGGTCCCACGCGTCTAAGGCAACCACCACTCCAAACGGCCTAGCCCTCGTAGAAAAAGCTCACCACCCCGGTAAAAT
Source organism: Paracorniculantispora psalliotae (assembly GCA_002796755.1). NCBI lineage: Eukaryota > Fungi > Ascomycota > Sordariomycetes > Hypocreales > Cordycipitaceae > Paracorniculantispora > Paracorniculantispora psalliotae. The sequence continues at coordinate 339,318 of PHFE01000118.1, forward strand.
ACCAAATATACGGCAATTAAATCAATTATGATGATGCCCTATAATCGTGCGCGTCGGGGGGTCTAGCGGGTTAGGGTTGCGCCACGGCGTCGTGTACCGAAACTCGGCCCATCCCGAGTAGCCCGAGCTGTCGCCACCCTCGACCTTGAAGACGTAGTCCTTCGAGGCCTCGCACGGCCCATACGTAAACTGCATTTCACGACCACCAATCTCGTACTGCTGCTCATCAAAGCCGCCCGCGTAGCTTACGCGGTAGAGGATCTTTGTGTATCTGAGGCGCCACTCGGTCGGGTTGTCCCAGCCGATGGTGATGTAGCCGTTGCTGTTGTCGTAGGAGATGACGTGCAGATTGGTGGGCTCCCAGTCGGCAAGGACGGAGGTGGCCGAGGCCAAAAGGGCGGGGAGGAGACTGGAAAGCTTCATTTTTGGTGGTATGAAATAACAGATTGAGGTTGGACCTACATGGTTGCGCTCAGCGGCGGCCGACGTTGGTATTATATAGGCTACAGTTCATTGTGGTATTTGCAGGTGCGCTTGGGGTAGCAGGAGAAGACCCAGTAAGGTAAGCATAAATATCCGCCCCTTCGGACGCAAGTGAGAGAACGACGGTGGGATATCTCCGTTTAGAAACTACTCGCTGCGTGAATTCCAAGCTGTCTAGCTGCAGCAGAGCTGTGACACCCTTCCGAGCGATGCCGCGGCACGAATCTGGATGTGATTGGGCCGAAGGATAGGGCAGTTAGCTCTGCTCGGCGGACAAGACATGCTGGTATATTCGGAATACTGTGCCCGCAACCTGGTCTGTATAGACAGGTACAACGCCATCTCTACGAAGCAATTGCGGACTGGTAAATTCTATCTGCCAAGTGCTCGTGACTTGGGTAGCAACTCTGCTATGTCCATGTCTAGCCACTGTTTTATGCTAATTGTTTTTGGCTTCCTGCTGAGTATCGGCGCGGCGCTGGGGACCGTAGAGCCAGACCGTTGTTACCTTTAGGCGCAGGGTTGGGGTGCGATAGCTTGCGTGGGAATAATACAGACCAGCATCAAAGCCAACTAATTTTTCCTAGCAAAGAGTATCTTGTTCGGGCTTCAGGGCCTTCCCAGTTCGTTTCTTGCATTTTAGCCCAATATTGCTTCTGAAAGTTCGTACGTAGCATAGTGTAGTTCAGAAACCCGTGGTCCCGCCTGTTTTTAGTGTACCTAACTAGTGGCTGGTTCAGAAGCATTGACACTGCCTAGACAGGATTTGACTGACGCTATGCAATAGGAGTTGTGTAACACAAACGACTTGTCAAAGGATATGGGCTGCATACGTACGCCCAAAAATAACAGCCATAAACAAATTTAGCAGTAGCTGATCAAAATCCCGCAAGTCTGAGCTCGAGCCATGATTTCCAACTTGCCAGTTATTGGGCGTCCCGTGGTTCTGTCAGGCGATCGGCGAGCTGCCACGCTACTGCCTGAAGGGCTTGTGGAGTCGTGGTCGTGAAAGTCGCGGTACTCTCATCTTGAATCGTCTAGATCCATGATGGCGACCCAGCACCTCTCGAGCATGCATCAAAACAGAGCAATGTAGGTGGTGTTACTAGAGGAAGGCATTTCGCACCAAACTTTCGACAATGATGGTACAAAAGCCTGAATCGGCTCAGAAAACAAAGCTGGTCATCCTGACAGTGTGGATGCGCCAATCGAAGGCGAGGCCAAAACTGGAAGGTCTCTAATTTATATTAGTAGTGTTCGGAGCTGCCTTTCTGTATTTGACCGCCATAATAATCTTGAGGGCTTTCATTCACACCATACGACAGTCGCGACTAGTGCTTACTCTATGCAAGCAGTGCTGTTACATTGGGTGCTAAACGTGCAGCGTAGCAACGGTATTGCGCCGAAGACGAAACCGAAAAGCTGATTTATGTGTCTCCCAATCCTTCTTTTTCTCTATCATCCTGCTAGGTTGGGATTTTGCACACTGCCCGAAACTCTGTGACAAGATTCATAATGAAAGTCTCCATACTGGCGCTCGTGGCGTTACTGACCAAGTGTACTTTGGCTTCTCTACCAGAAAAGCTTGAGCACTCGGACGCTGAGCAAGTGTACAATCTGCACATTAGCCAGTCCTCATTCACGTTGAATGACGCGTACGACTTTTCTTCCAATGGTAGCAGCAGTGACGGAAAATACAAGATTGATGTCCAGGAGAATTCTGGGACGATCACACAGAACGGCAAAGTGACCAACGTCGTCGTCAGCCAACGAATTCCCTGGGCCGGCGTTCGCACCTTGTATGCTGTCATGGGCGTGAATTCGGAAGCCGTTGTGATGGGCTGGTTGTACTGCACCAACCAGAACACTATTGAAGATCTTTGGTTGGAGGATACCACTGGATCTATTGGCTTCACATCTGCCGCTGGAAGCCCTGTGGTAGGCTATTGTCAGGAATCGAATGCAGCGAAAGCTGCAACACTCAGTGTATCCGACGAGGACATATTGGTGTCGTTCCCACAAGCATATCCGACAATGGATGGCGGCTCTAAGCTCTCTCTGAACGGTACCGGTGCCGGCAGCGTCATATTGGATGGTGGAAGATTTGACTTGGCACCATTTGCTGTCGTTGACTGTTCCGACTGCCAAACCGCATCTGGACAATCAGGAAATGGCTGGTTTGAAACGCACAGTGTCATGAAAGCCATAGAGTCAGACAATATTTGTCTTGGCATCTTTTATCTTCCCATTCAGTCTACAGGAGACGTTCAACTGTCTTATGTGAACTGCTTCGGAGCACAAATTGGTGACCAAGTTTTTCATGGTGTAAGCTACCGACTGCCTGCTCGGCGATCCGCAAGTCTGGCTACATTGGTTTCGCATAAAGCTCTTCTGCCTCATTAAATCTCCAAGCCATGTCTCAAACATGCTTTTGATAGCTATCAATACATAACATGACAACGAAAGCAAGTCGAATGGTATGGCAGTGGTCTTAGGGAAGCGCCCGAAACAGAGAGCAGGATTCTTGCTCGCTGAGCCGTGGAATCTTAGCCAGCACTGTTCTTTCGAGCGCCATGCAAGGTGAAGTTAATGCAATAAGCCACTGGTTGAGAGTCCTTGGCTCGGTGAAACTGATATGCTCGAAAATTGCATTTCGCGGTTGCGGGAGCTAGCGTCCAAGCGTGTTCTGCCTCGCGGCTTGTGCATTCATGTGCATTGGCATTCGCCGTTTGCGAGTGTCTGTCAAATATGCGCGAGTGCTATATTCAGCCAAACTTTACGCTGTTAAAGATATAATGCACCACTCAAGCTGGCGCATTCGCATCCCGACATCCTACTCCTCGGCTGTTGTGATGCTGTCGTAAAATTTTACTCAGCCGTCGTTGGTGTGCTCAGCTTGCTATATTTTCACCAGCAACTGTTGGGGGCTTTCAGGAGTACTTGGATGGGATTGTGGTGGGTTGCAAAATAAGTCGTAGGCATCGCTGAGGTTTAAAAAACATCTTACGGCGGGCTCACTACTCTTCGGCGCCACAAATGTGACGATTTAAAGTTAGGCTGGGCATAATAATCTATTAACCATAAATAATGCCAAAAGCGTGAAACTTTGACATCTGCGAGTAGTACGTGATACTGACTCGCCGTTTAGCTTGCTTTGCGCATGCGCGCGAGATTCAGTCTAGCTGACTCGGCGAGGGGCTGTGGCGATGTTCCGCATTTCAAGAGCAGTCAAAAAAATAAGGGGAAAAGCTGATTGACTCAATTAATATTAGCTAATAGAGACTTGATTAGAAGTTACAGAAAGATTGCGGGGGATGGAAAGCCTGCGAAGCGGCTTTCCCGCAGATCCATCAAAACTACGACGGCATGGAGCATCAGCAACAGAGCTAATAATTCGCAGGGATCAATACGTTAGCATATGCGCGCTTTACAGAGTTCTATTTTTAACAGATTGAACGACTCATAGAACATTAAGCTCCGTAGTAGTTAAGCAATGACTCTAGCTTAGAACTAGATGATTATCTGCTGCGTTAGTGCTTAACCCACGATAATACACTACATGGAAACGCAACTGTTCGTCTCTAACGTAACATTTATGCCTGGATATGGGGTGCTCATGCTATAGCTGTCTTTGTTCGTATTTCTAGGGCTGTATTGGTAATCCGGTCCTATACCGCCAGCCGACTCTAACCAAGCACTTGGGCAGTGTCACAAGGCATCGACGGTTAGCATTTCAGCTGTTTAACAAGCTTCGTTTATGAAGAGAAGTATTTTAGGACAACTCCGCGCCAGCACCCTGATGTTATATATTATAGCCTCCCCCCCTACAAGTACTGCGTCTCGACCTACCTCCAGTACCATTACTCTCAAGACATTCTCGACCCCCCTCTTATCTTTAAGACATTCTATCTGGCAGCGATCATGAAGGCCACTTATTTTCTACCCCTTGTTCTTACTGCGGCCTCTGCGGCACCTCTTGACGCCAGCACCATTATAGATGCTGGTATGGACCAAGCAAAGGGGATGGCCAAGGATGCTTTGTTGAAATACATCGACGACGAAACTGGCCGTGGTTGCAAGTGGGCAGGTTCGTTTTTCTTTACAACATTGTGTGAATGTCGACCCTAATTGTCCGAATAGAATGCGGTGCGGATATCGTCTCAATGGGATTTAACTGCTTTACTGCAGGAATGATGTTTCTTATGGGTAACTATCTATTCCCTTCCCCATGTGCATTGTTTGGATACTAACGCTGCTGCAGATCCATGGGCCGATATGGCTTGCTTTAAAGCGCACAGCGCTGGTCAAGTAAGTGGCCTGAAACGTGACAGTTCGTTGTCCGAAGTCTGTCGTCAGCTAATCGAGGAATACAGGATCACTGCAAAACATGCAGCCCTATTTAAGGCCGTCTAGAAAGAGTAACCATACTTATCTATCTCCAAAGGGACATCAGGTAATACCAGAGGTATTATGACTTCGTTCAGGGATGTTTATAGACATTTTAGCAGTTTGGCTGCTACGAATAGACAATGTAGTGTACTCAATATATGCATATTTGCTTAATTCGTGTTATCCTTACATAAAAGCGCGTAAACAGTCATCATGCACGCAGCAGGTACAACTCGTAGTATCAGTCACCTAAGTAATTTTAACGCTCTATAAAGACCTGTTCTATGTCCAGTCTCTTTTAATTATTCACTCAAATAACACATAAAGAGCGCCCCATGAGCTCACAATCAAGTGCGCATGTGGAGAAATCTGATCAGGGTAACTGTCGGAACGGCTTCTTAGCGATCGCTAATTGGAGAGGTAGAAAGATGATTGATTGATTGAGGAGCTATGGAAGTGGGTGGCTTAAAGAGCCTCCTTATCAAGCTACCCAAAGTGGACCGATCAGTGAATGAGCTGCCGCTTCCGACATTAACCAAAGTGATCGACGCTGATTGAGATTATTTCTTTGTCGCCTCATTTAGAACTTCCTCCATTCTACCACTCTCTGAGTCTGATATTTCAGTGTCCCTTGCGAGAGTCTGATTGTTTCCAAGCTCAGGGTTTCGTGTCAACAGAGCGAACGCAATCAGAGGGACAGAATCACTGAGATGGAGCTGGAGGAGCCGCTGCGGGTGCAGTGGATCCTCCCTTTCCAGTTAAGGCTCAATTCCAGTGTGAATCGCATTCGGATCGCGGCAACCCTAGCAAAGTTGACTTGGGTCAGTTGCTTGAGACAATCAGTGATTTCACAGCCATTTGCACTTACAAACTGTGTTAGTTAATTTTCGGACCTTGACTATCAGAGTATAATGCTAGCCACTGTCGATGATTTTACCTACTTTCTGTGCGAGTCGGAGCAACCTCTGTCATTAACCCAGAACAACAATGGATTCAGAGCGCAAAACTTACAAGCTAGAAAAGATCAATATCAGATTTATGCAAGCTCGCTGCGTCAAATACTCACTAGATAGATGTAGAGATTAGTTGAAAGCTGTTCAAGGTCTGGAGAATCCTAGATAAGAGCTAAAGATAGTGCGTAGGTGGTAGGGGATAGTACAGGACAATCGGAAGTGTCCATTCTCAGCGGCATGCCGGTTTCTTCTATTATTTATAGAGACTAGAATATGTATATATACATTAAAGTAAAGGTCTGGCTTTTATAATAATCTTTCAAGAGGATTCTTCGTAGTATAGACAGACTTTATTTACAAGCTTCCTTCTACATGTACTGTAGTTAAGTGTAGACCCGACCGGCTGGGTTCCTTTATTGTTAAATAACCACCGCATATCCAGACCCCGGCGACCCTACTGAAGGTACTTGCAGTAGACATCATTTCCGCTCAGTCCGCAGTCCGTCTCGACGCCCCGCTGGGAAGTCCTGATGTCAAGGATGTCACCACCTGCTGGGGTGATCGTTCCGGAAGAAGTCCGAGCAGAGTTGTTTGTGAAAGTGATTTCACTAAACCCGGCCAGGTTGCCGGCGAAGTCTTCCACGATCCAATCCGCATCCGTCTCACATAGCGGCGCGGGAGCAGTTTTGAATGTGTGAGTGGCTTTCTTGCCACTTGTGAGGTTCTCGAGGGTGAGGACGCCGACCGTCTTGGTGGTGGCATCGGCTTCCATGCGGATGGAGTCACCAACGCTGAGAGGGAAGTTGTTGAAGAATATGACGTCGTTGGGAAACCACTCGTACCAAGCGTCGTAGGTTCCATCTCCGTAGAAATCGATGCCTGTCTGGAGCAGCGACTGCGAGCAGCTGTCACCATCGATACCAACCCACGCAGCGCCGGATTTGGACTGGCTACCGCCTGACGGGCGCGGGACATTGATCGTACCCTCGACCTGAGTGATGCCTTGGCTATGCTTGACAACGCCGGCCCAGTTTGTGGAGTACTGGGGCCTGACGCCACCGTCAGCAGGCTTCTCGGATGCGCCGAGTCGCTGGTTTACGCGGGAGACGCGGTGGCCGTTGGCAGCGCGCTCCTCAGGTGTGCGCTGACGGAGTTGGTTCCCCTGGGGAGCGGCAGCGGCGATGCCAGCGAGGGCTGCGAGAGCAACGGAATACTTCATTGTATAGGAATTGAACAAACGTTGGTACCGTCCGGGCTCGGTTTTTGAGGGATAGTGAAGCAGTGAATAATCTTGGTTTGGTGGGTGATTTGCCAAGACATCTTGTTCTTGCCGTGGTTGGCAATGTCTTCTTTATAGATTTCAGGTCACTGATAAGTCCACAGTAGCATGCATAAGAAGCCAAGGCATAAAACGACCATAGTCGGCAAAATGAACCGAAAATAAATCAACACTTGCTCAAAATGGCTAGCTGAAGCAGCTGGGTATCATAACTGCCTATAGCGGAAGGTAGTAACTTTTCTGATGGCGTTGGAGCTATGCAGATCATGTGGTCCGAGATCCCACCCGAAAGTGCTATCTAACGAGCATCATTGGAGGCGAGAAATTTAAATGATCAATTCCGACAGGGGTTTTCTATAAATACGAAAGTGCATTGAATTGAGATTTATTATCGTCGTATCGTAATTATCTCGCAGGCTAGTCAAGCAATGCGAGCTGCTTGCGTTGCCAATTGACGACTCCTTCATCATTGCACCAGGTCTCAGTAGCCGGAGGCTGAGTCTTAAAAGGTACATTTTATATCGGATATATATTGCAAGTGAGAGAGGTAACTAACTTTTTTTTTTTTTTTTAAAAAAAAAAAAGCCGTAGCATCTGTAACAGTGACGAACATGGGGCAGACATTTGGCAGGCGCCAGCTCTTCGGAGAGTGAGACGTTCTCGAGTTGTAGCACCGATCTAGGGCATAAGACGCGACTCACTAATCTTACCGTTAATACCCTTGGTGAGCAGGGAATGCGTACGTATACCTGGGTAGTCTGATTCGCTATCTCTGTTACAATGCGGTAGAGCTGAACTGTCCCCCGTGTGTTCCACGGGCGGGCGCAGTGGGGACGGCGGACGCTGAAGAGGGCGCTGGTAAGTTTAACGAAGGAGAAATCAGTCGCAAATTTAGCGTTCTTACTTGGCGTTGTTTAGCGTTGTTATTCGCGGCCCTTGTTTTCCTTGGAACCCCGATTACACATAAATTACTCAAGCCGCTCCTTACAATGAGATGCGACCACTAATCGGGGAAGCGGTGTCGGGGTTAAGATTGTTAGCCAGGACTTGCAGCTGCGACGGATGCTCAACGTGGACCGCATCACGCTATTTTAGCGGATGACGGATGCCGAAGCACCTGCTCTGTTTGTTCTTTGTGGCGGCGTCCGATAGATGCCACCTACCTCTACTGGGAAGTCCCCCGCGTTATGCAGGTACATCGGCGCTCGCGTCGAATGCCGTATCGTTTGCTTAGCTGGCGCATTGCGTGACGGCACCTATAGCAAAGAGCTACTGCGCCGAAAACGGCAACCAAATCCTGAATGGCTAGCCATATTTTGACCACACTATCTGTGGCAGCAACACGGTCGGCCAGTCTTGCAATGTGCCGCAGTCAGCCTATCACATGTTCGGTTACGACGGCACAGATTACAGCTGAAATAGTAAGGTGCACGGGGGGCGGCATACTGTACTTCGCAAGGTTGTTTAATAAGTTCATTGTTTCGTTGGACCTCGGAACTTCATACCAAGTAATCGACGCGTATGCTGAGGCGAGAGTCGTCCCTCCTTTGTCTTACCGCCTCATTGAACCTCCCCTCTTTGCTGGATACGTCTTGCGTCTTGCGGACTGCCCAGCTCCAAAAAAAATTTATCTGAAACCACCACTACTTGTTTATCAAAACCGAACGCAGCCAGTAACTGGTAGGTACCTGTGAACTAGACTTGTACTCTACTGTCAATGCTGCCAAAGTCCTCCTGCTGCGCCAGTTGGACGCCGTGCTCAGTTCGCGCCCCAGTATTTGGCATCACACTGTCCAGTAATGAAAGCTTGGTCCATTGTGCAATTTCTTCTTGCGACAGACATTGAAAAGATGAAGCCCCCGCGATGGCCCCTATTGAGTCCACCGCAGTCGATCGACGTCATCCAAGGCAAGTAGGTGCTCGTCACACCGTCCAATATCGACCATCGTGCAGCCCAAAGAGGTTTGAGGTTGAAGGACAGCAGCGATACTTGCACTATAGTGGAAGTATACCGACTTGTGCGCTTGCGCAAGATGAATTCGTCTTCTAAAAGTACATTTTTGTAAACAGCCTGCCCTTGTAAATCTTGAAGTGTTGAGAGGGTAAGTAGTCCTGAGATAGCCGAGCGTAGTAGAATAGTAGTCGTCATGACTGATAGTGGACTGCAACAGAATGTTGGCTGTGTACAGAGGCCTGGAGAAATGACTTATATCGGCCAAGCTCATCGCGAGTGGATGAGGACTGATAGATGCGTTTTTTTCAGGATGGTAGAACCATGATAATCCGCACGTTCAAGTATCTTCTGTCGTCAAAGAAGGTTGCTATCTAGAGACGTAGCACTTCCTCTAGCCGCTTCACAACCTCAAACTGGGTGCTCCGAAAATCGTCTGTTATGACATCATTCTCTCTTTGTGATTTAAACCACATTAATGTCCGATTCACGTTCCATTTTGGCCAGTCTGCAAGCTGATTCTGCCCATCACTAGCGTTTGGGTCTAAATCATACAGAAAGTTGAAGTAGTACTGCCTGTTAGTCTTTGTAGGATTTGTCGGCGGGAAACCATAGAAAATTTGCAAAAGATCCGCCGCATGCGCTGTTCCAAAGAAGGGCAAAGGATGTAGGTAGGAAGAGAGGTATGACCAAGAAGGCACATCCGGATTAGCGCGCGCAGTCTTCTCCAGAAAGCTACGCCGGGCAAGAGTGAATGTGACATCACCCATAATTGCCGCCAAGCGTTTGTATGTAGGATAGAGAGTATTGAAGAATGGTGTGCGGTAAGGGCTTCTTTCCTCTTTGTATGCCTCCACAAGTTCGACCATTTGCGCCTTAGTTGCAGTAGGGAAGAATGTCTCCGAAAAATAGTTGGCTAAATCGTCGTTGTTCTTGAGGTTTTGCTGAACGGTAGAAAATAATGTACCTTCATCCTCTTGGTCTCCGATGATCATAGGTACAGCATGGTATTGTCCAGATGCTGCGAGTACTTCAAGGCTTTCGCTCAAAACCTTTCCGTCTGGCCGCGGTGGGAATGGTACGGCTGTGCCGTTGAAGGCCAAGAAGCCGGGAAACGGCTTTGTCATGGCCCGGTAGAAGGTGTCAAAATCAAGTTCTCGCAAGCAAGAGAGCCGGTCTTTAGCGTCAGCGCAACCGGCTTCCCTAACTGCGGTTTCGTATATGGCTTGTGCCTTTGGTGATGTGATGCTATTCGCGGCAATTCCTGTTCCAGAATTCATAATGGCACCTCGGAAGAGCGGTTTTCCCTTATACATGGCATCTCCGTTGAAGAGAGCCATTTGAGAGAAGACGGAGTGTGCTCCAGCCGACTCACCCCATATTGTAACCTTGTCTGGATCGCCGCCAAAGCTTCGGATATTATCAGCCACCCATTCAAGACCCATGCGCTGATCCAGTAGTCCCATATTTGCACTGCCGTCTTGCAGTATATCAGCACCTGGTAAAAAGCCAAACCCGCCCACTCGATAGTTGACTGCGACAAATATAAATGGACGGTTCAACGCAACGCCGTCCTTTACAAGCGACGTCGCGTCGTATTGATTGGTAGCGCCAAACGTAAATCCGCCTCCAAATATCCAAAAAAGCACCGGGAGGTTGGCGTCTTGTGTAGTATTTGCTGGGCGCTGCACGGAGACAGTCAAGCAGTCTTCCTGGCCCCGACTTATATCGTGAAAGAGAGGCAAGTCCAGAAGCTTGACCCCAACACTGGATAAAAGATTGTTATTCGCTGGAGAAAGGAGTAGTTGGGGGCAAGAAGCTGCCTTCCCAGTGCCATCTACTGTCTGGATGTTTGCGGTGAGTCGCTGGGGAGGTCGAAGACGCAGGTGGCCGACAGGCGGGTCAGCATACGGGATTCCATTGAAGTTTTCCACGCCGCCGCCATTGGACCGGCCATTGACGACGATATTCGAGGGAAGTTCGACGGCAACGTTCTGAGCGACAATTGCTGTGGTGAACTGAAGTAGTAAGAATGCCTGAATGAGGAAAGGAGGCATGTTGAACGGGTCGCCAGTAAGCTCACAGCTGCAAAGCAACTAGAGAGACGACTAATGTCTGATGAGATATATATAATATACAAGTACATTGGGCATGGGACGGTCCATCTTATAAATGTGTTGGCTCTTTCTCTAGTTCGGATGTTCCACGTCTCGTCAGTGGTTATTGGTATGCGTTCATCCGTCAGAACTGAATCCGATTCCGTCGGGAGAAACGAAAAGCTCCGCCTCCATCTAGCCTCTTAAAGCTAGTTCCGGTCGGACGCTAAACATGCCACTGCATTTGCATCGACGACAAACGAAACAAGGAGTTTCCTGACCCACCAACCGTCAATTTGCACGAAAGAAGTTCTGTGGGCCTAATAATGGCGGCATGGCGAACCAGATGCAGTTCCGAAGAGTCGGCTCCGCCCGTTAACTGAATTCTAGAGGTTTGGGTACGAGCTGCAACATCGGGACCTATTAACTCTACGGAAACGTAGTAGACCTTAATTCCTTTATATATAGTAGGTGTAGGAGTCTCTATAAAACAATATATAAGTCTAATTCTTTTAGGGTAGGTTAATCTTAATTCTATTAAATGTTTCTACATAATTAAGAGGTAAAAAAATAAAAAAATTAAAAAAAAAACTACATTAATATAAACGATAGACTAATAATATTTATAAAACTAAATATTGTTAATACTAAGGTTATAGGTTTTTTTTTATAATCTTAGTACCGTAGCCTTCCCTACCGGGTTTGGTGATGAGGGCCCTGTCACAGTTTGCGTCGAGCGACGAAGAAAAAATGGCCAGCATGACGGCGCTTGAGTTTCAACAAATGAAAAATAATACGTTGTATGTCTGAGTTGATGCAGAGCAGGAAGGTTAGCCACGACCGAAGCTGGTTCGAACTTCTGAGACTTGGACTTCGTAAAAAGAAGAAAGTTGACCTCAATGTCACAATTGTGTTGCTAAGACGCGCTGAGGAGTTTCAAACCTCTTCTAGGTGCTTCAACAGGCTTGACCTACATTATATAAATTGCCGGAAAATTGCCATACTGTTTGTCTTTTTTGCCAACCAGATGTCTCCAATCATCCACTGTGAAGATGTGCGACAATACCGTAACGCACCAAAACTGCCATCCCCCTACAATCAATTTACCATTTCACCCTCCAACTCCAACCCTTCATTCGTACTCGCACCCATAGAAAAGACACAAAGGCCGCCAAGTAGCATGCGCCCGTAAAAACAACTGCGGCCCAGTACTTTTTCTTGCCTGTGGTTTGAGTCATTTCCAGCAGCTTACCCGCAATCGGGATGCTCACCAGGCACCCCAGCGAGACCATGGTGTAGCAACTGGCATAGTAGCGCCCGTACTGCCACGTTTCGCAGAGCTGGCCGAGACAAATTGGAGTTAGGCTGACGTTAGAGCCGCTGACGAACCCAAACAGGACTGAAAAGAGCACGAGCAGGGCGACCGAGGGCATGTTGGCCACCAATACATCGGGAAGGAACAGGCAGCATACTGAGACGACGCAGAGGAACAAGGATACAGTCATGGTGTTGTACCGGCCAAAGCGATCAGCCAAGTCGCCGGCAACGTACCGACCGACACAGGATGCGGCATTGATAATGGCGAGAAGCTGAAAGGCAAATGCACCCTTGCTGGAGAAAATGTCTTCGCTCTCAATGTGCTGCCTCTCGAGGAAATAGCTGGGTATGTAAATGATGGGGATAAAGTAGGCCAGGTCAACGAAAAAGATGCCAGTCGTACTCATGGCCATGGCCCCTGTGCCATCCCAAAAAATGCGAGGATCCGGCAGAGCATCCTTCCAAGCAGGCGGAGGCATATTTTGCGATCGAATTTCCCCGATCCTGCCGCGGCAAAATGCCACGCCAGCAGCGCACAACAGGAACAGAATTAGGCCGAGTATACGGACGGACCATTCCCACCCAACTTGGGGTATCAGCGACTGCAGCATGAGGGGAAATATGACACCACCAAAACCACCGCCGATAAAGGCAATACCGCTGGCTAGACCGCGACGTTCAAAAAACCAGTGAGCCACGCAGCCCATGCCTGGAGTGATGAGGAGCGACGATCCCATGCCACCGAGGATGGAAAAGGCGAGAATGAATTGATAATACTCTGTCGCGGTATTAATTTTCAGGCGTCGTGCAAGAACCTGAGCTAGTCTCACCTGTGCAGGCGCTGAGTGCAAAGACACTGCCCAGCGTGCATATACTCCCCGCGAGTATCAGGCCACGAGGACCGATCGCATCAAAAACAGGGCCAATCTGTACGCCACAAACCCAGGTGACAAAGGAATAAATGCCAAAAATCCATCCAATGCTTCCGGGTGACTCCTCCATTAAAATCTTTCTGGAAATGTACGCCTCAAAGACTCCGGTCGAGTTGTAGAGGCCGAGCGAAGCCGTCAGGGCGCAAAAGGCGCCAAAGACAACCAGCCAGGCTTGGTAGCCGCCTTCTGGATAGGCGGTAAAGTGCTCCAACGGCGCCGTCTCCATGCGGTCTACCGTTGGTTGTGGACTTTCCATCTGCAATTCGGTATCTACGGGCTCCGTTGCGTTGGTGCTGCCGCTCGGGAGAGGTGATATCGGTGGTCGCTGGACTCGCTTTCCAGCGTGATTCATCTCGGCCAACAGTTCAATCTGTCATCTCAGCATCATAGTTACATGCAAGCAACGGACTGTAACTTACTGTATTGACCATGGAAGATCGGCCTCTGAGTTCGCGGTCCATGAAAGCGCCTTCTCCGACAATTATGCAATTCCTTTCGAGTCGGACTTGTAGTTAGTTGCCAGGTGTCACTCAGCGCCTAGGTGCGATAGATTGCCTCTTTGACGATTCTCGAGACTGGCTTATCGACGGGACTCTACTCTCCCTCTTGAAGATACCATGCAAGAGGGATAAAAAGCCCCCAGCAATCATTTTGGAAATAAGTAGCGAGTAAACATCCCACGTGATTTCGCACGATGACAAGGATGATAGAGGTGACAGCCTGATTGACAGTTGCGGAACGAAGCCTCCGTGGGCTGCAGGCTGCTTAGAAATACACTGTCCTCCGGATATAGCCATGTCCACTAGTCTCGGGTGCAGATCGAAGATCAACCCAAAATAACGCCGTTTGTGATAATTACCTAGCGTTGGCCCCCACTTCTACACCGACCATGGCATTGGTTAAGTAGGCAACCGTAGGACATGGGTATTGCGACCGCGCGGTCGCGGTCCATCTCATCGTGACGACATAACAAGGGCTTTAGCCTGAGTCTCCTTTAGGGTCTAACCCGTGATACTTAAGATTATACGAGCTACTTCGAAAGCTAATATATCTTACTAGAACTATATTTTATTTATATTATGTTAGTGTCACGGCCTTCCCTACTAGATTTAGTGGTGCCTCGCTACTTTATGCACCTAGCAACAATGACAGTCTATTACACGGCTGACTACTATAATAATTCAGCTTGAGCAGGTAAGCTTGTGAGTGATTCCCACGGCGGACCCGACCTGTTACATGTATGCTGTCAATCCTGACAGCTTGCATTGCACGTGATTACAGGCACTTATGTAGAGAAAGTGATAGCAACTACTATAGTGCAAGAATCAATCATCTATTCATTACCTTGATCCGCATACTAAACAGTGAGGAAACCTGTAGACTAGCGATCCTGTTGACTTCTGACCCAGTCTCGAACAGAGACACGCAAGCAACAACGTGCTGCCAGCGATTCCGGACCTCCAGCAGGTTAATCGAGGCGGACCCCATTGAGAGGTCTAACAACTAGTGTTGGGTCTTTTATCCTTCTCCTATAAGCGCTAGTTCCGGATTTCAAACCTGTGGAGGGATATCTTTGGCATTAAAAATCTCAGCAAAGGGATCCTCTGCTGCGTCCGTCTCGCACCTATACTCCATGTTGTTTGCAATGGTCTTCAGCAGGCTCGGGTAGGCTTCTTCATTGTACACATGTTGGAGAAACGCCATCATCCCATCCATGCCAGCGCTAACCCCCGATGTCGTCCATATCTTGCCAGATACGACCCAGCGTGCCTGCGCTATCCAATGCGTCTTTGGGCCATGCGGCGTCACCGTCATCCAGTTTGCCTTGTTGGAGGTGGCCTTGTGACCATCCAGCACCCCCGCCTCGGCAGCAATCACCGAGCCCGTGCAGACGGTAAAGAGGTACTTAAGAGAGGGAAATACTTTTTTCACAAAGGCAACCTCGTCCTGTATCTCGCTCACGGGAAAGGTGCCCCATCCTCCACCGATGATGAGGACGTCGAGGGGCGGCGCCGTCGCGAATGTGTGCGTCGGCTTGTACACTTGTGCGGACTGAAAGGAGGAGCCATTTCGGGGATTGGCGGGTGAGACATCCGCCGGGATGAGGGGGTTTTGTGAGTCGACGGGCCGACCGATGACGGCCAAGTTCAGATTGGAATCGGCAAGGTTGTCTGTGAGGGTATTGAGGCACTCGATAGGACCAGCCACGTCGAGAACCTCAAAGCCGGGATAGAGCAGTACGCCATATGATGTAGGGGGGGCTTGCCGCTTAGCCATGGCCGCGTGGATATTACTCGGTCGGACTGGAGAAATAAAGTGGCTAGAATTTTGTTGTAACCAGGCTGCGACTTGTCAATAGAAACGGTCGTTTGCTGGTACATCAGTCAGTATTAGTGTAGGTGGTGCAGCACTTGGCTTATATAGTCAACTAAGAAACCCACGCCCTGTTGTTTCTTGCGGGGCATTTACACAACGAGGCTGGTAAGGCAGGCAGGCATATACGAAGCCATTGGGTAATGGCATGTCCGCCAAGGAAGCTCTGATAAAGTGCAGACGCATCCTTAAACGGTCTAGCCTCACCGAGACTTGTGCAGTTGGTGCTTCTAGATGGTTGTGACGCTGTGAACACCTTGACACCGTAGGAGGCCAGTCACGCCGAGAACAGTGGACCGGCGCTCAGGACACAGGCAATCTTGGTGGATGGAGCGCGCTCAAACAGCCTTCTGGTGTCACAGAGACCTCATGCTGATAATCATATTAAGTATAATCTTAAAAGTATAACCTTTAACTTCTATAATAAATAAATTTATCGTCTCAGGATAAGTGCTAGACTACAATCTGTGTCTAACTCTGACGCTAAAATCAACTGGCTTAATAAACCAAAAGTTCTTTGTGTTCCATGCTTTTTGCACGTCGACTGCTTCAAAGTCATATCTCTTGACAAGCACGGGTATCAGTTTGGACAGTTCCAGCATGGAAATGTGCCGCCCAATACATGTTCTCGCGCCCAGCCCAAACTTGACAATGACCATGGTCAGCACACCAGTCGCAAAATTCGAAACGAAACGCGAAAATGAAATCCAAAGCAACAAGTGTATAAACTCACCGGAAAATAGTATGCATCCATCTGTTTCACCTTTGCTTCGTCCACCAGCCACCGGTCGGGCCGAAACTCGGCCGCTTCCTCACCAAACACGCTCTCGTTGTAATGCGCACACCAGGTATTCAGTCCAACAGTGGTCCGCTCTGGAAAATACCGTCCACCCAAGACGATGCCACCATCTACCACGTCTCTCCACAGCGGAAGGGCCGTGGCTGCGTGCAAGCGCATCGCCTCTCTGATCACTGCCTGCAGATATGGCATGTCCTTGGCGTCCTGAAAGCGTATGTGCCTACTGTCGCCCAATGTTGCGCCAGCTTCCCTCTCATCAATCTCGTGTCTCAGTCTAGCCAGGCAGCTCGGATTGCGCAGCAAATGGTACAAAATAGCAGACAGCGTAATGGCCGTAGTGTCGGACCCGGCGATTATGTTGGACAGACCCATCATGAAGACGTGATAATCGGTAACCTTGTCGGGCTCCCGTTCATGTTGGTCGAGAAGCTTGTCGAGAAAACTCTGCGGCCGCCTGGCATCAGCAGATGTTGTGCTCGGTGCGGTCTTGCCCGCTCGCGCAGCAGCCGCCCTCTCCTCTTTGCGCTCGCTCACGCGCATCCGCACCACCTTCATCAGATAGCCCCGACCGGCGGCCCCGCCGACACCCAGCCATTCCATGACACGATACAAGACTGGATGTATTTCAGGCACGACACCCACTAACGTCGAGTACACCATGGCACTCTGCAACGCCTCCAACAAACCAGCCACGTCCTCCCCGTGATCCAGGAAGCCAAACCTTGTAGAGTAGGTGATGCTTCCCATGACATCAAACGCATAGAATTGGAACCAGTGCATCATGTCCACAGCCTGACCGCCCTGTGCAAACTCGTCGAGTCGCTGCAGCAGCACATCTGTGCAGTCGTCCACGTACCCTTCGTAGGCCACCAGACTTGTCATGCTATACAGGGCCTGGAAGCGTCTCCTCGTCTCCGCGTGGCGCCTCATCGATCTGTCTGGGAACAGCGACCACCGCTCCGGGCTGGGGTGCTGCCACCCCTCGTACCATGCCGATTTGGGCATCCGCGAGCCCACGCCGTACACGGCGCCGACGGCATCTGGCAGATCGAGGCTGTACATGCCCGGCGCCACGCGGACAATCGGTCCATAGCGCCGGTGCAGCGCGACATTGTGCGCCTCGAAGTGACCTCCTGCCACCCGGAACAAGTACCACAGCCGGGTGAACCTGGCAAGGAAAGGCCCAGGAACAGACCGTAGCGGTGAAGTCGCTGCTTGATAAATGGAGATGACGATGACGCCAATGAGGGCGAGGCTGATGGCGTATAGTAGAAGCATTCTTGGTCCGCTGATTCGTTATAATGTCAGGTAGTTGATACAAAGCCTCTAGTCTTGCATCTGTTGAATTTCATATGACGTGTCGTGCACAACAATAAGAAATACCATTACCGAAGCCACATCAGTCGGCCATGACAGACTACAGGAAACAAGGTAAAGGAGCGCTCATGCCACGACAAGGCGCAAAGATGAATATAACAATACGGTTCGGGCCGCTCATGTGGAACAAGTACCCGCCTATATTGTCACGTTGAGCGTTGATCGTGCTTACGAAAAACGCTTGCAACGCTCGAGCGCGCAGTGATTGAGAGGAACGAAGAGGGTACAAAGGGTAATTCTGTTCCTTGTTCTTCTGCAAAAGAGAGGAATTTGGAGTGTCAGAGTGACCTCCTTTTATAGCGAAAAATAATGCAAAAAGCAACAACCTTTACCTCTGGTTGGCACAGGCCTAGCGTGTTATTGGGCCTCCATAATTCCTTTGCTTACGCACGCACACACATCAACATGGATAGCATTATGGGAGCTGTTTGCACCGCACAGCGTGAACAGCCCGGTTGACATCGATGATGGCATGATTAGTAATTGGCGTTGCATAATTTGATTGAGCAACATGATTGCATTCGTTTTCCAACGATCAGGGACGGCGAATCGGACTCTGAGTTGCACTGCCGACAGGATATGCCGTGTCTCTCCCTACTAACTGCTGGCGGGGCTAACCCCGCGGTTTCGATGTCCCCGCAGTCACGGCGCTATAGTATCGAGCATCGGTCGGCGATTTAGAACCGAAACCCCGTGCGCAGGTCGTTCCGGTTAAACGCAAGGACAGAGTTAAATACAAGAAAGGCGACTTGTGCAGAGTTTGTAAGCCTCGAAATACTTTGGTGTAATGTGCCAACATGACGGGTACTCCACTGCCATCATCCTCGTTTGAAAAAGTAACCACATCAACCTCGTGCTTTGTACTCAACCGCTGACAGGTCAAGATTCTCATTGTGGGAGCCGGGCCGGCCGGTTTACTCCTGGCGCTTCTGCTCTCTCAGCAGAATATTCCCTCCGTCGTCTTGGAGTCGTGGCCGCATCTTGACACTCGCCTGAGGGCTGTTCAGTACGGGGTACCGGCCAGCAGGGTCTTCCGGCGGGCTGGAGTTCTCGACGATATTCGACGATCCAGTATTCCAAAGTTCCCCGCCATCTGCTGGAGGAGTGTCGTGGATTTTGAAAAGCTCATCGAGATCGACCTATCCCTCACAGAAAACGATGCAGATCGGATGACTGTGCTGCCTTTAGGTGAAATTGTCCAGATTCTGTACCGGCATTGCCTCGACCGCGGGGACGGTCTGATTGAGGTCAAGTTCAATCGCAAAGTGGTAGATGTTGGCCAAAGCGAGTCGACAGCTTGGGCTGATGTTGAAAGTGGAGATGCGGAAGAGGGGAGCACGGAAAGGTTGTTTGCCCCGTATGTCGTCGGGTGCGATGGGGCTTCGAGCGCCGTTAGGAAGGCCCTCTTTGGAAGAAACTGGCCAGGGGATACGTTTCCCTATAGATTCATCGCTCAGCAAGTACGGCCCCCTTGGGCTCCTGTTGCACCGTCCCGATGCTAACTCGACGTGGCCCAGATTTACTATGACGGCTTCGAAAAGTATGGTTGGGATGGTGGAAACTACATGATTGACCCGGATCATTGGGGCTTGATTGCTCGCCGCGGCAAGGCAGGGCTCTGGCGCGTCACGTACGGTGATGGCGTCACTGGCTTGACAGACGAAGAATACATCCGACGACGCTCAGCTCATTTAAAGGCCATGCTGCCAGGAAATCCGGACCCCGACCAGTACCGCATCGAGTCATGTAACCTTTACAATATCCACAATCGCTGCGCAGAGGCATTCAAAGTGGGAAGAGTGCTTCTGGCAGGTGATGCAGCGCATATCTGCAACCCCATGGGGGGATACGGCGCAATGAGCGCCATACTCGACGTGGACGGCCTCGCGGATTGCTTCATCGGATACTTGAGCAACAGAGCCGGGCCCGAAATATTAGACACTTACGCCAAAGTGCGGCGGGATATATTCTTGCGCTACGTCGACACGCGATCGCGCAAGAACTTGGCTCGTGTGGCCGATACCGATCCCAAGACTGCGCTCGAGACGGATGAGTTTTTTCGGCTTCTCTCAACTCTGCAAACAGACAAAAACTCCATGAAGAGCTTTTTGCTGGTATGCCGTAGATCTTGCATCACACCTAGCTTTTGTAACATCGCTAACGTTGGCACAGAAAGTGTCGAGCATCGAGTACGACTTCACTCAACATTACACCAGTTGATGGCCATGCATCCTGGCTCCAGGCATATTGCATTGATCTCACGCGGTCTTTCTAACTTAGCAGCCTCTTATTAAGGTTATCTTTACCTTATTTACTTTTAGATTAAGAGTAATTATAAACCTTCTTTTATACTACTAAATTTTCTTTACTAACCTTATACTATAAGCCTTAATTTTACTACCTACTATCTAAGGCTCCTGTCTTGAAATCGGTGCTTGACTTAAGTAAACTGCTCTGTGATTCTGCTACATGACTTAGCGCAGGACCCACAATTATCACAATCGATATCTCGGCTGGTCCCCTACCTCTGCAGCGGTTGCCCCCTCGCTGGCTCTCAGGCTTCCTGCCGCGCCGCAAAACTAAAGCGTTTAATATTGCCAGCCATTCTATTATATGTATAATGGGCGTGAAGACTTCGCGACACGTAATTATCCGCCATCAATCGATTTGCTCATGCCACCGGTGCAACCGCCAGCGTAGCTTGTTCAACAGCCGAGAGAGTCCGCACCACTCGGTTCGCTAGGTCATTCTATTTCTGTAGCCTCCACTTTCGTCCAGTTCGTGGGGCTGCAAAAGATCGTTCAGCCTCGCTAAATTGTCATTGACTTCACAGACTTTTGATGAGCTTGTAGACGTTGAAGGCTTTGCAATGCCCCAAGAACTGGACAACGCACGGGGCGCTGGGGTTGGTGTTCGCAGTGTGGTGTCGCTGAATGAGCGACTGCATCCGTGACGTAGTCAATTCGCCAGGCATTAGATGTATATTTGATCAAATATTCCAAACAAACAAGCACAGGTCCAGATTTTGGTCTGCTTGATTCGAGGGCAGCGCTGGCCAGTTCTCGTATGTGGCGGAGGCAGTGTCCAGGACTCTGGAACATAACTAACCGATTTGGGGTCTCTCATCGAGAGATCATGTCCCCGTCCGGTCAACGTTTCTCCTCCACAGCTCATTCCACCTCTCGGTATATCTTCAGGGGCGCCATGCACTATATATTAGCTTGCGAGGTGGCTGGCTCCAATCCATTCTTTGCCGTTTAAAATCCTACCCTCATCCCAGCCACTTCGTACTCCATCACGCTCGTGGTAAGACCCGATACATAGCCAACGACTCAAAAGCCACCATCCACCTTTTCAAAATGAGTCTGTCACCTGAAGCGATCATCTCCATGGTGGGAGTTTTTATTGGCGCACCATCGGCTGCACTTATTCTATATCAGTTTTTGAGGAGACGCTGCCTCAGCACAACTGGCGACGATGCAGGTATACAGTCACTCCATAACAATCTCAGCCCTGCGCTTGAAAATCACTAATGCGTCGCCAAAAGAAGTGGCTCAGGATGGTGTCAGCCTTCTGCCACATGCTACGCCACAACTTGCAGCAGGTTTGTGGCGCGACCCTACGCCAGCGCGGCCCACGATTGGTGTAATCCTGTCAGTGCAAATGCCCCCACATTAAACCTGGCTCGGTTTCAGAATGCTCTACCTGCTGCTCTCTTCACTGGCTGGACACCCTGCTGCAATGCTACTGTGCGGGACAATCTAAATCTGAAGACAATACGGATAGTGTACGGTGCGTTGGTCCTCATAGTTCACACTGTGTGGGCTCTTCACGAAGCCTTTAATTGGCGTGAAAAGTGGAAAGCCTTTTTGCCTATGACTATACTAGAAATAAAACTCAGTTAAATGCTAAAATTCATGAAACGTCGCACCGCTGACGCGAAAGACTTCAAAGTAGATGAAGCTGAAAATGATTAATAACACCACGCAGGTTGCATCAGAGGATCGACTGGCTCCGAGGACGTCGCGCGGCCGCCAGGGAGTACTTATATTGTGGATCTTCAATGTGGATTCGAGCCAATCAGGGGACCAAACCGCAGGTACCGCATAGTACATCATCGCTAGCGCAATGCGCGCTGGCACATATAATCCCCCAGTCCCCCATAGCAATGAGTCGGCTGATTTGCTATGCACTAAGTACCAAAGGGTATCAGCCATTTTTTGTCCCGCACTCGAGAAAGCGGAGTTGCTGCCAAAAGTGGAACGCCATTTTGCCCAATGACAAAACCGGCAAACAGCAAGAGCGTGGCCAAGTATAAAGCGCCCACAACTGTCTATAAACAATCAAGAATCATCTAGGCGTTGCCTCTTTATCATACTAGACAGTCCACTTTCGCAGCCGCAAAGGGGGATAAAGACGGACGAAGGGCATGTCACCCGATTTCTCAATTATTCGCAAAATGTGCGTCTTCGAGGATGCGAGTGACCGCATATCTGAGGTTGCTTGCGCTCTTGTTGATGAACAACCTGCCGTGGTAGCTATCACGAGAAAAACATTGACCACATGGGACTTGGAAACTGGTCATGTCCTCACGCAATTTGTGACACAAGGCGAATTTCAATTCCATCGACTGGCTGTGGCTTACACTGCGGAGAAATCGCATGCCGTAACTACTGACACCAGTGGTCAAGTTAAGATATGGGAACTCACCAAGAGCGGACTCGTTGCTGAGCACTGTCCGCTAAATATAACGCAACATGTCCAAGCTTTCACTGCTTTGGACAGGTTTTTCTTGATTGGGCTAGGCGCTGGCCCGACAGGTTCAGTCTACGAGACGCCGGTATGCGATGGCGCAGTAGCCGTGTGGGATATTACGAAATCTCAGCGCTCCCATTACCTATCACACAACGGATACAGCGATTCGGTTTCTGCCGCGAAATATAATAAAATGCTGGTGGCAGTAACTGGGTCTGTACATGCAGAACGGCCGTTGCTGGATCCGTACGATGCGGAGTCATATCTCACCGCATGGGACTTGTCTACTGGCAGATGTCTCGCAGAACCTACTTTGACTGATGGTCCATCCGTGCCATTCAAAGACAGTTGCCTTACGGATTCTCTTGCAGCTGCGGTTCTCAACAATCGTTTATGCGCGATCCTCGTGGGTGGCCCCGGGCTGAAAATTTGGGATCTTTTGGACAGGAAGGAAGTCAAAAGCATTACCTGTGACGGCCTGATTCAGCGTGTTCTCTGGAGTGAAGCCGCCGTCGGAGTGGTGTTGGTACTCGGCAAGGCAGCCGCGCAGAGTAGCCACCAGTGGTTGCGTGTGCTTGACGTTGGCAGCGGTAAAGTGCTTGCCGACACGGGCACAGACTTCGATACTATCGAGACCTGCGCAGTTGTGGCATGCGATAGCGTAGTAGTGTGCTCTGGTCCCACTATCCACCATCTACAATTCCTGACCAACAATTGAAACTAGCGACAAGGAGGCAATCAACTCAATATATAGTGCCACAAATAGTCAGATAATCTCATACAGCGAATGCCTACTTGGTTTCCAACATTTGCAGCCCCTTCATGCACCGACCGAGATTCTATCACCTATTTCTCGCCCCACAGGAATAGTGAACTTGGCTTGGCGGGCTTCAATGCTGGCCTCGGGCTCGCGACTTTGATTTAAAAAGGCAACTCGTTAGTGGGAAATATAATGATATGTAACTGCAGTGGCAGGGGATCGGTACCATGGTGGGAGTTGATCTAACAGAAGCGGATAAGAAGTATGATATAACTATCTCTGGGTAATAAGCTATAAGTCCGTTTGTGCGTGGGGCGGTGTTTGGTACAAGTATTCTTCATGAACATACTGTAGGAATCACGTAGACAGTGAGGTTTTGGGTGCGCAGTAGGCTATTCCACACTTCAGACTGGTTGGTCGATGTTTTGGGAGAAGTTGGGAATAGCGTCATAGTAGGGGTAGAGGACGACATCAAGTATACCATCTAGATTGTTATCGCGTGAACCATAGTTGAACCATTTCCACTTAATGTCTGCCGATTCATTTTCGGCTCAGGGTGGCCGAGTCTACAGGCGACATGCCGCTCAATCCGCCAATACAACTTGATCATCATGCAAAATTGATGAAATTGAACGAATAACCATCCTGAAGCGCATCATCATATAGCAGCCATAAGCTAGTCACTTTCCCCGAGGCATCGGAATGCTACGTATTAACCCAATCGTGGCTTGTTGGTTCAATGTCTTGCAGGTGTGTAGAGTTTGTCGCCTTCGACCACCCAGAATGGTTCGCGACGCAGAGACTTTCAACAGCTTCTAAAAGTTCAACTTCTCAAATAACGGCTAAATGGTATGATATGTTGAATATCTAGCTACAGTTCTATCAAAAGCAAACATAAAACGGGTTCCTCAGAAACATTGCTCTGCATCTACTAACCTCCTGAGCTAGTAGGAAGCTGAGAAAGCGCCAGCTCTAGGAGCTCACTCAGGCTGAGCGCCAGCCTTACCCTCGTTGTTGGCCGGCTGCTTTCCAGCCTGGCCGCCGAGAGCATCCTTCATCACCTTGAAAATGGTCTCATGCGCCTGTCTGTGCGTCTCGCGCAGAGCATTATTCTCCTCGGCCGGGATGGGCTGCGCGGCCGACGGCGGGCTGGCGACGTACTTGACGTGGTCCTTGAGGATATCGCCGATCCCGCCGCCAGCCCTGGCCTGCATCTGCACCGTGTTCTCTAAAGAAGCATCACGTCAGTTCAGAGAAAGTCTTTCGGTATGGGTCATGGAAAAAGACGGATGGGGAGAGGCGGTGGTACCTCTGGCGACGGGCAGCGCAGCTGCGTGGGCGAGCGCGAGAGTCGCCGCGTAAAGAGCAGATGTGCGAAAAATATGCATAGTTCGGGTTTAGTATAGTAACTGGATTTATAGCTGCTTGATGACCGCAATGTGCTTGTTGAGACAACTTAGAAACGGAGAGGTGTTGCAAGCTGTTTATATAGTAGAGCGCGGCCGGATTCAAGCATCGTCGTTGCCCCCAAAAAAGACTGAACGTGCAGTTCTACTCCCGAAAGAGCTGCTTGACCCATAATAGATACAAATCACGACTTCAATCAGCGCGCGAATTCAGTTCCAGCTCTAACGGGGATATTTTCCGAGACCGTTTCGTGTCTTATGATCGCCAGTGAACGCCGCCCCTATCGCCTTTTAGATGAGCACCGACGCGTCGGAGAGGATCCTGTTCGGTCGCGACGCATGGTGATAGAGATAGGAAGGATCCAGGGCACACAGTTTCATATTAAAAATAGAAGAAAAGTCTGAGTACAGAAGGGCTATTGGTTTATTTACAAAGCCGAGGCCCGTAAAAACACGAGGTCGGGACTTTATGCAAAGACGTCTGTCAGGGCCACAGACGATGGACACTCCACCCGTGTTTATGGGCCAACACATGTTTTACTGTCAGTGCTTCATCCATCGAGGCTGATTACGAGATCATTTCCGACAAGGCGCGTGTGCATCAAACTGAAACAGCGACAAACGGCACTCCTGCATTGAAACTCAAGACAATTCGATTGTCAACTTTCTGTAGCATTTCCACCTTCTTGTCGCCCCAAAAAAGAATCGCGGATGGCGAGCGAAAGACACCAAGTGTGCAGCCCATTTTTGCGTTCTGCGCCCAATGATTTTTTCCTGTGAAGGGGTGAAGAAGGTGCTTCAGACGCCAGCGCATGTGTCTGGCCTAAAACCTACTTGGACCATCGTGGGCCATAGAGGGGCTGAAACAATCAGAATGGAGAAACTGGTTAGTTTATTTTTATACAAGGAGGGTGATCAAATAAAGATACCATCTGCTTGAATTCTTGCCTGCTAGATAACCCGGCACCTCCAGCCACAAATACGTAAGTTGCTGCGACACTTGATTGCTCGAGCGGTTTAGTGGCCATGCTAATAAGACAAAGGTCTCTCCGCAGCTCATCTAGATAGCTTCGTGTCACTTTACAGCCATGTGCTGGGACGTACTACATCTCAGCCGTGGGCAGGTACGCCAGTCAAACTCGACGCCGGGCAACTGGCACAGGTCAACACTAACATAGTGCTACTTTCCAGCAGACTTGGTGGGCAAAATTTTCACTAATCTATAAAGGCAATAATTACGATTAAAAGCACCTCCTAACAGTAACTATCATCAGTTTTTACGGGCGTTGTTCCTCGAGTGCGCGGCGTCAGAATTATTGGCACCCACAGAGTAGTTTAGGTATAAAAGTCCCTTCAGATACTAGTATTTTTTAACAAAGCCTCGGCTTAATAGCTCTGATTCTTTACGTAATGATTCCCAACTGGGTATGCTAGTGGCTACACTGGTGAGGAGCTTGTACAGCCCGTGGCCCTGATGCATGCATATGTTCTTAAACAACATTTTTGGTCAGAGACATTTATTTCAGCGAATTTTGTGCAAAATACGCGCATTGAAGGGCAGGCATAGAGATGAGCTATTAACATCAAGTCTAAAGTGACTTTGAGGTTATTATCCTTGGAGACAAATGTAAATGGGAAGCGCTCAATGTCGGCCTGCACGTCCAGCTGGTCGACCTTGTGACCTACCACTTAAATCGCTAAATTAGAGGCGCAAAAATGATGTAATTGGTCGAGAATTATTTGAAAAGTAAAACACTCATAAAGAAACAGGTCCCCAGTAAAGGCAAATCGCTAAGAGCACCCCGTATACGTAATAAATTTGACGCTTCTCTGGCGCAATCTGGATAAAGAACATAGAACATTTTGGGCTAGAGGAACCCCAAGTAAAAATAACTCATGGACAGAATCAGACTGAGCCAGGACTAATTGTCTATAGTAATGGTCCCGAGACGTAGCAAGACATGGTTGGATTTGAATTCGCTGTATACTGACACCGGCAGCTAGTCACGCAGGGCCACCCCTAGATATGTCCCGTTGCGCTGATCGAGACGGCGACGCCAATATGCGCGGACCACAGGTTACTCAGAATACGCCTACTTTGGGAGCTCTGGGTGCATCGTGTACTTTTTATTGGGTTATAGTTATTCGTTAGGTAATTGCCCTTAGCTATATAACTATATAAGTGGATGAGGAAAGCAAAGGCTCAATCAGACCTTGGGCTGCTGTTGCGTCGCGCAGTGAATACCGCCTCCGATGTTACGAAGCGCGTTCAAGCGTACCGAAACCACCTTGCGCTCCGGAAAAAGTTGCTCAAACAGGCCAAATGCTCTCTTATCCGCCTCGTCATCACCAAAAGAAGGGATAATGAGGCCACCGTTGACCACCAAGTAGTTGAGGTACGACAGCACCATCTCGTCCGTATTGCCGTCGTCAACGAGCGACGGGTCGGCTTCTTCGAGCGTCAAGACCTCCAGCTGGCGACCCTTGGCGTCCACTTCACTTTCGAGCACGAATTTCGCCTGCTCATACACGTCGATCACCCATGCCGGGGATGACCTGGGCGGACGGCTGAGCAGCACGCGACCGGGCGTGACGAAACGCGCCATGGCGTCAATGTGCCAGTCGGTAATATCCTTGCCCTTGGCGCCTCGCACCCAAATCACCTTTTCGACGCCCAGAAACGTTGAAAGGTAGCCCTCGAGCTCCTTCTTGGTCTTGCCCGGATTGCGATTGTCGTTGAGAACCGAGCTTTCCGTCAGCAGCAGCGTGCCCTCGCCGTCAACCTCGATGGCGCCGCCTTCGGCCACAAAGGGAGTGCAGACGCGCTCGATGCCGCTCTTGTCCAGAACGGCCTCGGCGACGGTCCCGTCAGGACCTCGAAACTTGTGGCCCCAGTAGTTAAAATTCATGTCGAGCCCGACGAGGGAGCCGTTTGCGCTCTGGACAAACACAGGTCCCGTGTCGCGCATCCAGAGCTCGGTGAGCGGGAGAGGCTCAATGGTAACCGAGGGCGAGACGAGAGCATTGGCGCGATGGACGTTGGTAGGGCTGCAGTAGAGCGTGACAGGCTCAAAGTCAACAATGGCGTTGGCAATGGCGGCAATGTCCATCTCAGCGCTGTGGAGGAGGGTCGGGGTGTCTTGCGATGATATGTCAGGCCATCCCATGAGCGTGCGTTGATGAGGGAGAGCCTCGGAGGGCATCGTAAATGACGACGAGGACAGCGCCATGGTCAAGGTCGACTGCCTGACGAGGAGAATAATGAAGACGTTTGAAAACAAAAGTAATATCTGATGAGGCGACGCGAGTGCTCGAGAATAACCTGCAAAGAGTGTCTTTGTGTCGCTTTATATAGGCGCATTCAGTCCGGCATTTCGTTGGACGGCGACACTCTCGCGCCGTAAATGGTTGCGATTTGCTGCAATAATCGTAGGGGCTTAGACGTAGACGCAGACTCTTCGGAACCCTCGCAGCCCGAACAGAAATTGGCGGGCTGTGCACCGAAGAACCTCGTTATTCTGGCACTTCCTAGAGCTCGAAAGGCCATCATGCCCCGGCCCTCTCTTGGACTCTACCTTTCGAGTGAAATGCCGTATCCAGCTGCTATATTGGGAACCGCTGCACATCGCCGAGTAAAGGCAGTGCAAATTAATCCCGTCGACTAAGATGTACTGACATTGGCCAAGGGCTCCATTTTCATTGAAGCTGTAGCCAACAGCAAATGTTTCCGACAGAGTACTCCTGGTTCATCATACTGCAGTAACCTGATTGGCGTTGGACTGTGGCGCCATGTGGGCGTGCATGCAAATCAGCCGTGTAGCGTAGCCAATTACGGTGATTTGCGATGGCCAGGCACCACTTTGCCAAATAGGCAAGTGCGCAAGTGCTTCGAGCGCTGGCAGAGTCACTCAGCCATGACTATGACGCGTGTCATGTTGCTCTTCATACCACATCGTAGGAAATTGCTGGTGCTTTTATCGTAGAAATGAATGCTGCTTATTATTACTGGCGCGATGATCGGCCAAGCCCCCTCCTGGTGATTCCCTGGAGCCACTGCGCACGATGTAGTTGGAAGGCGGCAGACCTTGATACCATCCTAACTAGCCGAGCTCAGATCACAGCCAGGGCCCCATTCCCCAGCCACCCTTCGCGGTGGATAGGCAACCTTGCCGACACAGCTTGGCTTGCATTCTAGTTCACTGTCAACTTGGTATTGTGGACTGCAGATAAAGCGCCACGCTGGGGAGCAGGAAATGCCTCCCATTCCTGGTGCCGAATTATCAATTCCTGCTTCTTTTCCAGTGTAACCTTCAACCAGACTTAAGATGCGAGTGCTTGCCGTTTTGAAGTTTGCCCGCTTAATGCGGTGCCGTTGTACCGCCTAGCTAGGTAAAAGACCTCGTTGCGCCGTCACGATGCAACGGATGGCGACCGTGGTGAAGATACCGATGCTCAACGGTTGCCCGCCGAACCAAGGGCGTCTTTCCTTAAAATTAAGTAAGTTAGTTATACTTTAGTCTAACTATGTGAATTTTGAAGACCTTATAATATTGCCTCCTTTTTAATTACTTATATTCTTATAATAAAGGAAGCTTATACTTAAATCTTATAATAAGGCTAGTAGCTGAGCTTTGAAACACTTGCTTGCGTCTATATTTGAACTCAAGGGTACTCAATCCCTCCCGCTCCAACGTCCTTACGACCACGAAAACCGTGGTCTCATCTTTTACTGCGCCCTCTGTTGTGTTGGCGGTGTCGTCCCGTGCTGTGTCCCGTATTTCTATGTGATCGTTCATGCTCAATTATATCTTGTTCCTTATGTTTCAACTCTTCCGTTTTGTCCAGGGCTACATCCATGCCCTTCTTCATGACCGTGTGCCTCGTGCTGTTGGGGTGCTTCGAGCCCAAGAAGCCATCTACGACCGCTGACCCCACAGCAGCGACGGCTACTTTGGCTCCCTTGGTTCCCTTCCAGCGCCCGGGATCGCCGCGGTTGTCCAGCGCAGCACATAGCCCAGTAGATATGGCTGTCACGGCACAGGTTTTCACAATGGGATGCTGCCACCAAGGTGTGCTGGAGCGCTGGCCTCTGTCTCGATGCGACGAGGAGGATACCGATTGGCTCCTTGCATTGTATCCGCTTCTTGAGGCGCCTTTGCTTCTCGATGGTCTCTTGCTTCTTGGGGCGTCTGTGTTTCCCTGTGACCGCGCGCGTCTGTCATCATCATGAATTCTCGTGTGGCTCCGTGATCGAGGTGGATGGGCGGCCGGCATGGCGCGCCGTGGCATCTCATCATCGGGTAACGGTTCCCTCCGTCGGTGCCGCCCTCTCGGTGGCTCAGCAGACTTTACTGGTACGCTCGACCGACGGTCAGCGGGGTACGGTTCGAAACCCGCCGGCGGTCTCGTGTAATACGAGGACTTCCTCCTAGGACTGGCGAGCATGTCGTTGCCAATGTCAGAGCGGCGGAAGGAACCACTTTGATCGAAGTCTGGCCCGGAACTGCGGTCCGGGACGTAGCGCGGCGACGCCAGCCCGCTGTGGCGGTGCGGTGACGACATTGTGTGGATATACCCAAGTGTGTGGGAGTTTAAGCGAAGGCAAGAAAACGGAAGTTTGGCTGACTAGTGGCCGATTGGAGTGGGATCAGTCAACGGCAACTAAAAAGCTTGGCGAGAAATCAATGTTGGCTGTCGAGCCGTATATATGCTCAACGACGCGGGGAGGAAGGGCATCCCACTCCAGACATGTCGATCCGAGGAGGCGATGGTGCGCGTCTCTGGGAATGAATACAGTCACCCACCAACCACGCAAGGCCAAGTGTAAGAGCGGTGTGGAAAACGAGCGACTATCCAATACCCAATTACTGCACAGGGTTGTTTCATGATTTATGCCGACTGGTAGAAGAAAATAGTGCCAGCTTGCCAGCACATTCGTCAGAATGCAAGACCCCCACCGATGTTGACGTCATGGATAGTATCCATGATGCTCAATGTGCTACCAAAGGCAGGGCATCAATCAGCCGGAGCGTGAAGCACGGGGCAATTTTGTGACGTTCTGTCTTCAGTACATGAAACGCGTGGCGGCTTTCCCCTTTCCCAACAAAAAGATGCGCCAGTTACAAAGGCAGCTTGATTCCAACTCACGGAAGGGTCAATACCCTAGAAAGGAAGATAAGATAAGGCTTTATAAGATAAGGTGAAGTAGTTTATTATTTCTATTTATTATTATATAATGTATATATATATATATTTAATTTAGTTAGACTGGATATGCTAGGGTACACGTAGTAAACTTTTTTTCGAATTTTGCCACTTGGTCCTACAGTCTGCTGTACAGACCGCAGTTCTAAGAGCCGCATGAAACAAGCGAAGGACACGCCGTCATGGAAATAGACCTGGCATGTTTTGTTTAAAACTAGCCCACTGTGTAGCTTGGTGTCTTTGCGGGACTTGTCTCGCAGGCAGTGACTGAAGATCGTCATCGGGCTTCCCTTCTGCGGGCGGAGACCTCTCCCGTTTTATTAATATATGTGAGCGCATGAGGTCTAACCATATCACATTTCATAAATACGCAAATACTGCTGTATTAAATCACTGCCATTCTTGCGCTTGTAAAAGATAGACTGTCTACAGCGAGGATAGGTTTGAAGCGATGTGTTACGGGCTTCAACTTCACCATTACAGCCTCCTACTGCTTCTATTGTTACATTATACCATTCCAACTCATGCGACTTTGGTTAGCTCCTCGATAATCTCCGCCGTGACGCGCGTCAGCTTCTCCGGCTGCGACAGGAACGGGCTGTGCCCGGCGTCCAGCGTCCTCGTCGTCCAGGCGACGCCCGAGGCCGCCATCAGCCCGTCCTGCGCCTCGATGGGCACGCTGACGTCCTGCAGCGTGCGGATGTAGAAGCGGCGC
Organism: Paracorniculantispora psalliotae; assembly: GCA_002796755.1. NCBI lineage: Eukaryota > Fungi > Ascomycota > Sordariomycetes > Hypocreales > Cordycipitaceae > Paracorniculantispora > Paracorniculantispora psalliotae. The sequence goes on from PHFE01000118.1 coordinate 371,107, forward strand.
CCGTCGTACGCGGCGTCGCGCCAGCCAATCGCGGAGGGCGGTGTCTCGAGGGCCTTGACGGATTGCCAGACGAGCTGCTTCACAGCCGCGGCGGCGGCCTCGTCGTCGAGGTCGTTGTAGAAAATGTGACGCGCCGTCTTCATCTCGAGCGTGGCTCCATCTTCCTGTTCAGCATAAATTAGTACGTCGCTCACGATCGGGTCAGTTTACCGGAATCATGGCTGCACTTACGCTAAATGTAGCATCCGGGTTGTCCTTGGAAAAGAACTCGCGCATCGTCTGGCCCTCGTGCGGAATAAACGCCGCCAGGTATACCACACCGACCAGGCCGTGTGCTTCGCCATTCTTCACTCTGGTCTGCTTGTCCAAGCCAGCAATGGCGGCGCTGCCCGCGAACCCGGAAAAGGAGTGCACCATGAGCAGCACGTCGCGGCCTTTGGCGAACCACGTCTTGGCGGCGGCCGCGATGGCCTGCTCGTCGTCGCGCACCGTCTTGGTGCCGTCGCCGGCGGACGCGAGCGAAAAGGCTTCTGCCGAGTAGCCCGCACTGCCCAGGCTGGCGACGAAGTGGCGCATACAGATGGCTTGGTGGCAGGCACCTGTGATGATGACAATGGCGGGTGTTTGCGACGCCATATTTCCTTCTTTTTTTTCGTTTACACAGTCGTTAAATTGGCAAAGGCGTGAGTTATGGAGGTGGAAACAAAAACGAATAAACAGCGCGCGAGTACACAACTTATATTCAAGCACTCACTACTTTGGCGGCATCGTCTCCATCTACAAGGCTGGTTGCACTGCCTACTGGGATCATCGAACGGGTCAAGTAGGCAGCATCACAGCCTCGCCGTCACGGAAAGTAACTTGTAATTTCTCAGCGCAGTAATTTTAAGGTGATCTTTGACAATGGCTGTGCAGAGCCTCGGCCGATCACTATCCCCACGTGGCGCTTTACGCTTAAATTTCCATTTTGGGTATCCAATTTATGACTTTATTTTCTATCCTCCATGCCAAGGCTAAATCACGCTGTCCAGCATCCCAACATCATCGTCCTCATGTAGTGTTCTATCCACTTCGGGCTGTGTCTCCTCGTCCGCTTCATCCTCATCCAAATCCAGCATCGGATAATTGAGAATCGCCGCAATGTCGCCTAGCATCTTGAGGCGCTGGCCACTCTCGTGATCGCTGCTCAGCACGCGCGTGTCGCCGCCGTCCATCTTGACCTTGTCTACCAAAGCAACATATTGTTTGCGCACAGCCAGGTCGTTGCTGCGAAATAGCGAGTTGTTGATGAGCAGCACACCACCGCCGGGACCGACAGCGCCGTCGGCAATGGCTTTGGTGACAGCATGCGATCCGTACCAGGCGCGCCCGTCGTCACGCTTGAGAAGCTCGAAAAAGTTGTCCATATACCGTGCCTCCTTGGCGAAATTCATGTCGCGCATCTGAGCCAGGACCGCAGGGCTCTTGAGCACTTCGCGCAAGCTGTGCATGTGGCCAGAGTTGGAGTGGATGACGACAGCTTGCTTGGCGACCGAAGCCAGTATTTTATCAGACTTGTCGCGACCTTGCTGGGCGATGTATTCCTTGAAATCAGTGGCGATAAACCCGGGACTCGCGAGAAGCAGTGGTCGCGGGGAGCCAAAGTCTATGGAGCGCAAAAGCGAGGCGAGGGTCTTTTCGTAGAATTTCTTGATGCCGGCATCCTGCGTCGCGGCGGCGTCTCTCTTCTTGGGCACGACGTGGTCGACGCGGGCCTTGAAAATGGTTCTAAACTCGGTGATGAGGCAGATGTTGGCCAGGCCCTCCTGCATGACAATCGTGGCCGTCGCGCGGTTGCGGTCGTCGCCCAGGGCTTGGGTGAGGGCCTCGCGGGCGACGCTGTCCCAGCCGTTGGCCTTGATGAGGGTGAAGGGGCGGTCGACTTCGAGATCGAGGGTGTGGTGCGAGCCCATGGGCGCGTGGTCGTTTTCGGAGCAGACGTTGCCGGAGACGCGCAGCGACGAGGCGGCCGGGTCGAAGAAGAGCGACTTGACCTTGACGGTGAGGTCGACGTGGACTCGTTCGGATTGCGTAGCGCCCGTGCCCGTGTTGGTGAGGGCGACTTTGCGGATAGCGTGGCCTCGGACTCGGTCGCCGACAACAATGAGGTTATATGCGTGCCACTATAGAAGTCAGCATTGCGAGTTGTCTGTCACGCGATCTGGTGGTCGTTACCATGTCTTCAGGCTCCTCGGGCTGGAGCGTCACCTGCTCTTCCTCGATGTCCTTGAACTGCTTCTGGGATAGCAGCTTCATGTTTGCGGTTGTATATACTATCTCTTTGCGTATGATCAGTGCTTGTCTCTCATTCTTGTTGTCTTTGAACCAATAACCCGGAAAGCCAGAGACGGTCAGAAGATATATATATGCGGTCAGGCGGATGAAGGTTTGCAGTGGCTGCCCCTCCATCCGCCTCCTCGAGTTACTTTTTATTAAGCTCGGATTGGGCGCTCCAGGCACAACGTAGTGGGGGTGGCGCTACAGTGTGGCGCTGCGGCTTCGAGTCACCTCTGGTCCCAAGGTATGACGCATCCAGCATCCCAGCGACGGGAGTACCTGGCAATTTTAGCCATAAAAATAGTTATCGCTCGATTACAGTCATAATATACAGATATATTCGAAATCTAGCGCTTACAAAGGCGGAATTCCGCCTCATCTAGGTAGAGTACGCGGCCACATGGGAAAAGCCGCCACGATTACAGCGTTATACTAAGTTTCGAAATTAACTATCTGTGTCTAAATCGCGTAACGGCCACGTCTAAAGTCATTGAGCCTCTCAACTGATAGCTTTGGATCTTTCCATCCGTCTATCTAGCCCAATAATGCCCTGACATTGTTCCCTAAATATTTTTCTTCGTTTCTGTTGTTTATAACGCACGTCTAGGGTAGGTGACTTGAACAGAACAGAGGCGAGTGCCCTGGTACGCGTCGCAGCCGTGATGCTTAGCAAGAACCCAGAAATGTGTGAAATTTACTACCAGCATGGACTTTGATATGAAGCCAGTGCCAGAAATATCTGTTCATTATAGCTAGATTTTGTTGCGCTGCTCCGGAGTCTCCCCCGGTTTCCGCCGCTGGCAACGCTGGTGGCTTTGTTATGTGGTCCAATTCAACCCAGTTCAATCATCGATTGTGAATGCACGGAACTTGGCTCAAGCCTTTGGTCAATGATAAATATATTTTGTAAAAGCAAAATATTTGCTGGCCATTGTCTGAGTGATTGCAAGACTTGATTGGGTACGGTATCCGGACCTCCGCTACAATTACGCGGCCAGGCTCTGCCTCAAAAGTGCCCGGCAGCCCCGCGATTCCAGACCCAACACATCCTCAATCTCCCAACCTCTCCCTCCCGTCACAGATTTGCCCAGAAACAATCAATATGCGATCGATTCAATTGTCGGTGGATTTAACGGATGTCGGCCGCCGCCTCAGCCACGTCGTCGTCGATCTGCCCGTGACATCTGGAAGTGTAGCAAGCTTCACGACACCGCTATGGCTTTGTCCCTCCCATATGCCCAACGGACCCGTTGGCAGCATTGCAAACCTGTTCTTCATGGCGGACAATGAACGTACCGTGCTCAAATGGCGACGTGACGCAACCAAACCTCACATATACCATGTCGAGGTGCCGCACGGTGTGGTGACGGTACGCGCCCGTTTTGATGCCATTCTCAAATCAAATGTGACAAGGCGCATGGCCATGGTCTTGTTTGAAACATACATGATGCATCCGGCGTATTCTTCCATCTTCAGAATTCCTGTTCAAGCTACGATCCGCATACTGCCCAACTGGGATTACGCAACGAGCCTCCGCGTGGACACGGAAGAGATGGCGAGCAGCGGCGCGCACAGAACGATCACGTTTGAGCCTGTCTCGGCAGAGAGGCTTGAAGACTCGCCCGTGTTGATTGCCCAACATTTGAGCCAGAATGATATCACCAAGGATGGCAGGCACCAGCTCTGTGTCGCCGTCGCCGAACCGGCGCTCACCAAAATTCCGCAGGATCGCCTTGACAAGCTTGGGCGACTGATTGAGGAGGTCAACGCCGTTTTTGGCCCCGGACCCTACCAAAAATACAAGTTCCTATCTATTTCGTCTGATATTTTCCTGCCTGGAGATGCTCGAGCTAGCGCGGGCGGCATTGAGCACGCAGAATCGACCCATCTGATGACGTCGGGCATGGCCTACGCAGACGACGAATTGTTTGACCGGATCGGCAATGTTTTCAGCCACGAATACGTGCATGTATGGAATGGAAAATATCGCCGGCCCATGGGCCACGTACACAACGACTTTACCAAGCCTCTCGACGGGACCCTGCTGTGGGTGTACGAGGGCCTCACCCACTACTACGGGTTTGTCTTGGCCGCTCGGTCTGGTCTCTCGACCCGTAGCACGGTGCAGGACGCGTTCGCCGTCGCCGCAGCAGACATGGCCAGCCAGGCTGGTCGCGCTTGGAGGTCCACCGAAGACACGGGGACGGGAGTGGCTCTCAAACTGAGAGCCCCGGGAAATTGGGACAATGCTCTGCGAGGGACGGACTACTACGATGAGGGCATCATGTTCTGGCTGGACGTCGATACCTTGATCCGGGAGCGAAGTAACGGGGCCAACACGCTGGACGATTTTGCGCGCAAGTTCTTTGATGCCGGGCGCGCCACGCAGCCGCTCGTCGTCCCATACACGCTCAGTGAGATCATCTCCACGCTCAACGATATTCTACCGTATGACTGGGCGGGTTTCATCGAGGAGCGTGTGCAGACACCGCAGGCGCAGGTCAACATGGACGGCTTTGAGCGTGCTGGCTATAGCCTTACGTACACTCACGAGCCAGTGAAATCACCGGTACCCAACGGACAACGCAAGCTGGCTGTGTGGCATTCGCTAGGGGTGCGCGTCAGTCGAGACGGCACCGTCGTAGATGTGCGGCGCTTCAGCAAGGCAGACGAAGCCGGCTTGGCTCCGTCGCAACAGATTACCAAAGTTGGAGAGGAAGAGTATAGCCTGGAAAAGCTGGCGGCAGCGATCGCATCCACGCGCGGCCAAGCGGAGGGCAAGGTGCACTTGAGTCTCACCGGCGACGAGGACTCGTGGGATGCCGCGATTGAGCACAGCATTGGCCTGGTCTACCCCGCATTAGAGTGCAACGGCGGGACGGACAGGTTGACGGACATTTTCGCTCCCCGAGCTGCAAGACAATAATGCATTGCGGCATGCGGATTCGACGGGGATGAACGATGTACGCGTATGGCGCTATGAGAGGTGGAAATTATTGGACAAGGTTGAGCGGAGGCCAGGTTCCCGATATTATTGACTCCGCACATGCGAAACAGCAGCGATTGAATGCAGTGAGTGCAGAAATACGCGAGTTGCAGCAATTATTATTTCAAAAGTCGCAGATCGTGAGCAATAAAGAACCGGTGACATTTTGGTATGTCGTGCCAAGCGAGGTTGTGGAAGGGCCAGGGCCTGAATTATGTCATGATGATGCGCAAGACTCTTCAGGACCATCCACCACGACAGCCTAAATAAGTCGCGATTCGAGCCGAGTCGCAGTGAGATATTAGCAAGAGTAACCAAGAAGGGTCATTAATATGCTCATCAATGACCGACTCCAATTTTTAGTCGAGCTTGCGTCTGGCCTCGGATCGAGAATGCGAAGCTGCGAGGACCCTGGAGCGTTACGCGTAACCGGACTCCAGCTGCTCTCACGTTTTCGGTTTGGCTTGCGACTTTTTTCTTCATGTCCAGCCTGCCAGTTACGACGACTGTGGGGTGGTTACTGACCAGGGTGTCGAGCACGAGCTGCCAGCCACAGACAGCGACTCTCCCTCGGCCCTTTTGGGCAGCTCCATCGGTTCTAGATCGTACTGGTAGCGGCAAGACAAGTCAACCGGTAGGGCAGAAGAGGAGGGAGGGGCTCTGAATTGGGAGGGCGGCCGAGGTGTGGCACTTTCGTTTCAATCTTAGTAGCAGGGCGGCCAGACGCAAGGCTAGAAACCGCCACACACACAATGCAGCCACATACGCACCGCCTATTACTGATACGGTCACCATTGCCAGATTTTCCTGCAGCCTTTTCCTCGTTCTGGGTACTCGTCTGCCACCTCGGGGCAACAGCCTGGTTCTATACAGCAATAGCTTCTTGGCGCTCACACGAGGCTCCCGGAGCGCCCAGACGGGCGGTCCATATGCAACGGGGACGGACGGGGCGCACCACTAATAAAGGCCAAGGCTCTCACATAAACAGTTCATAGTTGGTAGATGGGGCCAACTGGTTCGTGAGAGCGCGAAGGCAGCGGTCGACGGGCGCCCGGCCAAGCCCTGAGGGTAGCATCGCGCTGGCATGGATCCGTCGGGATGGAGCAGCGAGGGAGGGGCAGGCCTCGCTTTCGTATGGCAGCCTGGGGCGTGGATGACGAAGACATTGTGTATCCGTAACAAGAATAAAGCAGGAGAAGAAGAAAATAAAAAGGTTGGGAGTAAGCATGGCGGTCGCCCGTAAGGAAACGGGGCGTCGGCCAGCCTGTCGAGTAAGGCTTCGTTCCAGGGCTCTTGGGCAATACGCAGAGGCAAAAAAGAAAGGAAACAGAATAAGGGTAACAATCAAAATATACAGTGCAATACGCAGCACTGACGACAACAGGAACCTTTGCGTTGACAGGATCAGAGCAACAAAACCCATGCTGTGATGGTCATTGTGACAGCATGGGACAGGTTCTGTTAGCAGGTACAGGGAATGCCTTGCAAGTAGCGTGGGCCACGAAGTGCCCCTCCATCAGCAGTGTCGCGGGCTGTCCGCCACTTTCACAGGGCTGCCAAGTTCCATGTTATGTAGGTACCAGCCAGCTGGTCATCATATCATCAACGCAGTTCCCTGTTTGCAACGTCCTTCCCCCATCAACATACTTGCTACTCAGTTTAACGTCGTCGGTGCTTGTTCTTCTTTTATTTGCGTCAAATACGCGGAACCTTTATTCCTCATACCATCTCCCCTTTGGTCCCCCGCACAAGCTTGTCCACTGCCAAAACTTAAACCTGGCCCAAGAACAGAGATCCGTCCATTCGTATTACCAACTCCTATCGGACCTTGATCGCGCCGTCATCGACAGGAAAAGTAAAAGCAATCAGCTACCCCTACCACATGGCACTTTTGCTTCAACATCTCGGCCTCGCTTCCTGAAATACTCCGAACCTGGACGCCTCCCGGCGACCCAAACTCCGCAGTGATCCAGTCCTCGTTTTCCTCTTGCGGATCTCACGGCTACGGAGACTACGAGACTGCCGGACGGAAAAGCCAGCTGAACTAGCTAGCGAGCTTACCGCGGCGCTTGTGACAGCGGTCAGGTCATCCCGACGATAGTTTTTTCTTCTTCTCCTCTTTACGTTACGTCCAGACGTTCCGGCCGACCAGTTTTCTCTTCCTGCATTGTTTCGGCGTTTGACAACAGTGCTGCGCCTGAAGCTCGACAGCCCACCCGACGACATTGGCCTCGGGAATAATCGAACTACTGCCAAAATTATCGAAATCTCACCTTTCCCATTTGGCAGCACTCATATTTGGCCGCCCACCCCGTGGCCAGTCACAGCCACTTCTTCCCTGCTGACTGCTTTTTTTTTTGGTGGCTCGCCCAACGCGACACCCGCATTCCCGCCCTGCGCCGCATCGCTTTTGTTTCGTGATGCCAGTGAATTGAGCGTGCGCCAGTGCCTGGAGTTTTTCTTTCACTGGAATTAGACATTACTCAGCTCCTGGCTAGCATGGCAACATGACGACGGACGTTTCTTCGCCAGCAAGCGCAGGCGATCTGCACCCGGCGAGGGACCAAGATCGACACGCGCGACCCGTCGTCAAATCGCCTTCAGGTCAGTTCCGCGACGAACACGCCAACGACCACAAGGGTTGATGCTAACCAATTCCTAGTTGACGAACATGTGTCCGAATCTCTCAGCCCGATCATCAGCCGACGACCCGGTTCCAAACATTCCCGAAGCACCGGACCTCCGCTAAGCAAGGATAACCCAACTTCAAAAAACACATTAAAACCCAGCACGTCAAATCAAGGCCAAAACTCTGGCTTGGATCCTCTTAGCACAGTATGTGCGCCCTGTCGAGCTCGAAATAATCCGTGCTAATTAGGCCCAGCAAATATATCTTCGAACAACCAGCAATACCGAACCTACGATTGCGCAGCGCTTGCTCAGTGCCGGCCGGCCAGACAGCCCAACCCCCGACAATATTGGACGCCAAAGCCATGATTCGATACGCAGTGCGCACCCAGACAGTATCAAGGAGCGCAAAAAGGGCCATTCATTCCTCAGCCGACTGTCTATTCGCGGACCCTTCAAGAAGGAAGATGAACTCGACTCCGACTCGGAATTCGGCGACCACACCCGCACCGATGGAACAAATGCGCGCGCTCTTACCACGGTGATGGCTGCTGGAGGCGGCTATCTCCCGCTGCACAAGGAACCGCCGCGCTATATTCGCGTCAAAGCACACAACAAAAAGACTCGTCGGTTTAATCACCTTTTTCTTGCCCAAGAACTCTCGAGCGCAAAGAAGGAAGACGACCACTCGAAGCACGCACCAGCAACCGTTGTCGGCAGCAAGATTCTCAAGGGCGGTGATGCCATCTGGGCCGCCGAATTCAGCGTCGACGGTCGCTACCTGGCTGTTGCAGGCATGGACCACGTGGTTCGTGTATTCGCAGTCTTGTCTACACCTGAAGAGCGAAAAGCCTACGAAGCGGAAGAAGCCGACGAGGATGACAAGGAGAGCCGTTCGAAGCGTGAACGACTGAGCGCGCCCGTGTTTCACAGCAAGCCCATCCGTGAGTTCGAAGGCCACTGCGGAGAGGTTCTCGCACTGAGCTGGAGTAAGAATAACTTTCTGCTCTCTTCTTCCATGGACAAGACGGTCCAGCTATGGCACCTCAGCCGGCAAGAAAGCCTCTGCACGTTCAAGCACGACGACCTCGTCACTTCGATTGCCTTTCACCCGACCGACGATCGCTTCTTCTTAGCTGGGTCTCTCGATGAGCAGCTTCGTCTCTGGAGCATTCCCGACAAATCTGTTGCCTTTTCGGCCCCGACCAATGAATTCATTACGGCCGTGGCATTTACACCAAACGGCAAGACCGCCATTTGTGGTCTTCTTAGCGGCATTTGCATCTTCTACGAGACGGAGGGTCTGAAGAACCCGTGGCAAATCCATGTCCGCTCGTCGCGCGGCAAAAATGCCAAAGGCAGCAAAATCACCGGCATCCGCACCAAAACAGTCGCAGCTCGCGGATCTCACCAAGCTGATGTCAAGGTTCTCATTAGCTCCAACGACTCGCGCGTGCGCATCTATAGCTTGAAGACGAGGATGCTGGAAGCCAAGTTCAAGGGTCACGAAAATCACTCTAGCCAGATCCACGCACGATTTAGCGACGACGGTCAATTTGTGACTTCTGGTAGTGAGGATCGTAAAGCATACATATGGGATATTTCCCACCCCGAACTCGAGGTGCGGGACAAGCAGCCATACGAGAGCTTCGATGCTCACCCAGAAGTGGTGACAGCTTCTCTCATGGCACCCACAGCGACGAAGCAGCTCTTGGGAGCCTCGGGCGACCCCATTTACGATCTCTGCAATCCGCCGCCTGTGACGCTGATGAGTCTAAGCGAGGCGACCATCAGTCAGACTGCTCTCTCCGAAGGCGCGCACTCGGATGTGCCAGGGAGCGTGAGGAAGCAAAACGAAAGCCCGGCTTATATCGAGCGCTCCAAGCACAGAGATGGCAACATTATCATTACGACAGATCGAAAAGGTGTCATCAAAGTCTTTAGGCAAGACTGCGCGGCGCTGAAGAGGCACCAGAGCTTGTGGGAGACCAGCTCCAAGTTCTCGGGCAAGGTGGCTGGTGTCGCGCGCAGCTCCAGCCTGGCGACAAGGACGAGCGGAGGTAGTCGTGTGCATTCTCGACGTGGGTCCTTAAGCACGGGTGCCAACTTACCACCGATTCAAGTCAATTCGGATAGGATCATGAGCTGGCGACAGGACATTGAAGGAGGTCGCACTTCGATTGGGACGCCTGCCTCGCGAAGCGAGCGCTCGGTATCGCCTTCGAAGACTGGTATCCGTACGCCACACAACATTTCCGCCTCGAACCTGGCGTCGGAAGCCAGGAAGCAACCCTACATTGCTACGCCACCGTCGCAGAAAAAGAGCAACAGCAACTTGCAGGTGCGTGGACGGACTGCTTCTACGAGCTTGGATCCAATCAAGGTGTCTGGTAAAGATAAAGACCAGAACAAGGGCCCTACGGTTCCTCCCACGCCAAGCTTTAGCCTGATTAGCGCCAACGATTCTGACATTCCCGAAGAGGAAGGTCGCGACGGCAGCTTCTGGAACTTGAGCCGATGGCGTGGAGGGATTTCTGGACTGCGCCATGTGACGAACAGCAGCACCTTGGGCGAGAAGCCGCAATCCGGCTCCCGACGGACGAGCACCTCGACGGACCGTTCGGGCCATGGACACCGCCGCAGCATGGGCGTGAATGACCTGCGCCGACTCATTGCGAGTGGTGATGAGAATAGCCGACGCCGGTCCATGTTGCCGTCCGTATCGTTGTCCGCGACGAGCGACGTGGAGTCGGAAGTCATCTCGCAGACGGCCAGCCACGAGCAGGACCAGCGGAATGTGGTGGTTGGGGGCAGACGGCGCAAAGAGTCGCCGGGCAAGAAGCGAACAGACTCGGGCGTTGGACAGTTGAGCGGAACTTCTAGCGAAATAAGCGAGTAAGGCAGGGCTCAAAAAATTGTAGATGCGGCGCTGAGTGACCCTGCGACGTTTACGATGAGATTTTGATGGACACGGGCCGCAGAATATTTTGGCTTTATTTTCTCCATGACTGGGAGCGTTTCTTTTTTTTTTCTTTTCGGACATTTACAAGCTGCAAAGCGCGGAGTTGGATAGCGAATCAATTTACAAATTAACCATTTGCTTAGGCTGCATATGATGCTGTTCTACCACGCGTAGTCGCGAGGTTTGCTGCTAGTAGAGGCGACCGAGCGAGAAGACCTGCACAAAGAGACTGGAAATGACGCATCATTTAACTGTTTTTATTTCGCTATAAATGGCTGAGTTGCCAAGCGTCGTACCATTGATTGGGCGTATTGGCAGGCTGCCGTTGGACTCGGGTATAACATCTTTCTTCGTGTGCGTTGTTTTTCATGGTCGTGGTGTCAAAGCTTTTTAGAATTCCTCGGCAGTCGAGAACTGTACGTTGGCAAGAAAAAGAAAACGCGGCCGTTAGAGATGAGCGCCATTGTCGGCATCGCCGGTCGCACTCACAGCATCGCCGCCGGCCTTGGCCTTGGTGGACACGTCCTCGAGGGCCTTTTGCAGGACGGGGGGCTTGGGCCCAACCATGTCGCTCGTCTTGTCGCCCTTTTCGAAAAAGAAGAAGGCGGGGATGGAGCGGACGCCGAGCTCAAAGGCCAGGTCGGGGACCTCGTCGGTATCGAAGCGCGCAAAGGCGTACTTTTCGGGCAGGGCGAGGGAGGTGGCGTACTTGTTGAAGAAGGGCGAGACGGCCTTGCAGGGGCCGCACCAGACGGCGTGGGCCTGGAGCACGACGTAGGGCGTCTTCTTGACGAGCTCGTCAAACTGGGCCTTGGTCTTGATATCGACGACGGACATGATGCGCGGCAGGTAGGTAGCTTTTGAGGCTTCGAATTATGGTGGTTGCGACGGTGGTGGTGATGGTGTTGGAGGAGAGAAGTTTTTGGGATAGTGGGGGAGGGGAAGGGAGGAGTCGCGTAGTGATGTAATGTTGGGGAGAAGAGGGAGGCGATGCAGCTTTTGCCAAGGAGGTGCAAGACGGCTATAAATGTCGACGGGAAATTTAATATTACACGGGATGGTTTGTCTGCTTGTCTCTTTGTTCCCAATTGCGCAAGGTTCGTAATATGTAATAAGCCGGGGGGGCACGGGACAAGGCTTGTTCGTTGTTTCGCGGCGTCTGCATGTAATCGACAATGGCAGAATGCGAAGTGGCCGATGGCGTGCTTTGGCGGGGCACCGCACACCACTTGTAAGCATGCCGGCAAAGGGCAATTGACCGACAGCACGCCCTAGCTGAACAAGGGAGATTTCAAATCAAGATGCTCGCGATGGAGCTTGGAGCGAATCAGAGGATTAGCAGAAATTAACATGGAATCAGGGGCCGCATAGTGCGCGCGTCGTGCATGTCATATCCCGGGTGCGTATCACGGTGTGTCGGGATGCTTGCCGACGGTCCGGAGGTAGCAACACCACCTCTGCCGCAAGAGATGTTGCCCGGTGCCTTTCATATCTCGGTTCGGTATCTGCGGAAACTTCGTTCTCGCACAAACGGGTTTAAATTTGCCAATGGGTTTATTTGGAATTTTCTTAATCACGCCTCGCCCATTGGGGGAGCCTTCTACATCTCGGCCGAAGCAGATGCGCCGCATTAGCCCGCCGACAAATCAACCAGCAGCATTCATTCAGCAGTCATCGTCAGCCCCGTCTGTACTTTGAGTGCCGTCTTGGCCGTCACCCCACTATACGTGCTGCCCTGGCATCGTCACTGTCCGTACCGAACCTTGTCAAACTGTTGGCTGGCACCACTGCGAATCGGACCGCAGTAGGCGGCGAGGCCATACAGCTACATTACATCAAAGAAATCTGACCAAAAGTATGACACGTATATTGAGGATGCATCCTATAAGTATCTCACCAGGGCTATGGTAACGAGCTGCCAAGAGATGGCGGCTTCTTTGGGTACAAAGCGCCGTACCTACCAGATTCACAGTACAATACCACAATCGGAGGAACAGCCTGATCTATATTGCGCCAAAAAAAAATCGAAAGGTTCTTCTCTATTACACTCTTATTCTCTAGCTCATTTTCTTCACGTCACTGTCCTTGGACGCACGTCGCGCGAATCGTACCAGGCCAGCTCTAGCCCACTCGCTGTAAGTCCACGCTGCAACTGTTGCACCCGCAGCCGTCAACGTCCACGCAAGAGCAGACACCTCGACTTTGAGCTTGCCGTCGATATCGCGCGGCAGAAACAACCACTCGTCCTGTACGCGCTCAGGCAACGTACTCAACAGCCACCCGATACCCAAGACAGCTGTCGCTATGAGTCGCTCAATGGAGATGGCGTACCCGGTCATGCTGTGAAAGACGGCCCAGCGTCGATGCGACTCGATCTTCTTTCGGCGAATGGACGTGTACAGTTTGTACAGGCTGAGAAAGTAAAAGACCCCCAGGATAGCAATGGCAACATTGAACGTCGGCCACGAAAGCAGGGGGATGGGCAGTTTGGTACCGTACAACGAGTGAATGTGGTACCACTTCGCGTGGGTTGTCACCAGGCTCTGGCTCGACATGTAAAACCCGGCAATGGCCAACTCGGCCGACAATAAAATCACTGTATAGCCACTTTGTCGGTGGAAGTCAGGATACCGGCGCCGAATTGCTTCGCTGTGCTGCATCGGGATTAAAATGCTCCATAATATCGCTGTTGCGCCTTTTGCTCCTTTGTAGAGCCAAGGCGGCGTAGTCTGGGAACGATGGTTCAGAATATTTAAAGTTGACTGCATGATCAATGTCAGTGACATGGCCGCTCTCTGTGTCACGCACTCAGCAGCCACCGACTCACCCTCGGATCGCGGAAGCTGGTAAGCACCGGCCATTGTGGCCCGTCACCGTAAGGAAGATTTGCCATGAATGTGCCCCCAGCAATCATGATCATCCACAGACTGAGGGGCAGCCCCAGCCATGGCGATATCTGCACAGGCTGCCGCCACGAGCTCGATGTCATTGCTTGGTTGAAACGGGGGATGAACAAAGTGTGGAAAGATGGTTGGGAAATGCAGGGCAGCAGTTGCAGCAGCCAACGAGTTTGCAGGCTTTGGCCTTATATGGCGCGGCTTATCAGAAACCTACATGGTTAACTCCTTGCGTTTCTGGCACGGCAGTCGGCGAGATTACACTAACATCCATCCACTTTTACCACGGAGCCGGTGCGTCAATTTGACTACTATCACAAGGTAAACTAACGTTTGGGCCCATTAAGCTTACTCAACCATTTCTAACATACTGTCAAAAGTTAAAGAGCGAATTATCCATCAGAAAAAAAAAGGCGCAGGGAGATTGCGGGTGCGTATTTAATTGCCCCAACTCACGACTCTTATTGTTGATTTTGGAGAAGACGTAAATCTAACTAGGCCCTGTCTCAACTACATTGCTCCTGACAGCCAGACAGCTTACCCCAGAGCATTTCTATTAATACGCATAGGGTGCGCCTCAGTGTTGTATACAAACGTATTTGTTTGATCGGCTTTGACTTGCCAATCTCCATCTTCGGCTTGAATAATGTAAGCGTACTTGAGAACCTCTGCAAAGAAATACGACTCTTGAAGATTGTTGTAACCCTTGCCGGGATTCTGCACGTCTTGCAGAGCAGAGAAGCCGGACCCGGTGCGGCATGTGGCATTGATGTGCACAAAAGCGTCCCATGCCCAGTCTTGGTACTTGGTGTCCCCGGTCGCGCGGTAGGCATAGTAATACGACTCAATCACCTCGGGACGCAGATTGTAGTTGCCGTTGGTGACCCAGAAACCGTGCTGGTTGTAAAAGTCGCGCTGGTCCTGTGGTGGGTTCTCGCCACCTCGGGCAATGTCGCGCCAGTGCCAGTTCTCAGGGCCAATGCTGGTCTGCGTAGCGGCATACGTCTCGTGGCAGCTCTCTGTGAGTTTGATACCAAAGTCGACGTACTCTTGTTTGCCGAGAGTAAGTCCACCGAGAATAAAATTACCGCCCGCAAAACAGGCCACTTCATGGTGTCAGTATTCAAATTCATTCTACGTCATTGCTAGGCGCCGACTTACAGTGCTGGGAGTCGTAGGAGAGCGATTGGTTGTTGTACCCAGCAAGCCAGGTGAGATCGGATCGTGAGCTCGGGTTTGAAGCCAAAAATCGCATCGAGGACGTTGCTGCAAGTTCCCAACGCTCCTTGTATTTTTCGTAAGTCGCCTTGTCGTAGAGGAAAGACTTGATAAGGTATTCATAGTGGCTGTCGCTGCCGGCGCCCCATCCACCACTAGCATCCTGCGAATGACCATTGCTGGGGTCAAAGTTTTGCCCAATCAATCCAGGGAATGGCTGGTTTGATTGGGGGTAAGGGGTGAGAAAGTATGAGACGGCTTTTCTGTTCAAGTTTCCGTACTCTGGATTGCCAGTCAGGTCGCTCAGGCGCTGCCACTCAAGGGGCAGAGTCACACCGGCAATACCAGCGGAGCGATCGTTATGCGCAACAATATTACCCTTGCCATGAAACTCCAGACCGTTGATATTGATTCCGCTGGGTGTATTGTAGGCCACCTTTAGGTTATCAGCGAGACGCTTAGCCTGTGAAAGAACAGACTGTAGGCGTGACTTGTCACCGTTGATGAGATTGCTGAACGGGCCGCTGAGAAGATCGTACCCTGCATTGATGTTAGAAGCAAATCGCCTTCGGTGCCAAAAAAAAAGCCGCTCACCAGACAACATGCCAGCGAGATATCGGATAGAAGTTTCGAAAAAAGAGACATCAGTCGGAGAAGTATCGAAATTTACGCCGGCGATGTGAGTAAGAATCTTATCGACAGCAGCCTTGTTCTGCATAATGATGGCAGTGCTTAAAGCATCGATAGCACTGGCTCCCCACCCGTTGCTGTTCCGAGCCGCGTCAGGACAATGTTTCTTCAACCTATGGAGAAAACTTACCGGTCGTCGGTGTAGCTATTATCAACTGGTTTGAGCGAATCATGCGGGAAAGCGTGGTCGACGTACCCTTTCCAAGCGAAATTGAATGCTTCTTTGACGGCGTTGGCCCTGTTCGTATTTGTCTTGTAAGTCGGGGCCTTGAACGCCTTGCCCTGGATCGTAACGGCTTGGGCAGCAATGAGGCAGTCAAGTGCGCTGCTCTGGGAGCTTGCGCTGGCAGTAACATAAGGACCACCCCAAAGGACACCATTGAAACAACCTCCGTTCTCGATTTTGAGATTCTTCTGCCAGATGGACTGCGCATTCCTCTGAAGAAAGGTCTTGTACACATCGCTGGGGCGGATGGCATGCAGCTGCTGAAGGTTGCGAGCAAAGATACCTTTGAACTGCGTGCCGTCGTTGACACCCTCGCAGGATTTATTCTGGTCGCAGCCGTCTGCAAGAATGCCATCTTTGTCTTGCATTCTGCTACCTGGGTTTGTGACCGCGCGGGCAATGTCCTCTGCAGTGTCAATCCACGCTAGCTCACCAGTGGCCTTCCAGAGCTCCACTAAGCCCCCGAGAATAACCCCCTGGTTGTACGTGTAGTAGTCGCCTGAAACCTGGCAATTCTCATCCAGGCCATCGCGAATGAGATGGTTGGAATCAATGACGCCGGACTTGGATAACCAGTCCCACCCTTTCTTCGCACCGGCGACAAAGGTAGGCTTCAAATCCAAACCGACGCGATTGGACAGCGCCGCGCCAAGAGCAATGTACAATTCTGCGAATCATTAGTATGTCTGCGGCGCTGGGCAAAATTCGGTAGAAGGAAAGTATATACCGTTCGCGATGGACACAGGCGAATGACCGTTCTTGTTCCAAGGGATGCCACCGCAGTGATGCTTGTTCCATGCCGCGTCCATGTCGTACCAAATAGAGATGGCCTCATCCAAGTACTCACGCTTGCCGGTAACATCAAGCGCAGCAACCCAGGCCAAACCCCACCAGCCCTCATCATCGTAAAAGTCGTTTTCGAAGCCTCCTGTGCGCTTGGTGATGCTGCCTGATGAACCGACGCGGTCATTATCGCTGGAGGATGTATAGCTTCGAGCTGAGCGCACGCCTGCGAGGCTGCGCCCCTTCACTTTCGGCTTGTTATTGGGTGCATTATGATACACAATGTCGAATACGTCACCGTAGACATTGAGGACGCTTTTGTCGAGTTTCGCGAGATTGGCAAATGTAGTGAGCATATTGGCCGACCGCCACCAGTCGTAGTCACCGTCGTTCTTCCGCCATAATCCACGACTTCTATCTAGCCAGCGCATAAGCTGATCACTGTTCGCGTTAGATTTTATCGACAGGAGCGGTGGAGCCATGCTCAACTTACTTGTTGCAGATGGCGTTGACATTATAAGTTGTCTCATCAGCAGCTACGAGCAACGCCGCAAGTGCAACACTGCAGATAGCCTTCACAAGCATCTTGTCCTGAAAACTTAGATGCGGAAGTCTGGCGCATCAAAATTAATCTTGCTTCAATTTTGATATCGGTGCACCGGTTTATATATGCGTTTCCTCGTTAGTGGTACCAGAAACGTGGCATGCAGCGCACGGTGTTGAATCGTCAGCACTAACATCCCTAACTGCATCGAGAAATGCCCGAACGAAGGGCGCAATCATGACAGTTATTAGTCTGCAAAGATTTAACGAGATTGGCAGGATACATCCTAACTATACTTTATCCAAGTAATTAATCGCCATAGCCATCTCAAACTTACCTGTGTACTAGCAAACCCCCTGACTCATGGAAAAGTTGCACCGAGTGATATTCTGCATATCATGTCGTCTATTCTTAGTCTCGACCGCAAACCCCCCCGCGGTCCGAGATATGATTTGAGGTCGACATCCGTCGGCGCTCTTACAAACTGCTCACTAGATGACCTCGGGTATGTTTTGTGCACTTTACACAGTATGCTGCGCCGCCAGCAGCTTTTTCAAAGCATACCCAATATAGGAGTAAGGGTTTTCCTCTAGTATATGGTTTTTCTTTCCCTTATAAGTAACAAAAGTACTAATTAAGCTATAAAGCTTAGGATAGAGTACTAATTTAATTTAATTTTATATATAACTATTTAATTCATATTAATGTTTATAATATAAGCGCTTAACTATTTATTTTATTTTTTCTTAAATAAATAATGAAGTTTAGACCCAACTAGAGGTTAAGTTAATTATAGTATATATACTTATCTTAATAAATTGAATAGTATCTTCGTGGAAAGTGAACTTCCGTAGAGTAAGCTTTTTATATTATTATGACTGTGCTAGCCAACGCAGACCAAGGTCCTTGGACACCGTAGTAATGAGAGCTAACGCCTCCACCCGATACACGAAGTCTTTCGCTCAGAACGCTTGAATTTCTTCCCGAACATTCTTTCCATGCACCTACCCTTTCCAGGCGTGCTTCGCTATGCCGCTGTGGTAACAAGCTGTCTGGGCGAGGCAGTTGCATAACATCACGACTGCGTTGCGCCTTCCGCATCGGGCCTCAGTGACCTACGCCCACTTCACCCTTAGAATCGGCATAGCCTTGGCCACTACACGCTAATATCGGGCGACCAGCTTGTCGCAACTACATGCCAGCTATAAGAAACTATTCCATTACACTAGCCATTAGCTGACCGTTCCAGCAAAGATATTAAAAACCTTCGCAGCGACACGCTTTCACATCAAAACTGAGGTCTGCGTGATCATACATGGCAAGCACAGCGTGGTGAAACCATCCACCGCGCGAGTTGCCTCAATATATTGAAAACGATCGTCGCCCAGCGTTGGATAATTGAAACCATTTTCAGCTTATGTCTCGCATCACGAAGGTCTAATACTTGGCAGTATAAAAATTCTTGCTGAGGCCTACAAACTTTGGTGGCGTAACCACCTGGCAGTTTGAAACGATCTGTCACGCGGTCAGCAAGGACTTTTGGAGCGACCCCCACACATTATGTATGAAAAGGCACTGCAAACTGTCACGCACGGCAGTTATGGTCTATACAGAGCGATATGGTTCAGTAAGCCAACTACATATGGCGGGGTGCCTCGAGAACCTCTATGGGGTACCCGCAGTAGCGACCAAGTACCAGCTAAAACACAATTTGAGGTACCTTCCCATAGCGGTGTCGTATCACCTGGCTGCTTGACACAAACATCACCAAGTACAGCTATTCATGTAGGAGCTCAAACACTCTAGCATAAGGGACGATTGGATATATAAACGGCGACAAGAATGACCGGTGGCGCTTAGAAAGTAATGGCAGGAGGACAGAAGCTCCCTGCTAGTGTAGTCAATAGACATGGCCGTACCACAAATTCCACAACAAGCGACAGCTATTAGAAATTAGCAACGAACGTTAGTGGCATGTCATGATCTGAGATATGACTGAGGAACAGCAAGAACGTTGCTTCGCGTCGATCGCTGCTGTTGCAGTCGCGTTGCTACAAACCCCGCAAAGGTGGGATGGGATCGATATTCTGGTGGGCAAGCCATTTTTTGCGGGAGCTAGTCAAATGTTCCGTCTGGTGCTGCTCATGTCCACATTGGTGCATCTAAACCCAGTCCCGGTTCCGGATCGGTCTTCCTGCAGATCCGGCGCGCTACTCAGCTCTGAACAGGTAAGCCATGTTTTAGTAGAAACCCTCCACAGGGAGTTGTAATAATACTCCGGAATACGAATTACTTGCTTTGACTTTGCCCCTGATAAGGTGCTTTGTATTTGTTTCTAGCCGCGTCTTCTGGTCAGACGGATCGTTGGAAATACGGCGTAGTCTAATGTCTCCTATTGAAAAGTACCATGGCAGCTTGATAATAAGTGACACTATGGCATCCGTATGTGGGAACTGATTACTGTTTTCACCCGCTAGTCCACGCAGCAGAGGGAACGGTTGCTCTGTAAATTAACTCGCCTCACAAAGGAGTGGAAATGGTGCACCCATGACACAGTGTTAGCTGGGAAAACGCATTTCGGTACTGTCAGAGCTTAGAGCAAGGCCACATCTGTCCTTTAGGACCTGTATTCCGATGGTCGGGGAGAAGGAATCCTAGCTCGATGTCGCACCGGGTATTACCATCCGCGCCGTTACAGGTGGTTATGTGCGTCTCAGACATGCAGAGCGACAGTCCGGTCCGTGGCGAGAAGATCTATGCCGGCAGTGGTCACTCTCCACCTCAGCTCTTCTAGCCGAAACAATAAAATAGTATGACAGGTCACAGTCAGGTTAAGACAGTGATACCAGACCTCGAGGTCTAGACTGTTAAGGTCAAGCAACATCCTGTCGATGGAGTAAACTTCCCGAGGCAAATGCGTTCACGATTGGCCACATATATTAACAACAGCACACGAAATAAGTATAAGTATCGGTTACAGGCCACCCATAAACACCTTTCGTCTCATCATAATCAGTCCAAAACATATAAGCCCATAGCCCCCTTGTTTTGCCGATCACCCTCTCTTATTTGAACAATATATACTCCGAGACTTCCAAAATGCAGGCACAGTTTTCACGAGTTACCCTTCTGCTTGCTGCACTGCAAACCGCAGCAGGATTGCCCAGCCCCGAAGCTGAATCCGCCATGGCTCCGCCGCCTTACGTCTGCCCGCAATGCCCCCCAAGCGCGCCACTGTGCGCATTGAACCTGAACACCAGGCAGCCAAAATGCTGCCCTGCTGGGAAGCCGCTCGCAAATAACGCGGGTTGCTACACCGCCGACAACGTCATATGCAATAATACGCAGATCTGGGTTCCTGGTACCCATTGTCCGTGTGTCTAAAATGGTATCGAGTTTGTAGTTAGGGTAGTCAAAGGTTGGATACAAGAATTCCATGATGATCAGAATTTGAAGCAGGTGACAAGAACGCGGCAGGAGACATCTAGGTTTCGGTACAGGTTTTTCCTCTGTATAAACAGTTTTCCCTGTACCCTCAGTGCAAATGCAAAGCCTCATCATCTATTAAACCTTCAAAGAATACATTGCGTAATTTATGGACTTCTCTAATGGGCATCAACAGTAGGTGGTAGTGAGTGCAGCGCCTCAACCGCTTAGCTGTAGACCGAAAGATATGGCTGTCCGTGTTGTCTGTGTTTATTCCTACAAAAGAAAGCAGAAGAAAAAATAAAACAACTATTCCTATTTAAATATTCAGGTTGGACGTGAGAGTCTCGAGAAAATACGCAGTAACGAGAGGCTTCCAGGACGAGAGTACAGAGACCATCGTCCCCATATCGATTGAGAATACACGACCGTGGCTGAAAGCAAAGCTGCCATATCACAATAGCAGAGGCAGCGTTGTTGACCAACACCTCTCAAGCCTTGCCGTGCTGTTCAACGCAGGTAGCAGTATAACTTTTATCGACTATCGAGCAGCAGTCTGCCACGGGCGCCCGCTTTGGGAAGAAGGAAAGAGAACCCAGAGAGCGGTCCGGAAGAAGAGGACGGCAGTTGGGTCTGACCTGTGGCAATGCGTTTACAATCGCGAAGCGCGCCATTGGAGATAGAACTATTTCCTCTCAGTTGGCAGTTTTGCTCGGACCGGCCTCCGTCCGCGGAGAGCTACTTGTGCTCGGTTACAGCTGTGTTGTGCCGCGACGCGTTTTTACTCGGCTGAGTATGTCCTACTGATGAAGACTTGACCAGAGCGGGGGATACTGCGGAGCCAATCGAGGATACATGGCAGGATAGAGGTGATGTGGTTTGGTCCATGCCGGATGCAGCACTTCCTAGCCCTGAATCACGAGCTGGGTTCGGAGCCGTCTCTAGTTGATTGAGTTGCTGCTGGGGCGCTGACACGGTGTTGTCTTGCTGGTTGGTGAGGGCATTATATTGTGCAGCATTACTGAACTGCATGGAGTTTGATGATATCTATCCACCCACGTAGCGGTCGACCCAAGGTCTATATTGGGAAACATGGCTCCCATGTTGATATTGGCAAACTGGGCTGAGACCAAGTTGCCCATGGCGTCGGGTGACAGAGTCGGAAAATTATTGGCATCAGTCATCATTGCGTTAAATGGATAATGGGACATTAAGTGCTGTTGCTGTGGGGGTAAACTAACTAACCGGCGAGAGGGCCTGGAGTTCAGGTGATCGGTACCGTCCATGGCTCCACTGGCTAACCATAAGTAGGCAAAATGGTCAGCTAACTAATACGCTAGTTGGCTCCAGACTGAGTTCTCGATGATGCAACGCAACCGGCACCGGGATAAGCGGTAGCTTCGTGGCCGTGGAATATGGAGGGCATTTTTCTCCTTGAAACATGTAATGACCTCGCAATCATCTTGTATGTGACCGTGGAAGTACAAAAACTTTCTGGATCACCGCGGTCCCCAGTACCACGTTTGCTTCTTCGTGGCCGATATCCGATCATTGGGCGGGGTATTCCTGGCACTCCCGGCACATGGATCCGCCCGAGTCCGTCGACAGTGCCGAGGAACGGAAGTTGCGCAAGAGGCTACAGAATCGCCTCAACCAGCGGCAAAGTAGTAGGCCCATCCCAGAGTACTTGCTCAAAGTATTCTTCCATCCATACTGCCCGCTTATTCTAATGGATATATGTAGGAACGCGAAAGAGAGAAAAGACACAGACGGGTTCTCAGAGCCAGCGCCCGTACCAAGTGGAAAAATGGCGGTATATCTACCAACTCGACACCGACGAGGCGCAGCAAGGTACCACGGCGAAAGCTGACCAGCCAACACGCTTCAGCAATCCGTCCCCAACGCAGGATAGCCTCTTGCATCTCATTCACGCAAATGTACTACGTGGTTTTTTTGACAACAAATTGGCGATATTAGCTTGCGCGTCTTATCTCACGAGAGGTGCCGGAACCAAGTTCCAGGTGATTCCTCCCGTGCAAATCTTTCCAGGCCGCGCAGCCATCATAGAGAGCTCTTGTGCTCTGCCAACCTCTTTGTCCCCCACTCCCCTGCAAAGCACCGTTGTGCACGCAACCTGCATTGATTTGATACCTTTTCCACAAATTCGCGACACCATCATTGAGCTGGAAGGCTGCTTCAACGGAGCGGAGCTGGTGAGTGACCTGGTTGGCAATCTGGTCGATCCCGCTTGCTTCTTCATTGGTCTTCCACGCCCATCGAACCCTTTGCCTTTTCCCACGGAAAAGCAGGTGTACTACTGTGGGCAAGAAGATGATGACTATACTGCGAATCGAGATGGTCTGATCCTGTGGGGCCCGGCACACCTCCCAGAAAGCTGGGAGGTAACCGCGGGCTTTTTGCGAAAATGGGGCTGGCTGCTAAGAGGCTGCAAAGATATCATTGAATATAGTAACCACTGGAGACGTTCTCGTGGAGAGATGCCGCTTTGCCTGCCTGGGCTGGACAATGAATAAGACCTTCAATGACTCGCCAGTGGCAATACAACTGCCTAATAAGTATTACTTATTACTTAATTTGACCAAGAGTCTCTCATTTATTGCCGCAAAGTATCGAAAGTCACTCGGTTTAGTAGTCTTTGCCCGTTATTTGCAAAATCTCATCGAGAAGATGTGCCCAAAGCCGATCTTCAGCACCACCAACTTTCGCCTCAGAGAGCCGCGATTCCACAGCTTTGGATACTCTCTCACAGGTGGCACTAATATTGTACGTGCCACTGCCTGTCCTCCCATCTGTGCCAGCCGAGATTGTTGTGCCAGTAGGTAGGGGCACACCTGCAGCGTCGCCAGTGGCTGGTGGAAACGCAGCGCTCGTGGCACCGTAGAGCTGCAGCACCGCCGACTCTTCAACACGGCGATACTTGAGAAAGATGGGAGCGAGCACGACGAGCGCCATGCGTACCACTACCATGACACCCTTGGCGTCTCGACCAAAACTGGTCTTCACAGCACCCGGGTAATTATGAATGAAGCTCACATCCGGCGCCTTCCTTGCAAGCACGTTGTGCGCCATGGTAATCATGGAAGCCAAGTGCCCGCGAGCCATGATGGGCCTCTTGGAAGCATATTCGGCCCAGTTCGTCTCATCAAAAGGGCCTTCGTAGCCGGCTGCGTAGACAGAAACTACTCTTTTCAGCCCCGATGCTCTCTGGAGGGCGGGCAAGAGGCCAAGCACGAAAAGAATGCGCGAGGTAACAGGGAGCACATAGATTTTCGGCAGCCCTTCTGCCGTCTCTAATGTATAGAATCCATCGATTAGCACACAGTGTTCGTCCTCCTGGATTTTTTTTGTTTGCTAAGCATTCGCAAACTACTCACTATCCATTTGCAAGCCCCCTTGCGTCTGAAACAAGAGGTTGATTGTCTGTGTCTCGGATAGAATGCGATCGCACACCTTCACAACATTGTTCAACAGGCTGACGTCGGACTGAATAAACATGTACTGCCCATCGGGATTAAGCTTGGAGCATTCTGAGATGATGCGGTCCGCAGCTTCCTGAGACCGGCCGACTAGGTAGATCTTGGGGCTCTTGGCGTGCTGGGCGAAGCTCTTTAGCGCATGTTCGCCGATGCCGCTGGTGCCGCCGACAAAGACTGCGACCATTCCTGGGGCCAGTGTGGTGGCTATCTTGGCATTGGAAACCTCTGCAGCAGACGCGGTGACCATGTTGAGAATAATTTGTATGATAGGTTGCTATAAAATGATGGGTTTAGTTTCAGGCTTCTTGAGAACCCATGGAGGCCTAGTTGCGACTTATGCTTCATTCATATACGTCTCAAGACACAGTGCTTTATCGCCGCTAGTGAGCCTGGCTGACCGTTTTGTCCATTTTCGGAAGGTGGTGGCGTAGCATCACTGTCCTGAATTCCGGGGCCTCTTGCCGGTTAGTTAGTTTAGCTCCACGGCAACGGCACTTCATGTCCCATTACAAAGACTGATAACACCTTTCATCGTATAGAGAACGAGATTAGTTCATTGCATCACATGAATTGTCGTGTAATCCTATGGCCTCGGCAGCTGTGCCTTTGTGCCTCGGCAGTTTAGACCTCCGGCAAGTATTTAACTCGCGCAGCTCTTGCCAGTGGTACATCCAAAATCGTTTACCAGCATCTACAGCGGCCCGCCAATACACCTGCGCCATCAACATACCGCCACAAAAGAAAATGAGCCAACTCCAAGAAACAATGATTCCCGCCACTGGAGTTCCATTCCGGATTTCCGTTTCCTTTCTCCTACCGGATGATGCCGCCCCGAAGCCAGCCGTCCTTGTCATGGGCCATGGCATTGGAGGCATCAAGGCCGCCGGCCTCCTTCCATTTGCCAAAACATTTTCCAAAGCTGGGTACGCGGCAGTCATGTTTGACTACCTCTACTTTGGCGAGAGCGAGGGAACTCCTCGCAATCTCATGTCCATCTCACGCGAGCTGCAAGACTTCCGAGACGTAGTTGCGTGGGCACGACAGCAGCATGACCTGTGGGATACGCATCGCGTGGTCATCTGGGGTTCTAGCTTTGGTGGCATGCATGTAACTTCCCTTATGGCCGAGGACCACACGCTCGCAGCCGGAATCATGCAGTGCCCTTGCGTCGATGGCTACGCTGCCGCGAGAATGATGCCAGCCGTAGCAGTGCTGCGCACGTCACTATATGCCCTAGGAGACTGGCTCTGGTCTTTTGTCTCTGCAGAGCCAATATATCTGCCTCTGGTGGACGACGGTACTTCTAAGCCTGCAGCCATGCCAGGACCCGAGGCTCTCGCTGGTTGGGACAGTCTGCTCCCAGGGGCGACAGCACAGCCGATGAACAAGATCTCTGCCCGCACTATTCTCGCCATAGTATTTTCACGGCCAATAAATAAAATTAACCGCAGTGTCAAACCAGTTCTACTGGTCCTGCCGACGTGGGACAACCAAGCACCATTGGCAGCAGCTGCGGAGGCCGCTCGGCTTGCTCCTCTTGGGGAAGCCGCTCGGGTGCCTGGCGGACATTTCGATGTTTATGAGGGTGGTGTCGGCTTTGAGGAAAACATTCACCGACAGCTTAGCTTTTTGAAACGGGTAGTTAATTAATAGTACTAGTTTCTATTGTCGCCCCCGATTGTGGGCAGACTCGTGCCTACGTGGTAGCTGTGCAAGTGCTAACAGATACAGAACGGAGTAATGGACTACGTTTCGTGCTGCAAATGGCTGGTCTGCACTACGCGGCCACACCGGGCGCGCTGCTGAGTGCCATGCAGCTCTACCCTGTGCCGCAAAGCGAGGGCCTGTTCCCTGAAGACTGCGCGGGGAAGATCTGCGGGAGCTGCGGGATCTGCAAGGAGATGCGTTCTTTGTTAGCGGACCCAAAGTAACCAAAGAGGGCTACTTTAACAACTACAGCGTCAGCATTGGCATATCGGTAGCGTACTTTGCATCGGCGTCGTCTCAACGCAAATCCAAACAGCCAATCAAGACTCACAAGGACAATCGTTGAAACCTATTACCTATCGGCTACGTCCCTCTATGGCTACGAGGCTCCAATTCATGCCTTTAGCTTCGCTTTCGCAGCTCCTCACGCTTAGTATCATCGTAGCAGTGAATACTCACTACCTGATTATCGATCTCCAGCTCGCCAAAGTCGCACGTGCCAGGATCCTCCATTCCAATCCAGAGTGGTTCTTCGCATCTAGTGTCACTGCAAAATAGTCTTAGCTCGGGGTTTAAACCCATTGAAGCAGTAGAACTCACACATAGAAGTCGCAGACAACACCTTCCGGAATCCAAGCCCCAATAACCTTTCTTTGCCTGCGAAATATAAGCCGCCGTTACGCTAAAATGCTAATTTAGCAATACATACAGATTTGTAGGTAGAGTCACGCATGTGCCGTCCGGCTTGATCTCGTATGCTTGCCCACTGCACCGCTCTTCCACGTACAAGGTGGCCTGTTTGCCATTAGAGGAATGCTTACTGCAGAACCCATTTTGCACCATATCTTACCTTTTCCGTGACCCCACAGTTGACCTGAGCAGAAAAAATTGCCGTCATCAAAATTGTAGAGAAATACATGACTAGTATAGGTTGTCCGTGTAAACTGGTTTGGCCTTGAAAGGTTGCGCTGGCGAGTTGAAGAGCAGCAAATGACCACTGTTGAAATAGGGTACGCGAATAAACGCTCTATTTAAAAAACACCCCGCCCGCGCAGCGCCTCGCAATGTCTAACCAATAGCTCGTCAATCTATGTCTCTCCTGTTCGTACTCTTCACATGACCGTGGGGGTCTTCTCCCGAGACTTTCTATGATCGGCGCGGACGCTCAGACCACTTTCGCAGTCCCATCTCACATATCTGAGTGCCTGCCACATCAGCCCGACGATCCGACAGCCGTTTTACTAAAATCGGGGATGCTCCCCTGCAAGACCTACGACCCAGCGCTGGCAACTTACACAGCGCAAGTGGGTTATTGTGTGACGACGGTGTGCAAAGTTGAGTATCAACATCTGCCTCTCATGCTGCCGCGACTTGGTCAACGGATTGGTTTATGCTCCGACAGCACGAAGATCAATGTGCTAATTTTTGTCTTAAAAGCTGTCATGTCTTAGGCAGGAATAAAAACGAAGTCTTTTTCTACGGGTTGAAAGCAGACACAAAATAGGCACTGATTAGCCTCTCGCGGACGTCGAAGCCTCTAGCAGCAGTCTACTGCCGCGGCACACCTCTCCCAAACAGTGTAACTACTCTGCTAGCCGGAGAACACATCCAAGGAATAAGCGGGCACCCCAGCCAGCCACGTCATACGGGTCCATGGGTGACTGCATGGCAGCTGACGCAGGGTTTGGAGTCGTATCTAGTTTTCGGACGGTCAGTTGCTTGTACTCGGTGAAACATTGTTTGATCGGCTCATGCCGGCAGATCCCCTGCTAGATTGATGATGCTGTGGTTGGCTCGGCTCGCTTTCTCGCTGCGACCGTCGTTGCAACCTCAGGTGGATAGTGTAGAGGAAGCCCAACCCACACGACCCAACCCTGATTGGCCAAATGTATATTATCATTCCGGGAGACGGCAGTCAACACACGAAAAACAGACCGTCTTGGAACCCCATAGAGATACACTGTTGATTTGCTTATGCTGGTAATGACGGAGCGCGATTGGGAGCGGATCCCCAGGCCTGCCTGTTTCCCTACATCGATGGCTGACTGCGAGAGCCATTGCGGTCTACAACGGCGGTGAGCGCATTTTATGTCTTAATGACAATAAATGTCACTATTATTAGTATGAGCAGAATTAGCGTCCTATGGAGACCAAACTGTTTAAGAAAAACGAGTGACCCACACAGCATTAATAACGCTGTTATTCACACTGGTTACTTGGAGGAAGAGAGCAGGCTACATGCGGAATTACGATTTACCTGCCTCCAACTCTGGCTGCATTCAAGTACCACCATAGCAGGCGGCAAATACCACCAACTTGACATTTCCGCCCACAACGGCACCTAGACTATCAAGACTGCCCCGACATAAGCTTTGTAGTTAAAGGCGTTATTAGTGCCACTCCTGAGGTACGTTAATTAATTAATTAGCGAATATGGTGGCCTGGTTACGAGTGAGCTTTGTATAGCGAGGTTCCCCTAGTACGTAGCCAAACTCGCCTGCCAGCCGGACTTCTCGCTCTGTCACTAAGTTATTATAGGCCGCTGGAGTGCTTGAGCCGCTGTAACTATGTTTCCTCTTGCCACCACCCCCGCACTACCCCGCTTCCAACGCCAAAATTAGCACTTTCTATGTAAAGTTCTGACTCTGGCGCCTCAATTTTCTACAGCTCGACGCACTTTTATCAAAAGTCCTAATCAGAAAGGGCTTTCCAAATAAGTCTCTCGCAGCGGCTGCCTAATATCATCAGTGAACTGTTGAAAGGCATTGTAGGGTCAAGATCGTCACTACGACAGCATGACTAGTTGGACGACTGTGCACTACTCCTTATTCTTCTATTGAAAGTAACGGAGCGTAAGAGGAATTACCTCTTTTTATATACAAATAACAGCAAAAAGCAAGTACTTTTACCTCTATTCAGTGCAGTTCTAGCCTAATGCCCTCCCGATTCCTCTCTTTGACCGCGCGTCACACACATCAACAACTGAGTCAGTCCCACCAGGTAACACACAGCATAATTAACAGGCGCAGGGTTCAGCCCTTCTCATCCTCACAAAACTTTTCAGCTGTCGTAATATAATTTACACTAGGGCCATCTAATGAAA
The DNA here is from genome assembly GCA_002796755.1 of Paracorniculantispora psalliotae. Taxonomy (NCBI): domain Eukaryota; kingdom Fungi; phylum Ascomycota; class Sordariomycetes; order Hypocreales; family Cordycipitaceae; genus Paracorniculantispora; species Paracorniculantispora psalliotae. The sequence goes on from PHFE01000118.1 coordinate 400,090, forward strand.
CACTTTGGCTGGCTTAAATATATAAGCTGAAGCCTGTAATCCCATTACGGCTGTGCCCAAGCTGCCAGTATACGACGAGAGCGACGCGTGGTATATACGCAGCCTTACTAACATACTCTAGCGGCGGCCTATATAAAGATATTAAATCCCTCGTATGTAGACTTTGAGAAGACGACTAGTATATCAAAAGCTCGCTATTATCGCTATTATCACTGCTAAAATGAATACTCTAAGGAGTTTCGAAAATTCGGTGCCTACCTCCTTCCCTTCCTCTAAAGCTCGAGGCTAGCGCTGATCTTTTATGGTGTGGTTAAAGAACAACGAGGACGGTGATAACTGGCCGGGACTCAGTAACATTGCCGAAAGACGAAAAAGACAAAATAGACTAAATAAGAGAGCTGAACGTGGGTTTCCTTACTACATATATGTGTGCGTTGTGCTAAGTATCTCATCTTAGGTCGCAGAAAAAGATGTAGCGAGACATCGCAGGGAATCGCACGGCATAACAACAGTAACATGGAGGAACCATCTGCAAGTCCTTCAGTCGTGTTTAAAATGGGGGGTTCTTCGGTCAACTTGGCCATACGGCCATCATCAGCATCGCCATGGCTAGCTGATATCTCTAAAACAGTCTCGTTTACACCGCCACAGCAGCCGAACCAACCAGCGCCTGCCCGGCAAAGAAGATGGGCTCCGAAGAGCCGCACAGGCTGTATTACTTGCCGGTAAGAAGGTGTCCCTTACTATACTACATCGCCAATAAACCCCATATATATTTGCTAATAGGAGACCGGGGGGGGGTGCTTTCCCGGTGTACTAGGCTCCGCCATTTGAAGTGTGATGAGCTTTGGCCTCGTTGTGCGCGATGCACCAAATCCGGACTCCAGTGCCATAGGTCTTTGTCCCACTGGGGGGCAACAGTGGGCTCCTTGCCAAGATCCTACAGTCCGTTAATCGGCCTCTATGCCGAGGCAACCCCACGCGATAAGGCGCTGTTTTATACCCTGCGCACGAGCGCGTTCAAAGGCCTCGCGGGTGTTTTTGATCGTGATTTCTGGTCCGAGGACGCCGTACGGGCAGCGCAGTCGACTCCCGCCGTCTGGCACGCCGGTCTAGCTATAGCGGCCGAATACACAAGTGTATTCACGCCAGAGGTCTTAGCGTACGACAAGGAGCGGCGACGTGTATGTGCCAGGGAGCACTATGGCAGAGCCATCCAGTCTCTCATCGCCATCAGCCGCAAGACGGACCTAAGTTATATCGACAAAGAAACTGTGCTTCTATGTATAGTTTTACTTACTGGCCTCTGTTCTTTATGGGAGGATGCGGACGGAGCATCGACACATATAGGAAAAGGTATTCAAGTATTCCGAGAGTGGCGTGTCCAGGAATTTGCTCTTCGCCCCTCCACGCATGTACAACTTCTTAATATGCGTTCTATCGTCTTGCTATTTCGCCAATTTCTATTTCACTATCTCGCGATTAAGGGGTCACGGGATAAATCTACCACAGAACTGCAAGCTGCAAGCTCGGAATTTCAGGCAGGGTTATTTATATCTGTGACGGACGCATACTCTGAGCTTCTTCCTATTCTGATTGCTCCTCGCCTCGCAGTACCGCCACGGGATGTCATTAATTATTTTCTGAACAGGCCTCCACTCCATAAGTATCGCGCACTGTTTAATAGCTGGAAGGTCAAGTTCGCACGCTTCCTTGCATCGAGTCATGGTCCTACTTCCGAGACAGAGTCCATTCTCACCCTTGAGATCTACTCTGCCAAGATGGAAATTTTTTTTGGCATAAATGAAGTAGGCGGCCCTCTGCGACAGCTTGCATACGACGCGTGGCTGCCGACGTTTCAGCGCATTATCGCGCTTGCAGAGCGCTTATATCAGATAATAACGACAAAGACGGAAATATCATCTCGACAACCATTGTTTTCGTTTAGCCTGTCTATCACCGATGTGCTTGAATATTTGTGCGAATGCCGTAACGGGGGGTTACGGCGACGGGCGATTGCGCTGCTTCGGAAGTGGCCACAGCAAGATGATATAACGCCGCCTAGCGCGCTCGCAGCCGTGGCAGAACAAAAAATGCTTTGGGAAGAACACTACACTTTGGTAGACGAGGCGCAGCGGCCGGCTTGTTGCCAGTGTATCGCACATACGTTTATATGCAGCTGGCATCGCGTTGTATACAGCTCACTCAGCACAAGTGAGCCTAAGGTTGGTTCTCTATTGTTGGTGACAAACTTGGATGTGGATGAGGGCCGTTTTGGTGCGGGATTGGTGGAGTGGATGGCGATTTCGTGGTAACTTGCTCTCAGACCAATGCAAGTTGGAGCGAAGTGTGGTACACCGTGCTATGGCGTATCAACCTCTTTTCTTTCTGGAAGTAGAATGGCATTTGGTCTATAGATGATAGATGTGTTCAGCCTCTCTATTAATAACGATCTTATTACTAAGAAGAAGAATTACCAAGTGAAAAGGAGAGATCCCTGCGATCTCTCATTCACCCCCTACAGACGCACTAGCCATGAAATTTAGTTGCGACAGCAGCGAAAGCGCACGAACGCTTTGTGCTTGAAGAGCGCCTGCAACATTTCCTGCAGGTCTCACACCACTCCGAGGAGGCGGGCCGTCTTGAGACACGTCGCTCTCAGAGTGGCCCTCGTCCGCATCGCTTTGCCAGTGTTCACATCCGCTCACGGTCACGCAGGTATGAGGCACAAACAGATGCTAGCAGATGCCTCGTTGTCCATCGCAAGTGCACAAACACCTGCAGGAGCAATATCCGGCCCAAGACAGATGACGAAGACTCATGCACTCTTCGCGCTGGGAGTTTTGCAACATGCACCCACGGCATAGAACTAGCTACGTGTCACAGTCTTGTTAACTGCCGTGACAATGAGGAGACATCATGCATCTGCATATGCATGCTCAGGTACGGTTTTAATTATTCGCCAAGAAGTTGGTTCCACTTTGTGGCATTGCCCAAGCAGTCAGGTTACCCAAGACCCCACGATGTTAGTCAGTAACGCCCAATTGCCAAGAAACACAAGAAACAGTTGAAGACAGCCTTCAGGGACAGAGACCCGAGCGAGCGACTCTGCTTGGGGAAAGACCTACAGACAGTTGGCAATGTGAAGAGGGATGCAGACTCGACGCCGAGGCCATAGAAGATTCCCTTCAACATTGGAGCTCCCCTCTATAGGCTCTTCGATATTAACATCATATTCCTCTGATGCCGCTCTTGTTTAACTTTGTCGCCAGACTACTGGCAACTGGACCGCGGCATGAGCGTGCTTGATCGTCAACGCTGCGTACTATCGTCAAGCTGAGCAGAAACAATGTTCCAGTTTCATTAGGACCTTGGTGGTACGGGGCAGCCGCCGGGCGTTAGGCTGTGGCGGCTTTCTTCTCGACACTACTGGGATTTGTTTTTACAGCCTGTCTTATACCAACTGTAGCGGAAACACGAATGGATCAGCTATGTAGAAAAAAATTTGCGTTGAAAAAAGGCTACATAATACAAAAGCAAGGTAACAATCATGATGGCATTTTGACTAGGTTACACCACGCCATCGCCGTAATTTACATACTCCAGCTCGCGGACCAGTCGTTGGCAGCAAAGGGCCAGCCAACCAAGGTGACATCGAGGAGACCGCCCTTCTTGATCTCGGCGGCCTTGGCTTTGAGCTCGTCGACGTCCCAGTTGGCCCAGAGGAACTTACGGTTGAGGAAGCGGGCCTCGGGGCTGGCGAGCCAGACGGAAAAGGTGGCAGGGAGAGACACTATGAAGAGAAGAGTTAGCAAGAGGGCCAACAACAGAGGCGTGTACACAATCCAGGGGTAAACGCACCGTGATCCTCGACACCGATGGCCTTGACACCGCCAGCAGCCTTGTTCATGTCAGTGTCCACGACACCGGGCTGGATGTGGTAGACAAACAGATCGGGGTTCGCAAAAGCGACCGAGTCCCAGAGGCGGAAGGCGCCCATCTTGGAGCAGCTGTAGGCGGGGAAGCCAGGACCAAAGTTGAGGTGCGCGGCCGAGGACGAGATGTTGACGGCGACAGCGCCGGGGGCGGCGTAACGCAAGAAGTTCTTCGCCGTGTACAGCGCGCCCAGCAGATTGCAGTTGATGGACTCGATAAAGGCGTCACCGTCGACTTCCTGCACCGACTCCAAGGGGCCTGTCTTGGCGGCGCCGCTGATGACCACGTCGACCTTGCCGTCGTGCGCCTTGAGGAAGCCGTCAAAGGCCGCGTCAAGCGACGCCTTGTCGGCGACGTCTGCGGTCTGGGTGTAGACGTCCACGTCGGGGAAGCTCTTATTGAGGGCCGCCTTTGTGTCGAGGAGAGGCTGCTCGCGGCGGCCGAAGAGGGCGATGCGGGAGGCCCCGGCGGCGGCGAACTGGTGGGCGGTCTCGGCGCCGATGCCCGTGCCGCCGCCGGTGATGACGACGGTCTTGCCCTTGGCAGAGAGCTCAGGGCGGGTGGCGGAGAGAGAGGCGTAGGTGTTGTCGTGCCACTTTTGGGTGGGCGAGGGGAAGGGGGCAGCCGAGTTGGTTGTCTGGTTGATCGAGCCCATGATTGATGGTTGCTTGTGTGAAGGTGGATGTGAATAGACGTGAACGAGTATGTGGATGAGAGGGCGGACACAGCTGAGAAGTTTGAAAGAAGAGAATCAAGTTCTAGACTGTGGGCTTCACGAAGATTGCCTCTGTTTGTGGATTGAGAGGAAAAGGCGGCGTTTAATGGTGAGAATGGGATGTGGTTAAAAGGCCAAGTCGTGAAGGTGCTGCGTGATGATGTTATATAGACTGTGCGCCGCAGACGGAACATATTTATCATGATGGCGTCGGGTCTTGCCATGACAAATGATAGAATGAAGATTGTGTGAGCTGCAATGGATCGGGGGTTTTCACACCGGACGTATACAAAAGTGTAGAGACATTGGTGCGGCTCCGAATAAGTGCCCCCGCGATGGAGGATGGTGGCTTTCTTTGGTAGCCGTTGTCGGGCTTTACAAAAACGAAACAGGAGAAAAAAAGACTGGGTACAAGGCTGAAGTTACCCGCCCGGCCCGCTCTACAATTTGCTCCGTCCGCGACTAGGCCGTATGCATGCCTCCACAGCCTGATGAGGCAAAGACATGACAAATCGCGAGAGGATTCGTCAATGCTGGCCAGCTCCAGGGTTAGGGTCCTCCCGTGGCTAGTTTGTCCTCGCTTGGCCCACTGCCTCGTCTGTCCTTGTTCATCGCCAACAAACGCCCGTACTCCAGCGCATAATACTGACCATGAAGGAATCCGTCCGTAGCGCATGCAGACTCGACAGATTTCAACGCTGACGCAGATCAGGTACACGTACTGCGCTGTGCCCTCTGCAGCAAGACGTTCTACTGAGGTAAGCGTTCGCAGCCTGGTTCCCCCGCCGCGCTGCAAGTGCCCCTACGCTGGCGGCATTTGCCCAGAAATCGCATCGACTCAGGACTGTTGCATTAAATTAGTTCAAAAGATGCCCCTGTATCGTTCACCTCTACTAACATTGCTATGAAAACAAAAACAGAATCTACTTTAAAGCGGCATGGCTATTACTGCCGCACCCGCAACGGCATCCGAGTTCCTCGCTCTCGCGCCTGCCTGTCCTGCGTGAGCACTAAGACGAGATGCGACAACATCAAGCCGTCGTGTTCGCGGTGTCGTATCAAGGGACAGGACTGTCGATACCCGGCGAGAGCCCTTCGTAAGAGTGGGATGTACGGCCCAAATCTCCCGTGGACTCAAGAGACGCCTGAGACCCTGTCTGAGACGCACTCGATGCCTGCCGCCACGGGCCATCATGGTTTCATGGGCTTTCAAGCTGATGCCGCCGACGACGTTGTGTTTAATGAGACGCTCCTCTCTCACCCGGCGATGCCGATGTCCGAGGCCCAACTTGAGAACTGGGACGGCATTGACTGGCAGTCACGTCTGTCTTCACCGAATTCCTTTGATGATGCCCCATTTTCAACCTCGCTCTCACCAAAAACAACCATCGACAGTGAGTCACCGATATCCTCCGACAGCTGGAACAGCATCCACCGAGTGCCGACGACAATGGCAACTATGATGGGCTCCCGAAAGTCGCAGATCCCGCAAATGCCGACCTTTTCCATGCCAGCCATGTTCCGCCGACAGCATGTCGATGTGGGCGCCCAACGTGTCTCACAGCTCATGTTCCAAACGCTCAACGCCTACCCACTGATGATGATGCGCCAGAGGACCCCGCCCCCCTTCATCCGTCACTTCTGGCCGACGGCACCAACGACATACTCAACATAGCCGCCGATAACCTGGAGCCGTGGCACAATTGTATGAGCCTGGTCTACATGGCCAACAGCAAGATGAAGGGCAGCAAAAGATTGTTTTGGAGAAACGTGCGGACTGAGTGCGAGCGCTTTTGCCATCGGGTAGGTTCACAGCTTGGCTGGACAGTGATGTGCAATGGTTGGATTTACTGACGAGTGACGATAGTACGCAGAGTTGAACAGGTGGGAGCTGCTTGCGGCGATGCAGGCACTGGCCATCTATGTGATTATCCGATTGGAAGACGGGGAAGAAGAGGGCCACGATGGAAAAGTTGATGGTCTGCTGTTGCGAGCAGTCACGGTAAACAGCAACTGATGAGTGAAAGGAAATTGTCTTACACGACCTACTAATCACTCTCTAGGTCATCTCTCTTCATCTCATGGCCGTAGACACGAGATCCGACCCATCGGCGACGCTGGATACTGTATGGAAGAATTGGATCTTGGAGGAATCGAGACGGAGGTAAGCCTTTCCTGTGTTAGAAGATGGCGCAGCAGCGGAACGCACATGCGTATCCCCGCTGTGCGGCCTCTGCTTTTGCCTCACTTTGCCCGAAGCTGGAAAAAGAAAGAGTGGAGGCACAGAGCGGAAAGAACGACGATAGGGTGTACAAGCTAACAGCGGTCAACAGGTTATGCGCCCTCTTTCAAATACTCAACCTGCTTGTGTTGTTTGAGCCGGCCGACCAATGTGTGGCCGAGGGCGAAGTCCTGCTGGCCCCGCTCCCCGCGCAAAAGTTACTGTGGGAGGCTCGCGACGAGCATGCGTGGCAGTGCGACGGAGTGATGGAATTGGCCCTGCATATCGAGTTTGGGCTGACGAGAAGCGGCCAGCTGGTGAAGCTTGGCGGTGGTGGCGGAGAGGGAGCTGTGGACACGAGAGGCTCATCCTCCACAGCGGGACAACACGACACGACAGCAACAGCAGCGATGGTGGCAACGACGATGATGACAATGGTACCAGGTCCAAGTTCAGGGCCCGTGGTGGTGGTGGCAACACAAGCTACTGGGGCCAGCGCGGTGCTGAAGTGGAACGAATGGTGTTCTGGAATGGATGGGGTTGGCAATCTCGTAATGCTTGCTGCATCTATTATCCAGTCGTTCTAACATAGGAGTAGTAGAGATGATACAGGAATTGATATTGACGCGGGTGCATTTTTACGACCGGCGTGGTCTCGTTACATGAGCACGGGTTTCGCCTCTCAATGTCTGGCAGCCTGCGTGTGTCCGTGTCTAGCGCTTTCAGCACTGACCTTAAACCTGTCAAAAAGACCCGAACCAAAGGCTGCATCTACAAATGAACCCTGTGCAATTTACTAGTAAATTAGAAGTGGCCGCCACGCTATGGTGGCCGCCACGCTATACAGCACCTTATGTGAAGAACATAAGGTGTGGGAACATGTAGCACCCGTTGTAAATGATATGGTGATCCTGAGTGCGGATCTTAAATGGTATCGCAGATAAGCTTCCAACTCCTAAAAGGCACGTCTCCGACCCAAAAGCCGGGGTCCGCGATTTTGCACTTTCCCAGATCACTATGAGCGCTAATCGAGCCAACGCCTTGGCAGTTGTCGTACTCGTAGAGGGTTACTTTGAGCCATGGTAAGAAGCATTAGCAAAAAAAATGGTCAAAAGAATTCATCGTGCAAAGCGCCAGTCACCTACGGTAGCAGTGATCCCTGAGTTTTGTAGGGATATACGATCCTCCGTCGGTCCGGTTCAGGGACTTGCACTTCTCCGGCCCGTTGCCGGGGTCCGAGATGGCCGGGTACAAAGCATCGGACTCGCAGCCAACATGATGAACGAGAATGGTTCCGTTGGTAGTGCCGGCGCCGCACCCTTCGTCATTGTAGTAGTATCCTGCCCCGTAGAGATCGAATTCGGTGACAGACTCGCCGCTACAGTGAGCGGACGCGCTGGCCATGACAGTAGCAGCGTAGGCGAAGAGAGTAGAGAAGCGCATTCTGTATGATGGATAGCTGATATTGGTGATATAGAGGATATAGTTTGCGATCAAAATATAATAGACTGGTAGTTTGCTATTATTTATATACTCGAGCTCCATTTACCAGTTATCAGCTTTAGTCTGTAAGCTAAGCTGACCGCGCAATTACATCAGACTCGCAGCCTGATTTCAAGTTGCTGTAGATGGCGCCGTAACAAATCAATGTTTTTCGCAGCTTTTAAGTAACGTCCCGTTTTACAAGCAGAATGGCATCAACAACGGCAATATTCGGACGACAAAGGCATTGTCTAAGACCTGCGAGCACACTAGCTCATAGCACTCACAGATGAGTACGAGCGGCCAGTATACTTTGGGCAGGGAGTCGACATCTTTTTATTAGTGAAACGGAGCCGAACGGAAGGATCGCATAGCGCTGACAATGAATGATTCCGGGGGTTGTGCGGTAGCGTATTACCGGTGGTCGGCTCCAGGGTGCTTTACTGAGATCGTCCATGCGGTTGCAGACAATCGCGTACGGCCTTGCACAAGGCACGCGCATGTGCGAATCGCTCAGCAAATGCGTCTTGTCAGCTTCGGATACTTATTGGAACACGGCAAAATATGAATCCGAAGCAGGTTATCTTCAAGTTCATGTACACTCCCAAACGCCGTCAGAATACAGCTCCCAGTAAGCATACAGTTTTTCCGAGTTTTTATTGAAATTTATCATTTTTCATATATGCGGCTTGCTATGTAGTCGAAACTTGACCATGAAAGAAGTCGTTCCTCGTTCTGTCTGCAAATGCCAGGCTTATTTGGTATCGATGTTGTATGTCCTCCGCTGACTTCTCCGTGTTTCCTCGCGCGGGCCGTCTGCGTTTAAGCTTCGGCGGGCACCTCGATGGACTGGGCGACGCCGTCGGCGGTGGCCGAGTTGATCTTCTTGCCAGTCTTGGCAATCTTGGCGAGGACGGTCTCGTAGGGGAGGGCGGTGACGACCTTGGCGTTCTGGTTCTCGAGGGAGACTTCGTAGCTCTCGACGCCTGGCAGATGGTTAGGTTAGCGGACAGGCACGAACAGCAAACGGTCGTGGGGTGCGCGCAAGAACGTACCATCCAGCTTCTTGAGGACGCGGTCGATGGCGCCGGAGCAGCCGCCGCAGGTCATGGTGACGTTGAACTCGTAGGTGTGAGTGGCCATTGTGGTGGTGTTTGGAGTATTTGGTGATGCGGGGTTGGAGGGGTTCTGTAGATGCGGCAAAGTTGGCAAAGCTGGGGAGTTTGGCAAGAAGAGCGGCTTGTCTGCTTTGAAAAAGAGAAGGCAGGATATGCAAAGACGGTTGGAAATGAGGAAACCAGTGTTGCGAGACGGAAAAGGACAGCGGGATGGTTGTTAATTAATAATTCACTCCTCCGACGGCCACCAGGCGAAGGCGTCAGGCTACGGGGCTGATGGCGCGACACACTGTGTCCAAAAGGGACCCGGACGGCGGGTACCTTGCTGGCGACAACGCCATAGCGGGAGTACCTGCCCCGCCTGTACCCCGCCGACACAGCGTGCCTGGCACAAAACGCTCCTGCAAAACGTCAAAGCTTGGAAACTTGCTCAACCATCCATCCAATGTGCGACATGGCTTGTTTCTCCTACTTGTCTCCCCCGTCAACTCGTGTAGCAACAATCCATCGTATTTTTAGCAGTTTTGGGGTTTATCTCCTCTCCGTCATTTTAATCTCCAAGACATGTTCCTGATTCGCAAACCGCATGCGCCCATGATGCCATCCATGTCCGCGGCCCGCTCCCGCGTCACCCGCCACCGCATAAACCTCGCAGACGACGAGACGGGAAGCTGTGCCTCGGTTGAGTATTGAAACGTGCTCAAAGGGGAATACTTGCCACGGTTTCTAAACATAATGCGAAATCACCGTTTGTTTTGAAGCATCTGGGCTACAATTCTCTCCGTGTCCGTACCAGGAACCCTGTGGCCAAGCTGGCCGCCTCGAATGCTGTGTCAGCATACTGATCTCGATTTGGCAAGGATATAAGTAAAAGCTCGCCTTGCCTTCAGGAGCTTGCATGAAAATTCCATCTCACATTGAACTTGTGACATTAATAATTGCAGTCATCATCGCACTCCAAATAGCTGACGTCGTCCGAGTCGTCTTCGTCTGGTTCATAGCCATCCGCCGAGGCAAAGACCAAGGCAGCGTCCGTCATCAAAACTCTGCGCTCGCCATGCCCAATTATAGGAACCCATGTAACCTTGCCATATGCATTGCTTGACATGGTCTGCACCACAGTGGCCGACACGCCCGTTCGTTGGTGAACAAGGCGCAACGCAAGGAGACCTCGGTCCTGGCCTGGCACCTCTCCCCTTCTCAGGACTTCTGGTCTTCGCGCCACCTTCCACTCTCCATCCACGCGGAAGTCGTCGAACCCAAAAATGCAAAGACTCTGCGACACCGTCATGCACGACTTTTGCGTCTCATTGTCGGCGTAGATCATGACTTGTGCCAGAATCTCGGGCGGCAGCCGGCTGCTTCTTTGCGGAGGCGTGTTGCGCAGAATGGCCACTTTAAAAAAGTTGACGAGTGCTGCCAGTCCTGGATAGTGCCGCTGGAGTCTCGCGGTGGTGCCAAAAGAATTGCAGCTGACTATCTTCTCGCCCTCCGTCGTGCGGCTAGCTTCCGCGCCGCACTGCGGTCGCCTCAGAGGGTGAAGCGACATGCATTCTTCTGGTCGCAGAGGTGACAGCTTTAATGATTCGCTGAAGCGGGTGACTGGCTTCTTCTCGCTGCCGATGTAGACTTCAGCAAAGCAAATTTCAAATAGAGAGATGACAATTACTTGAAACTCTTGCTTCCCTTGCGACTGGCCCCATTCGATTGCTTCTTGGATCGCAGACCCATCCACTGTGGTTGAGATGTGAATTGCAACACCATTGAGCCAGTATAGAGAAGCTGCCGGCGCCGCACCAGCAACCTCACCCTTTCTGTGATACAGCGACCCAAATGTAGCTATAGGTTCCAGTGCGCCAAGCTCCCCGCTCTCGAAGCAAGGTCGTTGCCAGTTAACGTGCACTCCTGTACAACTCTCATCTTCAATGTAAAAACAATATTCACGCGTGCACATTGCCGAGCTGAATTCGGCTCCTCCAGACGCAATGGAGAGAATGGCAAACACAAATTCCCTCAATGCAAAAGACTCGCGTTGCCATTCGAGGCCGAACCGAGTGATTGCTCGGTGATAAGACCGGTAGATTCTGGCGAGCGCATGAGTGAGAAATATGTCTCGCGCGCCGTGCAAGCTGGTTCTTGGCACAACGCAAACGGCACCATGTCGGTGTGCAAAGGGCTTCGGTTCGCGCCTTGGCGCAGCCGGCTCGCCCATATGTTCCTCCTTGCAGAATTCCAGGGACAAAGTCGGATAATCTTGGTAGATGCTCGGCTTGATGGCATTATACCACAGGGCGCTTTGGTGTGGGAAATCGGCGAGGTTATAATGGACGCTGTACTGCATCGTGAGCACTTCAGCGTCGAGGTTGATGATGATGATTTTGCCAACAATGAGGATATTGACTCTTAAAATCGAGGCGACTTTGAATCGATCAGACTCAAATTCTTGGGCCGCATTCGCGTGCATGGTGAAGATGCCCGCGTCCTGTTCTGCCTCCAGCTTGGCGTAATGCTCGCGCTTATCGCTTAGCCATACTTCAAAAGAGTTAGCACATAGAAAATTATTGGCGTTTATTTTGCTAGAATCACCTTTGTATTTATCTGGATCGGATGGAATATCTTTGATTGCGCGCAACCCGAGCGTGTGTAGATCGCTTTCGAAACTGGTCAGCTCGGTATAATAACGGCCGCGAAAGCGGTGCGCCAGCAGGCCATGGCCGCCAATGAGTGCCGCCATTATTCAAAATGCAAGGAGAATTAGGTTTTCGATACAATTCATGCTCGCAGAGAGACTTTTGATCTCTCCATGGTTGATGTCTGGAAGGGAACCGACTAGTGAACACCAGCGCGCATGCCTCTGACGATGCCCCGCCTCGCCGCCAGCAGAACCGCATCGTACACCCGCCTCACTTTCGATACCATCAGGATGTCGCCTCTACCCCGCCCGCGTGACAAGAACGCGCCGGCTCCTTGTTATCCTACACATTTACCATGGTTTTGCACACCCAATTCTGTCACCTTGCTCCAACGTAGCTCCTACTCTGCTAATTGATTCACTTTTCACAAATTCGACCGCTCCGACCTGGCGCGAGTCACCAACCATTGTCCCTCGTCAAACAAACAGCGACAGCCATAAATCTGCCACCTACACTAGTCTGGTGAGCGGGACAGACCCAACAAGGAGGCGAAAATATAACTATGTAACCAACCGAAGCCAACGTAGCCCGTGTAATGACACATTCGGATGAGGAATCGGACGATCTACATGTCATTCTCGCCGAGGATATTACGATGGCCATCAGAGGCATGTGACCGGTTTGCTTCAAGTATAAAAATAGCGCCATAGATGCCGACCGTTGTTTAAGTGGGTCATGCAGCCTGGGCTGGCTGTGTTTGCTTTCCCCTCAGCGTACAGATGATGAAACCTAGCGGTCTGCGACTTTCTGCAGTTCTAACGCCTCTGGCTGTGATTTTGTAGCCGAAACGGCAGCCATCCTGCGGTAGAGCATCTTTCAAAGCCATGGATCCCCTCTCTATATCATTTGGCATCGCTGGTGTGCTACCGCTCATCGCTAAGGTCATCACCGCCGCGCACCGGTATGTGACATTGGTCGCCGGCGCGCCAAAAATGATTTCCGCCCTGGTCCTCGAGCTCGAGGTCCTCCAAGCCGCCATCAGCAAGCTCGAGAATCTGTTGACGAGCGCCGACCTTGCAGACGCCGACATCAAGTTTGACCAGACTTCGGTGCTGCTGTCATGCGCGGCCGCCATTGAGGCGAAGCTGCAGGAGCTCCTCCGCAAGCTGCTCCACGACGCCAGCAGGAGTATGGGCCGTCTGCTCTGGCCGCTGACGGAAAAGGAGCACCAAAAGACGATGGCCGAGCTGCGCAACTTTTCCACCTGGGTCCAGTTTGCGCTGTCGGTGGACGGGTGCCGCCTCCTGGCGCAGACATCTGACAATGTCGTCGCGGTGCTCGAGCAGCAGCTGAAGCAGTTTGACGCGCTGAAGTGCTTGGATGTGCGGACAGAGGAGCTGGTGGGCGCGGTGCAGAAACAGACGCAGGTGCTCGAGGATAGTGCCAAGCTGGAGGCTCGCAAACGAGTGCTGGACTGGATCTCGACGTCGAAATATGATGCTCGGCAGGCTATTTTGCAGCGCTCACGAGCCAAGAACACGGGAAGTTGGCTTCTGAGAAGTACTGCCTTTACAGAATGGCGGGACGGGACTGCGGGTTCCCGCGTCCTCTGGTGCAATGGCATTCAGGGCTCAGGCAAGACGACCCTGGTGTAAGTGACCGTCTACTTGGTGCTGATGCAAACTAATGGTTGGAATAGATGCACAGTTATTGACGAGCTAAGTAACAATTTCACAGCTCCGGCTACACCTCTGGCGTATCTCTACTTTGACTACCAAGACCTCAGCTCGCAAGGCCCGCTGGCCGTGGTGACGAGTATTCTCCGCCAGCTCCTCGAGCAGCTTCCTGAGCTACCTACGTCCGTGCAGGAATTCTATCAAAATCGCGACAAACGTCAAAGCCGCGAAATCGCCGAATACGAACGACTGCTGCAAGAAATCGCTCAAATCTCGAAAACAATGTTCATCGTGTTCGACGCACTTGATGAGTACGACGACATTCAATACATGCTACAGCTTATTGATAAGCTGGCTCAAGTTGACAATTGCCGACTCATGGTCACAAGTCGGCCGCACGTTTACGAGCGCGTACCTATCTCGCGAGGCTACTCGACCATCAGGATTGAAGCTCACGATGAAGACATCAGGCGCTATGTCCTCGAGCAGTCCCAGAATGCTGACATTTACCAAACCGCCGATGAGACATTTGTTGAGCAGCTGGTGGTAAAACTAACCCGGAGCGCGAGCGGAATGTATGAGCTGTTATAGTGTGCAGAGCTGATGGGCGAATACTAATATTTTCACAGGTTTTTGCTCCCGGTCCTCCAGCTTCGCACGGTGCTCAACGAGCCAACCATTGGAGAAATGGAAGACAAGCTCGAACAACTCTCCGACACGCTATCGGATGCATTCGCCGAAACATTTGCGAGAATACAGCGACTACCAGGAAGCCGAAGTAGGCTGGCTGTATCGGCTCTGATGCACCTTGCACACGCCAAGAGGCTTTTTAGAGCAGCCGAGCTCAGCGATATCCTGGCGCTCAAGCCGGACAGCAAGTCGATGAATCCCAAGTACCGTCCCACCACCAAGATGATTTTAGACTGCTGTCAAGGCCTTGCCATGCTTGACGAGCAGACCGGCCAAATACGCCTTGCGCACTATGCCATTAAAGAATACCTGGTCTCGAATTCCGCGCTCCTCTTCCCCCTATTCGAGGTTAAGCTGGCCTTTGATTGCCTTGACTACATGATGCTGGAAGACTTCCGCACAGGGCCACTACACACTGCAGCAGCTATAATAGAGCGTCTGGCAGCTTACCCCTTTTTAGCTTATGCATCGGTACACTGGGGGCGCTACCTTAAATCGATAGAGATGCAGCCCGAAGTATGGAAAAAGCTCCTTGCATTTTATACAACTCTGCCAGCAACAGCGACCGTGACTCAAGTCAGATACTATCTAAAAGGATATCATCGGGGTTACTACTGTGTCGAAGAGTGCATCAGCACGACTCCTTTGCACCATGCGGCGATACATTGCCTAGCACACTCCATCAACGGTCTCTTGGAATATTTCGACATCGACAGGCCAACCGTGATGGGAACCACGCCGGTCATCAAGGCCGCAAGCAACGGCCATGGCGAGATAGTAAAGCTCTTGCTTAAAAAGGGTGCGGATCCGCGGATCAGGAACTGGTACGGAGATGCTCTGCAATGTGCCGCTGAAGCAGGCAAATGCGAGAACATCCGTCTTTTGGTCGGATGGGGCATGGATCCCAATGGCGAGGACAACGTTGACCGACCCCCGCTGATCTGCGCATTAGACCGCGATTCTCCAAAAGCAGTAGAGCTCCTTATCGATCTGGGAGCGAACATGAGACTTGATGAGGAGGGAGATTGTGGGAACGCTTTCTTGTGGGCCTGCCACTTCAACCGCAAGAATACGGTCGACATGATGCTGCGACGTGGCTGGGTCAATCTGCAGTCTGGAAGTCCACACTTAATAGTGCAGGCTCTGTGCACAGCACCGCCTGCTATGGTGCGTCATTTGATCGATAAGGGGGCAGGCTTCAACGCCGTTGACGGACGCGGACGGACAGCTCTTTGGTACGCCATGGAGGCGGGTAAGACGGAAATCATCAACATGTTGCAATCTAAGTACGCAACGCTTCACGAATATCCCTGTCCGCAAGACCGCTCCTGCGCCGAATTCGATGCGGCAAACATGAGAGACAAGAAAGGAGGAGGGCAAGCAACTACGAGTGAGTGACACGGCGTATGACAAGGGTGACAGTTTGTTTTGATCAAGTAGCTCCTAAAGATGCTTGGCTCGCTTTCGTGATCTCATAAATTGACTGTATTATCCTGTATTATCCTGTATCATATACCTGATACTCCGGCCTTTCCATGACCGAAGTTGACAGAATGCTTCATGGACAGCGGCTAGCGAGTTTCTTCTGATTTTGCTTTAGAAGAGGATGAGGTGCTCCATCCGTCACCTTGTTTATGGTAACGTTTCATACCGTTCATTTGCGGCTGTGAAAAGTAACAGCCAGGAATGACTGGTTGTATCGATCCAAATGTCCAGTAGTACTTATTTTGGGGGAGGACCAGAAGGTTCAACGGCAGTACCTCTGATGGGCCTGACGCCCCGCCGCCCCACCCGCTAGCAGGAGCTCTCGCTATTTTCATTAATTAACAAGAGAGGGACACTCGATTCGCCTTTGACAGTATAGAAAATCATATACTAATATTATTTTAAAGGGGGTAATGTATCTAACATGGTGTAATATGCAATATGGCACATGTTATTTTCTTGTGCCTTACTAAGAGCCATGCTACTAAGCGACGTGTTACTCATAGCCCTTGTCGAGTTGTCTCACCCAGACACTTATTGGACAGAATTAGGTAGAAACTCCTGCAGCCACACAGCCTTCGCGTTCACGGTAGGGCTCGTCTAGCAAATTCCTTCAACCGAATGCCTACAAGGCGTCCCTTTTTATCCTCTAACCAGGATCAACACAGCTACTTGCAGTTGCCGATCATTAGCACCGCCGGTGCTCGACGAGCCTACGCATGTCACCCAATACCATTCCTCAAAAAACCAAATAAAAATAGCTAGCCGGATTACACTTTGTTAACGCGATCAAATCGAGGCTCCGTCGGCAACTTTAAAAGTTGACGTCTCAAAATCGCAACACTTCAAAAGCGCATTCCCCTAAGCAATCGTCTTGCTAAATTCCTATCGCACTTCCACTTTTTCGAACTTCATGTAAATGAAATAATACTTCGTTCAACAGCGTTCAGCTGCAATGGCGATCGCAAGGCTCACTAGGCTGTCCCGCTGCCAGGCCTTGTTGTACAAGAGATGCTGCATTCGTGCGGGGGGGTGCAGGCTGTTAGCTGCATGTTTTACAAGTGCCAGCCTGATTGTTCAGCCGGGGTCTGGGCCAAATATCGCACGGTTTTGAAAATGTATACTTTTCTTCCTACTTCTAGGTAAATAAATGCATTTTGTTTGTTAAAACTGCTACAACTCCATTCAGAGGCATACCGCGCGGTTGTGGCCATGGCAACCTCTCCTTCGCCGCCCAGCAGCCTGAGCAGCGCTCTGCCAGCCTCCCCGGTCTCTCCTTCGAGTATTCGTCGAAAGCCGGTCCCGTTTGTACACGAGAAAGTCTTAACGGGAGAGACATCTCCCGGTGGCAAATCATATATTGCGATCAATACGACAGACGCTGAAGAGTCTGGTCGATCCGTCAACAAGACTCGCGACAAGACGGTATCCATCTTTGTTTTATGGAAATGGGAGCTCATATCCCTGATAACCAGTATTCTGAGCTTTTTGGCCATTGTGATTACACTGCGCGTCTACCAGAATCATCTGGTCACAAAATGGAAACTACCGATATCCATCAACGCCATTGTTTCGGTCTTGTCGACATTGTTCAAAGGTTCTTTGGCTGCGCCAGTCACAGAAGGTACGGTGATCAAACACTTTTTATGAAATGATATTGTTTCACACTTTGCTAACATTTGAAAGGCATCAGCCAGCTGAAATGGCTCTGGCTCTCGCAGCAGCCTCGAGATCTCATTGACATGGATCTTTACGACAAAGCCAGCCGCGGCACATGGGGTGCCATCGTCATGATATATAAGCAGTTCCGGCGCGGCCCCAAATCTATTCTTGCCAGCTTTGGTGCCCTCCTCGCCCTCGTTACCATAGCTGTGGACCCCTTCTCACAGGCCAGCGTTACGCAGCAGCCCTGCTGGCGACCTGTCGACAAGGACGCCACCATTCCGCGAGGGAACAACTACGCAGCGTTTGGCGCGCATTCGGGCGCGGGCGCCGATGGGCAGACACTCGATCCGCCCATGAGCCTGGCTGCGTACATGGGCGTTTTGAATCCGCCGCCCAACTCCTCGGCGAGTGTGCAGGTGTCGTGTCGCACAAACAACTGCACATATCCCAGCGATCAAGGCGCCACATTCTCCAGTCTTGGCGTGTGCGCGCTGACGTGGGATATCTCCAATCAAGTCACAGATCTCGGCAGCGAGTTTGAAAAAAGTTATAACTACACGTTGCCATGGGGTATCAACATCGGACAGGCTTCGTTGCTGGGCGCGACGTCGACCGCGATGCCTGGTACCTCGTTTTTGCCCGACGGTGAGGGACCCTGGAATCGCACCAGCTTTATTGATGTGCAACTGCTTGGTGCGAACTATAAGAACGCTAGTTGCACATATCTGGACTGCGACGACTGGAGGTTTGGCCCAGTGGCGTACATGTTCTCCCTGCTCCCATGTGTGCAGACATTCGCTGCGAATTTCACCGACGGCAGGTACAACGAAACTATTATTGATGAACAAGTGCTGCATCTTGTTAAACCCTCAGTTGGCTATCAGCTAGCGTTGAACAAAACCATACACGATGGAAGATGGCAGGAATGCAAAGGGGCGGACAAAAAGACTGATACAAATACAGTCAAAGTATACGCCCCTTCAGCCCAAGGCATGAACTCCCCGGCCGATGAGCTGCCCGTCGACGCATGGCACCGTCCCGAGTGCGTCTACGGCGTAGGGCCCAGCGCCTCGCAGGCCATCTCGAATTTCATTGGCCCGGACGAGTTCTTCCACAGCAAGCAGACTCTGTACCGCGGCGGGCCTGGCGTCTTTGAAGGCAAGATTTGGATGCAGAACCTCTGGAACAATGGCAACATGAGCCTCTCCCAGGTCACCACCTTCGCAGAGGGCTTGGCGCGCGCCATCGGTGCCCGGATGCGCGCCAACCCCAGCGACGCCGCCGACGGCGGGCTGCGCGCGGCGCGCGGCGTGACGCTCGGCAAGGAGACGTGCATCGTCGTGGAGTGGAAGTACCTGAGCTTCCTGGCGACGCTGCTGGCGCTCGACCTCGTCTTCTTCGTCGTCGTCGTGGCCATCAATTACAGGAACCGCTGGGGCGCGGACTGGAAGTCGTCGACGCTGGCGGTGGCGTTTCAGAACGTCGGCAGCGCGACGGGCAGCGAGGGCGAGGTGCCGCGGCCGGAGCTGGATCGGCATCTGCGCGAGGTGGCCAAGTCGGTCAAGGTGTCGTTTACCGATGTAGATGGTCGGTGGCAGCTGCGTAAAGAGACGGAAAGCTAGCCAGACTGTAGAACGAGGGCTTACGTTAAATGATGATATATTACTATATAATAGATTGATGATCAGCTAATGGGTATATGCAAATGCGCAAGGTTACAGTGCCAGATCAATTTTCAATCGGCTGCTTTACAATTTTACAGGGCACGATTGGTAGCGTAAATGAACCGTCGTTTTCATCCACAACGTGATCCGGAAGCTCGCACAGAGTGAGCTCATCGTATATCTCCGTCAGCCAGTCGCCCAGGTAGCCTCTCTCGTAGAACACTTTTGTCTCGTCAGAAGGATCCCGTACGCACATGGTCACAATTGGGCCATTGCCCTCCTCTACCTCGTCATCATCATCGTCCTCCTCCTCCTCGTCTTCATCGCTTTCATCCTCCTCCTCCTCTTCCTCTTCCTCTTCCTCTCCCTCCTTATTACCACCCTCTTGCGCTCTTTGCGCCTTCCTTTCCTGCTTCTCCTGCCGTTCCTCGCGCCGCTCCGCCTTGATGCGCTCCGTGTCGGCGGTGCGCCGATCGAGCTCTTCCTGCGACAGCGTCTCGCTGATGCGCTCCTGGTCCCATCGCGGGAGCAGGATGTTGGTCACCTGCGTCATGGCCTTGCCGGAGCGCTTCACAGTATTGTACATGAGCTTGGGCTGCCAGCGCTTCTCGGGGAGGTGACTCCAGATGCACGACACCTGCTTGAGGTTGGGCATGTATTCCAGGATGTGGCCCACCATGCCGACGCTCTGGTACACGGTAAATGCGGGCAGCGCCAGGTTCTTGATGGTCTCGCCAATGTCGTGGACGGGCTCGGGCTCCTCGCCGTTGGGGTTCGGGGCCATCATGTGCGGCATCTGAAGGCGGTCGCAGAAACGCCTCCAGTAGTGGCGATCGACGTAGAGATGGTCGCGTTCAGGGTCGTACTTTCGCGCGAGAGGCGGCAATGACTTTTTCTGAAATCCATTTTGCAGTTCGCCTTTGGCAATGGTATGGCGGATAAGTTGAATATCGTGCTTCTGCATCCAATTCAAGGTGATCAAGCGCGCCTCGCGATTAACAAGGAGCAGCGGTGCAATGTATACAGGGATGACAATTTCATCGTCCCAGGCGCGCTCTTGCGTGTAAGGGTTGCCGGGCTCAAATTCGTCGTCTTCGGGTTCGTCATCGTCTTCTTCGTCCTCGTCTTCTTCCTCGTCTTCTTCCTCTTCTCCTTGCTCTTCTCTTTCGTTCTCGTTCTCGTTCTCGTTCTCTTCTGTCACGTCGTTGGCTGCCTCGTCGCTAGGTCCCGTTACAGCCTGTCCGTTGGCCGTCGCGCTTGCGCCAGTATCGTCGTCATTGACTGGTTGCGCGACGCCATTGCTAGGTAGTGTCGTGGGAGCAGGATTGACGGGCCCTTGGGTCCCGTTCAGCCCAGCAATATGATGTAGCGCGAGCTGGCGGATTTCTTCAAACTGTTCGTCGGAAATAACCTCCCCAGACTCGTCCATGTCAATAATCATATCTTCGTCCTCGTCGTCTTCCTCCAACATGTGCGGGCGCGCGGTGCGGAACGGCACCATGGTGGGGGGGTCACCTTCCGAGCCCAAGACCAAGTTCCAAATGCAATGGCGCAGCTCCGTAGGGAGACTCTCGAATGTGGCGCCCATTATATATGATTGGTGATGAAGAATGAAACAAAACGATCAATATGTACCAGAGAAGATGGGAATGGTTAGCGAAATGAGATGGGAAAAAACTTTTGATGAGACGGTAGGATGGACGGGGGCTCACTGCCGGCGCGAAGTGGGACGCGACGGGCGACGGCGACGCGACCAGGGGTACCGGATCAGCGATCAATCATAGCCGTGTATTGACTGTCTTACAGGCGGAAAAATGTTAAAATTACGGACAATTGATGAAACAGGTGTCATGGTAAATATACGTATTCAAGAAAGAAAAGTTCATCAAGTTTCATTCAACTAAATATGGTGTACATGATTCCCAGGCCGCTGACTATACAAAAGAAAAGAGTGCCTCATATTTTTTTCCAATTATTTTAACTTTATTTTATGCCGCCAGAATTGGGCACTTAAAAGTTGGCAAGGACCTTCTCCTCGGTGTCCTGCAGAGCCCACTCGCTTTTGGCGGTCTTGGAACGGACCGCGTTGGCCTGGGCGGCTGTGAAACCCTTGGCCTCGACGGCGGGGTTGTAACCGAGCTTGTTGATCTTGCCAATCTGGTCGTTGGACAGCTTGGGGGCGACCTTGCCGTCGGCGCGGGAGAAGACGCTGACGACGACGGCACCACCGAGACCCAGGTTGTGCTGGAGAGCGTACTTGGTGTTGGGGACCTCACGGTTGTTGGCCCAGCCGCGCAGGTGCCAGACAAGCTCGGCGGCCTGGGCGAGACCAGTGGCGCCGAGAGGGTGACCCTTGGAGATGAGGCCGCCCGAGGGGTTGACCAGGTACTTGCCACCGTAGGTGATGTCGCCCTTGCGGACCATCTCGTGGGCCTTGCCGTGCTCGCAGAGGCCGAGGCTGTCGAGGACGAGCATCTCGTTGGCGGAGAAGCAGTCGTGCAGCTCGACGACCTGGATATCCTGGGGGGTGACGCCGGCCTGCTTCATGGCGACGTTGGTGGCGTGCTTGGTCATCTCGAAGCCCAGCAGGTCCATGGAGCTCTTGGAGAACAGCGAGGGGGCGTCGGTGGCGAGGCACTGGCCGGCGATGAGCACGGCCTGGTCCTTGAGGTGGGGGCGGGCGTCGAGGAACTCCTGGGAGACGAGGACGACGGCGGCGCCACCGTCGGAGGTAGGGCAGCACTGGAGCTTCGTGAGGGGGTCGAAGATGGTGGGGGAGGCGAGGATCTCCTCCTTGGTGTAAACCTTTTGGAACTGGGAGTAGGGGTTGTTGGGGGAGTGGGCGTGGTTGATGCGGGCAATCTCGGCAAAGTCCTCGTTGGTGGCGCCAAACTTCTCCTTGTACTCGCGGCCGCCGTTGCCGAACATCTGGGGCGCGCCGGGGGCGGGCTCGAAGCCGCGGGTCTCGGCCATCATGCTGACGGTGGTGCCGAGGGGGTTCTCGCGGTCGTTGAAGAAGGACTGGAGGGAGCCGGCCATCATCTTCTCGAAGCCGACGACGAGGACGCAGTCGGCGGCGCCCGAGGCGACAAAGGTGCGGCCCATGGCGAGGCCGGTGCTGCCGGTGGCGCAGTTGTTGTTGACGTTGTAGATGGGCACCTTGGTCATGCCGAACTGGTAGAAGACGCGCTGGCCGCAGGTCGAGTCGCCGTAGCAGTAGCAGGCGACGCCCTGGTCGACATCGTCGTAGTTGATCTGGGCGTCGAGCATGGCCTTGACGCCGGCCTCGAAGCCGAGCTCCGTGTAGTCGACCTTACCGCGGGGCTTGATGAACTTGGTCATGCCCACGCCGAGGACGTAGACGGGGGCGAGTTGCTTAGGCATGATGAAAGGGTTGTGTGGTGATGAAATCTGTGAAAAGAAGGGGGTATAATAGGTTTCGAAGAAGAAGAGGTATCACAGAGTTATGGACAAAAGACGTTGAAGGAAGTGAGAAGTCTGGAAACCCCGGCTGGTAAGATGGGGATATATATGAGGGCGGACAAAGTTAGCCTCGGAACCCATGGCAAATGGAATGGCTACTTGTAACCAGCGCGGGGCCCCGGAACGACAGAGCTTGTGTGGGGACTTTCAGATGCAAATGGGTGAATCGTCTATTTGGATTCATGTCTTCGGTTTCTTTATACGACCGTAGAAAAGTTTCAAATTGTTCGTATTTATTTTGAAAACGCTTGACTCAATACCAGGGTTTCCATCTCTCGCTGCCTAACGGCCAAGATGGACGGCCATGGCAAGATAGGAACCTGTCATCGGCTTTCCATCTTCAACTGGGAAGCCACCAATTGTCTGACTGTCCCCAAAGTTTTGGCGCCCAGGTTCGCCCCCCGCAGCTCTGTTAGCGGCGCGCTCTTGGGTTGGGGCCTTGGCCGAGGGTGGTCCTGGCGACCGGCAGCCCCAAAGCCTAACTAGCGAATAAACTCACCAGGGAGCATATAGCCGCATTTGTCTCTTTGTACAGCCGAGAGACCCGTACGAACAAAGAGGCACCACAGCTCCAACGGCAGTGCTTTTGATTATAAAATGGCCATCATGTGAATTGACCAGGACCGATTTATTCTTTTGAAGATAATTTGTCTGGACGGATTTTTTTTTTTTTGATTTTTTTTTTTTGTTGCCTTATTTCAATCGCAGGATTGTTATATAACCGTAGTGGCGACCGTCATGACGTACAATTCTGCAGCGACCGAGTGTGCTGGGTGATAGCGTGCCGAGGTCCGGCCCCTCGGGGGCACTGAGTGCCGGCTGCTGCCCTCCAACAAGTGGCCCTGATTTCCCAACGACAGCGTGCGTTGCAAAAAATTGGCAGCCATCCGTATTATTAACAATTGCAATCTTTCAACCCTCCTGTTGACCTTTTCTCAGCCTTTTTTCCTTTTCTTCGTTTAATGTAGCGGAATTCCGCCCTTGGCGACGGATTATGGCGCAAAAATTTGTCAGCGCTGTGCAGCCGGCGCAACTGTGACCGACCCGCCGGCCGAGTCGTCGGCCTTGCAACACCAAAAATTAGCATCGTGAGTAGTATATCGGCCGAGTCCCAGGCGCGCCTCTGCAGAGACTGTCCGAACCGCACCAATCCATTCGTAAGCCAAATGAAATGAAGAATTTTCAATTCCATGTATAAATACGGCCCATTTGCTCTAGAAAAGAATATAATTTCCATTCCCATCATTCAATCAGCTTCACTCTATACCAATACTTCCACACAAAGACAAAGCAGCGTCTTACTCACTCACAAACCACGCACATACTCTACATTTTATACATCATCAACATGCACATCTACATCACTGGAGGCAGCGGCCGCAACGGCTCTCTCACTCTTGCGCAAGCGCTGGAGCGCGGGCACACCGTCACCGCGCTCGTGCGCAACCCAGCTTCTATGCCCACGCACGCCAACCTCACCATCATCCAGGGCTCGCCGCTGTCGCAGCCCGACGTCGAGCGCGCGCTCACCACGCCCGTCCGCGCCGACGCCGTCATCAGCACGCTCAGCCTCGCGCGCACCAGCACCAGCCCGTTTGCGCCGCTGCGCGCCGACACCACGCCCGACTTCATGTCGCAGGCGACGCGGGTGCTGCTGTCCGCCGTCGACGCCGCGTACAAGGGCCAGCCCGCCGCGGAACAGCCCAAAATCATCATCAACTCGACGCTCGGCGCGGGCGACTCGTGGAGCGCCATGTCCTGGGTCTTTCGCCTGCTGTTCAGCCAGACGCCCATGCGCTTCGGCGTGGCCGACCACAACGTCGTGGATCGTCTGGTGCGGGAAAGCGGACGGCGCTTCGTGCTGGCGCGCGCGGGGCGCCTGGCGGAGCAGAAGAAAGAGGAGGATCCGGTGGCGCCGGTCAAGGTGCTGCCCGATAATGGAAAGGGACTCGGCATCGCGGATGCGGTTACAAGACAGAGCCTGGCGCAATGGCTCGTTGTAGCGGCGGAACAAAGCACATGGGACGGAAGGTCGCCTGTGCTCGTCAATTAATGTGGCCATCTCGGAGTTTTCATGGTATCAAAATTGTATACATCTATTTCATTAAGGTATTTCTATATAGACATAATGGTTCATTCCCCTCATATACAACCTTGTCCCAAATGTTGATGATTTCAAGCGATAAGTGGTGGCCGACAGTGTTCCACCAGGGAATAAAGATAACTTCGAGGTTTTGAATGGCTTTAGCTCGTCAGATATTTGAAGCACTGTATATCGACTGTTCCCACCAGGGGTATGATGTGCGTCGAATTCAAACGTGCTCTGAAATGATTTATATTTCTTCACTGCTTCTGAGAGCAGGTAGAATCATGCCTTCTGTGCAGCCTAGTCCCATCCGTCCCAGATGAGCCAGCCTCCAAAGTGCTGGGCAGCCGCCGGGTTGTTCATGTGCGGATGGCCGGGCATATATCCGTCGGAGCCATACGGCTTTCGCGCATTTTGTTGGGAAGAGCGCACTTTTTCCAGAGTGGTATTCGACGAGCGCAGCAGTACATCTAGCACGCCGTACAGGCCGCGTACAATCTCATCCGCTCGTGGCTCTGGTTTCCTCACTGATTCAAGAACAAGAGCCACTGTGAGAATGTCCTTGGAGTCGTTTCCATTCGCATGTGTGGCAAGGATTTCCAGAGACTTTTCCACCGTGCCAATCAAGCGCTCAGGTGACCAGATAGATAGCGTCTCGGGTTTATATAACGGGTAAGCGTCAACGCCGTACTCGGGCGATTGGCGATGATTCTGGCCCATCATCATATTATCGGAAGTTCGGTGCGCTGATTGAATGTAATAACAGACACTGAGCGCCGCTTGCGCAATATCATGTTTGAGCATCTGGTGATACATCGATGTAATGACCGGGAAGAAGGGCTGTCGAGGGTCGATTTCATCCAGGTACTTCAGGATCACCATCGATGAGTGCAGGTGTGCGCGGGTGATCTGGGATGGTGCGTCGGGTGTGCCCATGGCCAGGCTCCGATACAGTGCAAGAAGCGGGCGTCTCGCGTGCATGTCGAGAATTACACGCGATCTCCACATCTTGCTCTTTTGCGTGTCGTTGAGAATTCCCTGGCGAGGAAACAGGAAGTTGATGTCCTCCAGAAAACGGTCCAGCTTGGCACCGACGTCCAAGACTTCCTGATAGTCCCGAATAGAATCAATGGTATTAACCAAGTGGGCCACCTTCATTCGCGCTGAAAGTGTCATGGCTCCATAGGCTTGCAATTGGTTGTCGGTCATCTGGTCAATCGGCTTCGAAGGCGGTAGCTCTCTCATTCCCTCAAATAAGTCGACATCGTCCAAATTTCGTGGTGGCCGACACGTGAAATCGCCCTCTCGTACAGATGTGGGCATATTCAAAGCAATAGACATATGCACGTCGATGTCTAGAATGGTGAACCAAAGTCTCCGGCGAAGCTCGCCTTGAAAGACTGTCATGCGTGGTCCAAATTCAGACGGATCGCGATGCAGACCCATAGACATGGCATTCCGCACAATGTAACCAACTTGAGCCCACAGGTCATTGGTACGCTGTGTCACCATTCTTTGGGCGTGTAGAAGTAAAACTTCGACCTGCAAAGCCTCAAACTCTATACGCTGCTTGCCTTTAAGGCTGTCCAGCCAGCTTCGAACTAGTGCGCAGCTGGTGGGATTGTGTACACCATCGGCTCTTTCGCGCAGAATTCCCTTGGATTTTGTTTCAAAGCGAGAGGCGGTCGATAGCACAGCTAGGAGCTGTGGCAAAAAGGATTCCGATTGTTGTTTGCCACTCCAGTACAGGTTGTACTGTTCCATGAATGAGGGTATATGAAGGATACGATAAATCGTCTCTGAGGAATCGACATACGAGGCAACCAACCTGTCGCACACGTCTTTCTGTGGCAGGATATCAGTCATGCGCTTCTGAATCGGCATCATGGAGTCGACGAAGACAGAAATTGGCGCAAGAGCCTGGATATAGTTTTCGTGCATGTAGTGATGCGCAGCTCGGAAATCAGAGAGGATTTCCTTGCCTCCTGCGATACTTTGGTGTTGGTGGACAAACGTTTTTGCGTCATCGAATAGGTTGAGCATCACTCGGGGACTTCCCTGGCCGAAGAGACGAGTGCGCTTCGCACCATTCTTGACGCTGAGGCCGCGAATGGTCTCTGCCGTGGCTGCAACGACACGACCAGCGCTCAATTCTGTTGCTGCCGGGCTCCGTACCATGACCTGCTTCTCTAACCTCTCCATCCGTAGGGATAACTCTTCCAGGAGCGGTAGTCCAGACGCGTCGCCATTCTTTGCTGCGGCAACAGCGGCGGTAAGACTGCTCGGTTCGCCAGCTGCTGATGCGCCGGAGGGTGTCGTGCCTGGGGGGTAATTTCGTTTCGCAGGGCGACCAATTTCAGATGTCTCGATATCAGACCCATCTGAGTCTAGTTGACCGTCGGCATCGGCCGCATATTTGCACGCGCGATTAGATTTCTGGCACTGCGAGCAAGGGCAGAGTCGATCGCATCGGAGCTTTCGTTTACGGCATTCTGTGCAAGACTTGACGGGTCGGGGCCGTTTAACACTGCGTTGATGATGATGAGACACCGGCTGTGGTTGTTGGTGAGGCACAGCTTGCTGTTTTGGCGGTGTTTGTTGTTGCTGCTGCTGCTGCTGCTGTTGTTGTTGTTGTTGCGGCAGTTGTTGTTGCGAGTGAGGCGACTGCGGCGCGTTGCCATGCGCAGGAACGGGGAGCATCTGGACTGGCAGCGCAGACGGCGGTTGGGGTTGAGGCTGGGGCTGCTGTAGACCTTCGTATTGGCCTGCAGCGCCCATTATTGCTATTGCGCCGATAAACAACGTGTGTCGAAGAAAGGCACGTGCTGTCCAGGAGCAAGGAAATACTGGTGTCCCTCACGCAAAGGTTATTCGGAAGCGGTTCACACCAGTCTAGTCGAGCAGAGACGGAACATGCCGCAACGGCGCGCAGATGTCGGCACGCGCAAAATAATGTAACTCGGTGGAGCTGAATGGTCGCCAGCCAGGACTGGAGTCGAGTTCCGCCGAGTGATCTTTGAACAAGACAAATGAAAATTAGCCAGAGCGGCCGCCAGAGAATCTTGCTATAATTGCGCGAGCCGTCGTTGCTTTTCGTCGCCGCAGCGGTCGCGCGAGGGGAGCCGATCGAGTATGCGTGCGGGCGATTGGTTCGATTCCGTCGGATGCTGATGACTGGGCCGCTGGGAAGCTTGGCTGACCAGCTTTTCGCGAAATGAAATGGCGCAGTGTCTGAATGGTGCCCAAAAGAGCGCGAAAAGCTGCTTCGTGAGGATCACGGAAGCGGCAGGACTGAGAGAAGAGGCGTTGCGTGTAGGAAATGAAAGAGAAATCGGGTCGCCTCAGAAGTATGAGCTGCCAGGGCCTTTTTCGGGTTGCCCTTTGGTTGGGCTGGCAAGGGCCAGAAACGGCTATACGCACGACTCGGCCGAAGGTATTGGGCTGGCCAGAGTGACCAGGATTGTCAAGGCTAGTATTTGCTAGCTCGAGCAGCTAGTGTGTCGCCAGGTGTGGGTGTGGGAGTAAGGTGGACTGCAACCGGGTCAGACTGGCGATGAGGGCCGCAGAGGCGGAGGATGGTCTGATGGAGGCCATACCTGAGCGAACAATCACAATACTGTGGGTTGAGAGTTATTTCCATCCTGTTCTGGATTACGCGAAGACCAACCTGGTGAAATCAGCGTAGATGGAGCATCGACGCCATCGCTCAAGCAGGTAGGAGATTTGTATTCTGTCGTATGAGTGTCTAGCGCCCTGGAAGGCATACAACGCGCGTGCGTGTCGAGTACAGCTGCGGCTCGGCGATTGGTGACCAGGACACAGCGGCGGCATTTAATGCTAGAATAATCAAACGAAATGATGATTTGTACATGGATGGTATGATTCCAACGGAAGAATGCAAAACGCCAATGGGAAGCTTCCGCAATGCATGCATGAAGAAGCAAACAGCGAGCCTTTTTGGTGGGCAGCTGGCAGGGCGCCGCTTGGCATTCAAAGCCAAGTAGACGGACGGCAGCGCGGGCCCAAACGACAGCAAAGCTGCCCGCGCATGCGCAACGTCAATGCATCTTGAGCAGTTATCGCGATCCAAACTTTGAACACGCGGATGCGTCAGCCTAGCAGAAACCGGCAAATCGTGTATGCAAATCGGCCGCCTGCTACCTACGCAGCCCAGTACCTGCCAAGTCCTCTGAGGTCCAACACTCCGGCCGTGATTTGCCCTTCACCTACAAACAGCACATTAACCAACATCTTCACCGCAACCGCTTTGTTGCGCCACAAAAAATACCACAGGGATCCGGTCTGGTCCATGCACAACGCAAGACAAGCTTGGTCAGAACTAATAAATCCAAAGAGCAGCAGAAGAGTGTCCGGCGAACTTTGCCGGCACGGTATCCCCGCCCACCCTTCTCGATAGTACACGCTAACTCTACTTTAAAGTTTCTAGTTCAGTCATTACCGTGAGGCGCGATGGCCCAGAGCATTTTTGCCGTTCACAGTATATGGAGACCGGACGAACAATGGGTGCCGTGTTGCCGGCCCAGGGGAAGATGTGCTACTTGACAACCGCGCGTGGACAGCCGGACTGACTCGATCCGCGATGCTATGTTGGCACGATCAACGGATGTGCTCAAGAAAACCACCAATTTCCCCCATCCCTCGGTATGATGCTACGAGGCACTCAATTTTGGTTAGTTGCGGCCATCTGTCCGGCCTGCCAACCAATCGTCAATCCCTGCTTGTGAAACCTGCTGCGCTGACGAGAGATTCGGGCAGGTAGGTCAAGAAGATAAGAAGGCTGACGAACCCCAACCAGTAACAAGCTTTTCGGTTACTCGAGCGGGGTGAGTGGTGGTTCGTCAGACCAGTACAGAGATGGACATGAAACGCTACCACACAAGGGAAGAGACACATTCAATTGGCCCTCCCCAACACGCCCGATTCGTTACCTCGGCGCAAAGCTGGCGGGTCGCTCCTGTCCTGGCGACATTGTATAAGTTGTTTCAGGCACAAGGATAGTTTGTCTGGGAGCACCCACCACAATAATAGCTTTTGCCATGTTCCTAGCCGTGCATATGCATGTCGCTGCGTGCCCCGGCGGCCCGCCCTCTCTCTCCTTCAGCTGCCGGAAGGAACAATGCCGATACACTACTGCAGCGGCCGTCTTTTACAACTCCGCGGCTTGCAAGGCGACTCTTGGTGCTAATTTTTCCGTCCTGCTTACATTGGCGCATGAAAGACAACATTCGATTGGCCTTCCGCAATCTCCTGCAAAAGAAATGTGAGATTGGCGTTGAATGATCGGCAGTCACGCCCATAAAAAGCATCCGGCCGAGTGACTTTTGCTAAAATCGATTACATCGTTACAGGGGGTAGCGTGCGCCTCGGGTCCCGAGCCCTCTGTAGTGCTGCCCCATTTCATCCGCCCCTTTGGCCTACCACTGCCTGCGGGATTATTCGCAGTCGGATAAGCCTTGACAGTGAGCTGAACATTTAGAACCAAAATTAAAACCGTGAAAAGTAGAGTATACGATTAGTGATGAAGCTGAAAGGAAAAAGATGAAATAAAATGAGCTGTGGCGTTTCTGTTCTCAGATTGGTTGCCGGATATGCCCCAATCGAGACACGGAGTACGCAAACTGACCGTCTTACTGGAATTCGGCCCCGCGCGATGGTGTAAGTGGTGTGCAGAGAGGTCTACATGCCTCGCATATCGTAATTATTTCAAATACCTAGACAAATCAACAAGACTCTGTGGCAGGGGATCAAGATATCGCTAAAATATGTCAATCCAATAGATGACAAGCCCGCTCTTGGCGGTGGCGCCCTCCCATGCTCATGCTGGCGCGCCCTGTTTGTAGAGCGCCGGCTCCGAAGGATGTGTTGCGTCGGCGGAGGAGAAAGAGAGAGAGAGAAAAAAAAAGGTGGGCGTTGGGCGCGGGCGCCACAGCGCATTTGCTGGCCGCGACGCCCGTCCTTCTTCTTTGTTCTCTTCTTTGTTCTTGAACGTGCCGGCAGATGAAAAGCCCATAAGCCGAAATTACTACACGCGGACGAGAAATGTCAAATATATCGTGTGCCATGCTGGCTATTTGCTTCTCCGGCAGTGCTCTCGCACTGATTGCCTAATTCAGCAGTTAGATGGATAAGTAAGGCGCAACGGTCAAAGTCCGTCCCGCGCCCGAGCTGACTACCTGACTTCGGCTCCGTGCGACGCGCACGGCAATGGTAAACGGGACTTATTAGTAGCCCTGTTAAAAAAAAATATGGGTTTCGCAAACCTGCCGCAGGGCCTTGACGTGTGTGGCCGCATCAACATCTCGCGCAAACTATCGAAATTTGTTAATCTTGACTAGGCTGACGCGCCACATGCGACAGGCGGGGGAAAAACAAAGCGCCCGCAACGAGAGTTCATAGGGCATGCGAATGTCTGGACCTATGCAAAGCTCGAAAAGCGGGTTCTCTATGACCGCTGATGATTCTATATCTGTTCTTTTGCTTTTGAGGATCACGAGGAATTGCAGCCACACCTGTGGCCACACAGAGGCTGAAACCAACTTGCATGTCCGCCAGTCCTATCGCAGCATGGAAGTGATACCGTGCCAGCGCTCTCTGGCAAGGCAACCAAGAGTTCGAGAATGTTTCATAGATGTGAATATCACAAGTGCAGACAGGTAGAGCTCTTGATATGGGTCTTTGCTGCGGTCGTCGGGGCGCTGTGTCTATCACCGTTCCTGGAACTCTAAGATAGTCTTCCAAATGTATCTGGAATCAGGCCATTTTTTCGCGTTCCCTCTTTTGCAGCCAGATCTCTGTGGACAAAGCCCATGCGAAAGCGACCGATGTATGAGAGTAGAGATGCCAATGTTGATTCGCTGATGCAACCAGTCACTCCTAGATCTTGCTATCATCTCCGTTGCGGCATGACGCAACCGAGACACCGCATCTCAGCTGCTACGTACTTTTGCCGTCTCCTCACGAGGCGGCGAACTGCGAAGCCATACAACGGCCACGCATCAGAGCTGAAGAAACAAAACAGACGTCACTGTATACTGCGCTCTCGCTGACTAGCCACTCAGTGCCTCGAGGCTAATATGCTGCATCTGCGTGTGAGTTGCGGGTAGGCATAATGGTTCACAGCAACGAGGAACTGTCTATATAATAAAGAACAGACCGACTGATCAGCATGTACGGCCACAGCCGAGTGACAAATCTGGATCCCGTCCGATCTCCGAGCGATAACCACTCGAGCGCCTGAGTAGTAGCTGGGTCGCTGACGACCAGCGAACGCCGGGTGCTGTACGTTTTTGGTACTCATCTTTTGCTCCTCAACTTTTTGCCAACAAACAGTCTTCAGCTGTTTCCTTGTTACTACGGAGCTCGAGATCAAACTAGGCGGTGAATCAAACGCGTTGCCAGCTACGAGATATCTTATCTTCCCACAGCCCTAAGAAAGGGCTCATTATTTACCTTTTAAAGCTAACTACTATCCAGGATCCAATATTAACATGCTAGTTCACAATATAATCATGGCGACTTTGCCATTCTGATCTTGCACTAGCACCGTGCCACTCTTCCCTGGCACAACACGCACCGCACCCGCGCGGGTTGTCATGAGTAAGTTGGTGCTACAAACGATGGACAGAACAAGACTACAGGATGTAAAATAATGAAGCCACAAATAAATTGGAATTGATCATCTCGTGGTATGTAAGTTTGCTATTCATTCTCAACTTTAGCCGCATCGACCCACAGGACCGCACAGTTTCGAAGACGCATTGTCTACATCAGGACCAGGCTTTGGAAACTGCAAATCGCAGCCCTCCGTTGTGCCACATCCGTTACCTACATTGCCCGCAAAAATTGCCGGCCGGCCTGCGAAGGGATCCGCGGGGCTTCTCTTGGCAATGTACCGTCCGCCGGCGATGGTGACGTGCGCGCAGTTCATGTACATCTCGCGGTTGCCAATCTTGTTGAACCAGGACCAGGCAAAGAGCACGTTGTCGCCGGCCGGGGTGTCGTTGGGTAGCGTAAAGGACCAGTCCGCCTTGAGCGGGCAGCTGCCGATGTACGAGTGTATCACGGTCCACGAGGCGCCGCGGTCGTAGGAGAGCGACGCCTGGCAGCTGCCGCCGCCGTGGGTGGCGCCGCCGACAATGGTCATATTGTAGGTCTGGCCGGGCTGCCAGGTCACGACGGAGCGGCCCTGGGGCGTGCTGAGCAGCGACTGGTAGCCCTTGCACGGGTAGTTGCTGCCACTGGCGCTGAGAGGGCTGGTCATGTCGTAGTCGACGTTGGTGGTGTACGGGTTGTACTTGGACCGGAATGGCGGCGGCCAGCTCATTTGCATGTGAGCAGAGCAGACAGTGCTCAAAAGAAGAGTGACGGAGGCAAATGTGACCTTCATTTTGGATGCTATCAGACTAAGATGTCTCTAAACAAATGTTGATAGTTGTGTAGTTTCGGCAAACCGGTAGTTCGAAACAGCGCCTTTGAACCTTTATATACTTGAACTTCTTGCTACAATATCTGAAGTTTGTCAATAACTACAACACAACTTTTAGGCATTGGAATAACTGATGTTACAGCAACACACTAATGGGCAACTATTGTGGTGTCCAAAAGAGGAAGCTATCGAAGTAACGTGGCATTAATTACGATCTAGCGCCTCCCCCACGTTATTTCTTGGGGTGCAAAAGTCACTTGGCCAAGCCATCGCCAGACATTCGGCGCTATTTTAATTAACTTTAATTGAACGCCAGCTGGCAATTACTCTGCTGTGACTCTATGGGAACCATTCATAACAACTCTTGTGGCCAAGAGTCTGCTCTAGTTGCTGACAGCGTTGAAGCCCATGGTGTTAATCCCAATGTAAATAAGACCTCGCATCTGATTGGGTGCTTAATTAAGTCCCGGAGGCTATATTGTCGTGTGATCTCTGTGGAGTGCATAGCTTCATCTGCCGGGTGGTGCATGCCAAGATGCTTCCACCATCCTCATTTGGTCTATATTCTGACAGCTCGAGCGGGAGCGCATCTTTCTAGGCTCAGCCAACTTTCGAGTAGCGAACAGCGGGAAGCTTTTTCTATTATTCCGAGAGCAGTGATCAAGGCGCACCGCGGCCGAACTATTGCCGGGCTGCCTCTCCAAGAGTAAGGAGGGCCTCAAACTGCTCACTGCGAAAGTCATCCTTCATATGGCTATTCTTGGACGAAGTCTCAAACCACAGCAGCGTGCGGCTCTCTGACCACTCCGGCCAGTGCTCGAACTCGTCGTCCCCGTTG
This sequence comes from Paracorniculantispora psalliotae, assembly GCA_002796755.1. Lineage (NCBI taxonomy): Eukaryota > Fungi > Ascomycota > Sordariomycetes > Hypocreales > Cordycipitaceae > Paracorniculantispora > Paracorniculantispora psalliotae. Next base: position 434,228 of record PHFE01000118.1, read on the forward strand.
GGGTCCAGGTTGTAGAGGAAATTGAGATAGTACTTGCGTGAGCTGCGGGAGACGTGGCCGCCCGGGATGCCGCGAAACAGCGGCAGCAGGTCGCTCGCATGAAACGTTCCCAGCACGGGCAGCCAGCTCGCATAGGACGACAGGTACGACCACACGGGCACCTCTGGGTGGGCGGCGGCGGCGTCGCGCAGGAACCGGCGTCGCGCTAGTGTGAACGTCTGGTCGCCAATCATGGCCGCGACGTGCTCAAACTTGGCGTAGTGCTGGTAGCTTGACGTCCGGAATGGGCTCGTCGCGTTGTTCCTGGAATAGGCGTGCACCCAGGTCGCGAGCTTCTCCGTCGGCGTGTTGGCAAAGTAGACCTCGGAGAAGTAGCGCACCACGTCCGCGTCGGACGTGAGGTTGCGCTGGAACAGCGCGAACAGCGTGCCCTCGTCCTCCTGACACCCCGTGATGGTGGGCACGGCGTGGTAGCGGCCGCTTGCTATGACCTTTTCCACGCTGTCCACTAGGACCCGGCCGTCGGCACGGGGGATAAAGGATAGCTTAGTGCCAAAGTAGGAGAAGATACTAGGGAATCCCATCGTCACGGCGCCGTAGAACGTGGCAAAGTCCACCGAGCGAAGGCAGGCCAAGGTGTCCTTGACACCAGCGCAGCCGGCCTGCTCGACCACCTTGTTGTATGTGGCCTGCGGTCTCGGCTTGTCGATCCGGTCCACGGGCGTGCCCGTACCCGAGTTGGCAATGGCGCCCCGGAACAGCGGCTTGTTCTTGTACGTCGCGTCCCCCCCGAAGAGGCTCATCTGGTACACGACGGAGAAGGCGCCGGCGGACTCGCCCCAGATGGTGACGCGGTCCGGGTCGCCGCCAAAATCGGCAATGTGGTCGGCCACCCACTCCAGCGCCATGCGCTGGTCCAAGAGGCCAATGTTGGCGCTGCCATCCTTGCGCATTTCGGCTCCTGGCATAAAGCCGAAGCCGTTGAGACGGTACGCGACGCTGACAAAGACAAACGGCTGGCTGGTGTTGACACCGGAATTGATGAAGGCCGCGGCGTCGTAGGTGCTCGTCGAGCCCATGGCGAAGCCGCCGCCGTGGATCCAGAAGAGCACCGGCAGCTTGGCGTCGGCGGCGACGTTGGCCGGACGCTGCACGGACACGGTGAGGCAGTCCTCCTGACCGAGCACCTTGTGGAAGAATGGCAGCTTCGTCAGCTGCGCGCCAAACTTGCTGATAATGTACTGGTCAATGGGCGTGATGGGGGACTGCGGGCACTTGGGCGCCGTCCCTGATGCGTCGACGTTGCCGACATGGCCGTCTGGCAGTCTCTGCGGCGGGCGCAGGCGAAGATCGCCTGTCGGCGGAAGCGCATAGGGGATGCCGTTGAAGGTGTCCACGCCGGCGCGCGAGCGTCCGGTGACGACGGCCCCGGACGACAGGCGGACGTCCAGAAGCTGGCCTCTGCGAAGATACAAGCTGAGGCTCAGGCTGAGCAGCAGCACTAGCGCGGCGACCGAGGTAAAAGAGCCGCGACCAGCGCGGCGTGATGCCATGGTGACTTTTTCCTTCTCTACTAACGGTGAGATAGAATATCGAGAGGAAAAGTCGGTGTGCAGTTCTGAGGTAGTGATAGATAGAAAGTAAGAACTCAGTCGCGCAGTCCCTGTATTAAGTTCGCGGGACGGGGCGGCGTTATTCTCCTTTGCTTGAAACGGATATAATATGTGGTCCGGCGTCCGGTCCGGATTAGTGCCATCAGGATGCCGAGGTTGCGTGGTTGTCCTTGCACGGAAAGATCTAGTATCCGGCAAGGCAAGCTGACTTTTATTTAATTGAAACATAAGCTTAGAAAGCAAAGCGCCCTTTAAATAACAGTGCCTAGATATGTTTGAAAAACGAACAAGTCATGAACAAATCGGTGGCTTCTGGGGTTGACAGCGCTTGACAATTTAACTACCCACCACTCCCGTCGCACCGCGCCGCGCCGCCGCGAACTTTCATGATCGTCATGTAACCCGACTGGGTGCATCGTTGAGTGAAAGCTCGTCTATTTACAACTATTATATACGCTAAATAATTGATTGAGTTGAGATGGTTTTATCTTACATCACACCCCGTAATGTTTATTCCTCGTCCTGCTCTGGAAGTGGCTTCGCAAGTCCGAGACGCTCCAGCGTGCTCTCAGGCTTCTTGTCTGCGTTGCATTGTTCTTTTACCGGCCACCAAAAGCAGCAGCCCAATCTAGCACCGTAAAGAGAGCATCCAGAACCGTGATTCTGTCCAGACCCTTGCCCATGATCCAGCGGTCCGAGCTGCGGCCTTTGTAAAATTGAGGACGGCCTGCGAAAAGTTGCCCAGCCCTGGGCCCATCGAGATCGGTACGGCGAGTCCTCAGCTAATGCATCCAGGGAAGGGTTCGCAGACGGGATTGATATTATACTGTATTAGTACATTAAACAGCGGTAGCAATGGCAGTATTGAACAAAAGAGCATACAGACTAATATGGTAGAATTATTGCCCTCTCTCTGCCTTGATTCCGTCAATTAGCTGGAGGTATATTGTGACATATGCAAAGTCCTAACTGGTTAGGCGCTCCGTTGGTAAACAATGGTGACACCTTGTTTCCCCACTTCCGAGCGCCAACTTTGGCACCCCGGCGTCGGGTGAGCTCACAAAGGAAGGCTTCCGTATGTTGTGCTGCCCAACTAGTGAGAGCATGGGCGCGGCGTGAGTCCCTCCTAGCCTACTAAGCGGGTTTAGCTGTACAATTATCTGTGGAAGGCTCGTTAGCACGTCTCCAAGTCTGCTCGAAGGCGCAAGAAGGCATAAGAATTAATTTAATTCAAGCGCCGCTCACATGAGTGCTCGTTCTTCCGTCAACGGCAAAGGACAAGAGTTATGCATGGAAGAGCAGAGGAAATGTTTACGACAGTTTCAATTTCAACTTTCAGTTTATTACTAGGGAAGCCTAATTCAACCCGTGCCGGCCACAATGCCGAATAAATAACAAACTACAACTGATGTACCCCTCTCACGACACATTGACCAGATCAACATCTGCGCACTCAAATCCATCGAGGAAATCCCCAGCCGTTGAAACCACCAGTGGCTTCACATTCGTGTCCGTGGTGCCATTATTGCCGCTAAACGCGTTGCCGTGGCCGAAAAAAAAAGAAAGGCACCGTTCTCACGTATGCGTGGGTGTAGAGGTAGAGATCTATCAGACGTTCTGGCAGAGGAGAGCCTGCCCGGCGACTGGGAGGAGGCAGCACTCGGCATGCTTACCAATGGCGGCGCAGATGGCCCGGAAATCACTGGCGGAAGTGGGCACACGAGAGGGAGACTCGCAGTCAACGTTGGCTATGCCCAGAATGCCCAGGGCGCAGCACTGAGCGTTGCTGAAAAGACCGGCAGGACACTGGAAGTGTCCACCCGGTGGGCCGGTGCTGGTAGTAGCAGGACCAGAAGAGGTTGTGGTCGGCTTCTTCGTGGTAGTAGTAGTAATCCAAGTAGAAGTAGAGGTTGTAGGCTTAGTGGACGTCTCAGTCGAGGTCGGCTTGGTGGACGTCCCGGTCGAGGTAGGCTTGGTGGACGTCTCAGTCGAGGTAGGCTTGGTGGACGTCTCAGTCGAGGTAGGCTTGGTGGACGTCTCAGTCGAGGTCGGCTTGGTGGACGTCTCAGTCGAGGTAGGCTTGGTGGACGTCTCAGTCGAGGTCGGCTTAGTAGACGTCTCGGTCGAGGTAGGCTTGGTGGACGTCTCGGTCGAAGTAGGCTTGGTGGACGTCTCAGTCGAGGTCGGCTTAGTAGACGTCTCGGTCGAGGTAGGCTTGGTGGACGTCTCAGTCGAGGTCGGCTTAGTAGACGTCTCAGTCGAGGTCGGCTTGGTGGACGTCTCAGTCGAGGTCGGCTTGGTGGACGTCTCAGTCGAGGTCGGCTTGGTAGACGTCTCAGTCGAGGTAGGCTTGGTGGACGTCTCGGTCGAAGTAGGCTTGGTGGACGTCTCAGTCGAGGTCGGCTTGGTGGACGTCTCAGTCGAGGTCGGCTTGGTGGACGTCTCAGTCGAGGTCGGCTTGGTGGACGTCTCGGTCGAGGTAGGCTCAGTCGATGTAGGCTTAGTGGAAGTAGAAGTAGGTACAGAAGTAGAGGTTGTAGGAATGTCCGTCGTAGTGGTTGTGCTGCAGGTCGCTTTAATCAACGGAGTCTCAACAACAACCGTTGTTGTGCCAGGGCAGGGGACAAGAGTGATGGTGGTAGTACCAGTCCCGGTATGAGGGATGGTAGTGGTTCGGGGATTGGTGCCGGCAGAGACATTGACCATCGCGGCCAAAAGGGCCAGAGTGGAGATGGCGATGCGAGGCATTGTCAGAGTGCTTGGGACTGACGACGGAGCTCGGTGATGGAAGCAATGTGATGGAAGCAATGTGATGGAAACAATGTGATGGAAGCAACGTGGTGGAAGCAATGTGCTGGTGACATGGCTCCTTATTTATATTCTTTCTCGCAGCGAGAAGGCTCATATTCCATCGTCTTCGTCTTCCTTTCGAAAAAAGCAATTTCGAGCGTCGCTCTGATGAGGCTTGCAGACAATGGGCTGCTGAAGACGCGGAATCTTGGAGATCTAGACCTCAGCCATCAGTGCAGTGCGGCGGCCTGCTGCATATCCAAGACGTAAGCTGAAAGCCCAATTGGGTTTACCCCCTTCATGCAAGCAGCGGTCCCGTCAAGAATAGCCTCACTGTGCTTCCATGGAACAATGCGCTTCCCCCTCTCTGCAACGTGGCTAGCTGTCGTGATGATCGGCAAGATGCAGGAGAGCTGGGCAATTCCTCTGCCAGTGGTAAGGGGAGCAAGCAGGTCACTTGCAGGGGTGTTAGCCAATCAAGGCGAAAGCAGATCTCGAGGTACTTGATTTAACTAACCAACACCACTATAATGGAAGTTGTAGAGTTTTTACTAGTATATCGCCCCGGCCTTCTGTCTATTCTCTTCAGCAGACATTCTCAGGCACTACCTCCTGAAATTCTTTATACATTACTATCAATTAAAGATAATCAATAGAAGAATTCAACAACGTCTTTTTTAAATACGATAATAGAGGAAGGTTGTGATAATCTGTTAATGTGTGTTGAGGTCGAAGTGGTGCGTGAGATACGGGCTTGCATAATACGGGCTTGAATATAGATTGGGCGGGGCGGGACGGATGTTTCACTACCCGTGCGACGGGAGCTGATCGCGGGAGTGGTCCCGGTCAGCAGCTGAAGTGCGCCGCCGCCAGGTACCCTGGTATTCGACGTGGCAGGCTTCTCAGCCACCGGAGAGTTTAGTCCCTTTTTAGTGTCGAAACCGCCGAATTGAGGGCCTCCACTTTAACCGAATTTGCCGCAGTAAAATAGATGAAATAGATTGAAAATTGAGGGAATTGTAGAGCTGACTTGCTCCTGTCAAAGACGTATTGAATTGCCTGAACAAAGTTGCGGGTGTCTTGCACATCCCCATGTCGACTTCAGTAGACGGACGCTTGTAGGATCGACAGGCAACAGTGTTCCGCCCTAAACCCTCACCGCATGGTTTCAGCACGTAGGCTTAAACGTTGCTTTTTCCACGCTTCTAGCAGCATGCCCCATGCACAGCCCAGCCTTCGCTGGCAAAGACTCAATCAGCACTGGTGGGGCAAGTCGCGAATTGTAATCCGCCTTGGCCTGCAACTCTCGGCTGCGTCCTCTGCACTAAAATTGGGATTCGTGCCTGGACGTTTACGGGCATCCACCGACGAAAAGGTCCTGGGAAATCGGCGATGAGCCGTATCTGCGGGTCTGTGCGGGCTGACAGAATATACATGGGCTTCTCAGCCTCGCCGTGGTTGCTCTCCCCTCCACGTCGCCATCCACGCCTTCCACTCATATTGCCATTTGTATTTCAGGACAAGGATCTGCATGTTATTAATGAGGCTGTTGGATTCACACGTAATTAGTAATACGTATCACGATAGTTTGGTTTTGGGTGTTGTGGTTGCTGCTTGGTTGCTTGAGGCTATGCTATCTACTGCTTGCTGCGCTGCCCCAATAAGTGTGGTTACATCCATTTTGGACCTGTGAGAGGGCAGCATTCGCCAAGCGACTGTAAAAATACTGACCAAAGGGGACTGAGGTCTCGTTTTCCTCCAAAGTGCTATTGCTAAAGAGGTTCTGCCAATATACAGTGCATTTGTGTCCTTGTTGGTACACGGGAAATCACTCCTCTCCTCACCGTGGTCTTGGAGATGAGCAAGAGCCGAGGGCAAAGCCGTTGCCATTAGGTAACGACACGATCAACTTTTGCTGATCACTAGTCGTTCATGGGTCTTCATGAGTCCATATTTGGTATCGAAATGTTCAGCCTGTCATTAATCGTTTATACGTATGCATTAATGCGTCTATAATTCCTATCTCAATATCACCGTATTGGCGTCGTCTATCATCTATTTTCACCTCGCTCCCGGCCACGCCCCCGGTAACTCTTCATCATCCTCATCCGCATAATCCTCGAACTGCAAGTCATCATCTCCCACCTCTTGCCCTTCTACATTCTCAGATGCCCCAGCCGCGGCGGCGCCACCACCGACGCCCAGCATCTGCATCAACTGGCCCAGCAGGCCCGGTTCTCTGCTGCGCCGCGCCGCCTCTTCCAGATCCCGCCGGAGCTCCTCGTCCGTCTCGTCATCGTAGTCCGACTCCTCCTCCGGCTGTCCCGCCACGCCAAACCCTTGCACGCGTCCAACACGGCCTGCACCTGCACCAGCACCTGCACCGCCCTGCGCGGCGAGCATGTTTTGCATGCGCGCCAACGCCTCCTGCACGGCCGGGTCGTCGGCGCCGGCTCCGCCCGCGGCGCCGCGCTTCTCCGTCCACGGCAGCTTGGTGCCCTCGTGTGTAAAGATGTTGTCCTCCTCGGCGGGCGGCAGCGGGTCAAACTCGTAGTTGGGTTGGCGGTCGAGCAGCGCGCGCGGCGCGAGGGTGATGAGGCTCGTCTGGCCCTCGAGGTACGCGAGGCGTGTGGCGCCCAGGTCGGGCTGCGCGTCGTCGAGCGCAAGGTCGGCCGTGTTGACCTTCTCGAGGCTCTTGGCGACGTCGACGAGAAGCGCCGTCGCCTGTGTGTTGTTCCAGAGATCCTTGGCAAAGTGTAGGTACAGCTTGACCCAGAACTGGCGCGAGTCCGACTCGGCGTGGATGCCCCATATGGACGGCGGCGCATCCAGGCCGAGTTCCTGGAAGAGGGCGCAGTAAAGCCAGGGCACTGTGCGAATGCCTTCCGTAAGTGCCTTCCTGGCCGCTTCCGTCTCGCCCATCTGTAATTGCGCGAGAATACCACTCTGCTTCACATAGACAAAGTCTTGGTGAATGTGCTCCGCACTCTCCTCCACGTCCTGCAGGAAATCCAGCAGCCACTTGGACTCGTAGGCGCGCACCGCCAGGAAGTGTAGGTAGTGCCGCATCGCGTAGGGGTCCGCCGGGTCGAGCGCGTACATGAGCTTCGCCCACTCCAGCGCCGTGCGGAACGTTCCTTTGCGCAGCAAGCTGCGCAGGTAGTGATAGCCCGCGAGCCAGAACTGCCTGTTCTCCGGGCGGCGGAACTCGAGCCGCGCGCGGCCCTGCTCGACGTTTTGGCGAAACGCCGACGTCGTCACGCGGCCAAAGGTGAAGAGCGCGCGCTCGCACAGCTCCGACGACAGCGCCATGTTCTGGTCCTGCTTGGCCACGAAGCTGACCTGCAGCAGCGTCGAGACGTGGTACGGCACGCGCTTCAGCAGGTGCACCATGCGCATCGGGTCGCCGATCTGCACGCACGCGAAGAAGAGCATCTCCAGGCTGTCGTACTCGCCGCCGTGCACGTAGGCGTACTCGGTCGACGATCCATCGTCTGCTTTGGCAATTTCTTTCATGGTTAGGCCGTTGGCCGACTGAGCCGGCCAGTAGTCGCGGCCCTGGATGAAAATGTTGCGCCGCAGCGAAACCTCGGGCAGCTTCTTGGCGTGAGGGCCATTGTCGCGCAGAAACGTCTCCAAATCAACTTGCTGAGGAATCTGCCGTCTGCGCCCTCGTCGGTTGGCTTGCTGCTGTTGTTCCTCCTCTGCATTGGCCGACTCAATGACCTCCCGGCCGAAGAGGTTGCGCATCTCGTTGATGGCCTTGAGATGATATGGGTTGATCTGGAAAATGGCATTGGAGGCTGCGGCACGCCGTTGCTTCTCCTCGTCCTGTGCATATGCCCCCTTTCCAGTGCTGGAGATCTTCAGCGCCTTGATTGCCTTGTCAATCTCATCCTCCTCGCTCGCTCCATCGGCATCGCCATCTGTCGTTGCTGCTGCCAACGCCGCTGCCGCCTTCTTCTTGTTCTTCTTCTTCTTCTTTTTGTTCTTCTTTGCGCTTGCTGGTTGTGATTCGGTTACGGCGGGCTCAATTGCAGCTCCGCCATCCTCGTCTTCGTCATCGTCGGCTTCGGCGTCTGCATCGTCGTCGTCGCCACCGAGAGCGGCAAACAAGTTGGGCTTTGGTCGCGCGACGGGCGCAGGCTCGTCCTCGCTTTCTTCCGCTTCGTCCGAGTTGTCAATTTGTTTTTCCCTGGATTCCTCCAGCTCGCGCTGCTTTTGCAGCTTGCGTAGCTGTCGGCTCGACATTTTCGCTCCGTCGTGGTCGCGCGACAGAGGGGTCGATGGCGGGGTCGTGGATTTCGAATTGATCGGCAGACGTGGTGCCTTGAAGTCGTAGCGAAATCAAGGAGTAAGGGTGGTAATCCGGTGGGTTGAAGAACTTCGCAAGTTTATTCAGCTTTGTGCGACGCACCAGCACTTGTAGTATTTGGCAAGGCTGGTGTTGAAAGTATGAAGCTGACTTCGAGTCACGCCGAGGGGCATGACGTTTTTATGCGGGTCTACAGCCCTGTGCTGCAAAATGAATATTTGGCTTCGTCGGCGTGAGCAGATGGATAACGGACACTTGATACATTTGTTTGGCCACAAAACTGGCTATTATTTATTTATTTTTTTCTGCTTTAGGATGTTTCGCTAGCTGGTCACAGTCAGATATCCTGATCCGCGTCCAAAGTCAATTCCACAGCTTGCTCTGTTATCAGTCACAAGCCGTCCTCCTGTACAACGAGTATCGTCGTAGCTTTGTCGTATCCTCCCGTATGTCGTAAATTGTCAAATAATGTCATGTTGGCACAAGTCGCCACGCTCAAACCTGGTTCGCTCAATCCAGCTAAAATCATTCCCCGCCTGCACTTGTTATAAAAACCCTAGTCATTCCACCAATGCAATCCGAACTCCATGTAAGCCATCCGTGGCCGTGTGTGTCCAAATGCTCCGAAGTGTCCGTGATGAACCATTGCATAAAAAATCGTGTGTAAACAGTCATATCGCTGGCGTCCGAATCTCCAATAATCGTTACAATATGAAAAAGTATGGGCATAGGCTCAGTACCTATTCTATAGGTCGCTGCCGCCAGCCTGATACTGAGGTCGACCACCACGACCGCGACCGCCACGGCCTCTGCCACCGCGACCGCGGCCACGGCCACGGTGGTTGCGATAGCCGCCATCAACGCTGCCTTGTCCAAACGTCTCCATGTTCTTGCGTTGCTCCTCGCCACGCCACTCGCGACCGCCAGGCTTTTGGCCGTTGTTGGCAGCTCTATCCTTGGCCTCGCTTGAGATGTTGTCAAAGAACGATGAAGCTTTGTTGTAGACAGCAGGAGTAGCATCGGCACCCTCAGTCTCTTCAATCTCGGCGCCTTCGGTTTCTTCACCCGGTTGCTTGATTTCGTCCTTGTTGAACTTCTTGTTTGCTTCCGCAAAGTCAAAGTCCGAGTCGGGAACCTCAACCTTGACAGCAGCAGCTCCGATTCTGCCACCACGACCACGGCCGCGAGGAGCGGCAGGTGCACGTCCTGCGTTGACCTTCATCTCGTTGACCTTGTTGGTCAAGTTATCCATGGCATTGCCACCGCCATTGCCAAGCTGAGCCATGGCGACGGCAACGGCTGCTCGAGCAGCACTGGTGGCGTCTTGGACGCTGTTGGGACCGGGAGGCGCGGCAGGCGCAGGCTGGGGTGCGCGCTGCTCGGCACCAGGCAGAGAGAAGGGCTTCTGGGCGGTTCCTGTCAGAGGAATGACGGGGTTAACCTTGTTATTTCTTTGGTTGGGGCCAGACGCGCCGTTGGCACCGAGGTTTGAGGCAGCAGCCTTGACAGCGGCGGTCGATGGCTTCGATTCGACGGGAGGCGTAGGAGCAGTCTTTCCATCCTGCCCAGCGGGAGCCTCAACAGGCTTCGACTCAGGCTTTCCAACCTGAGGAGGGCCATGAGGTCCAGGACCACCCTGGGGGCCACCAGGAGGGAAAGGCTGGTTTTGCCAGTGACCGGGGGCACCAGGACCGCCTGGAGGGAAGCCTTGGCCGGGGAACCACCCAGGAGGAGGAGGGTAAGGGGGGTATGGCATGTTGCCAAAAGCAGGGCCAGGCATGGGGCCAGGGCCGCCGCGACCCCATTGGCCGGGAGGACCGCCTTGGAAGTTGGGGTTGGGAGCGAACTGCTGTCCTTGAGGTCCTTGTGGCCCTTGGGGTCCTTGAGGAGGGCCCTGGGGAGGCGCATTCTGGTTGCCGCCCTGGGGGCCGCGAGCGCGAGCCTTGACACGGGTTAGCACGTTTTCAATTCGAGCATGAAAATGTCAAAAATGGAGAATAGGGTGGTTGTGAGATCAGAAGGAAGGCAACGGAAAATTTCCACATGGTTTGCGCTATCAGATGTGACAAAAGGTTTACATCCGTAATATTTCATCATGAAACCACCAAGGTTATGTGCAGAGAGTGCATGGAATGCGGTACTTACACCAAGGATGGCAGGGTCGTCGGGGACGGCAGGAGGCTTGTTCTCCTTGATGCCAGGGTGCTCCTCGATGCGGAGGTCCTTTACATCGCTGCCGCGGAATACAATATATTCGTAGACCTGGTCAGACGGAGCAATCTCCTGCTCAGGGCTGCCTTTGCGTCCCTCTGTGCCAAAGGATCGAACATTTTCGAGCGAGACTGTGGACTCTTCCGAGTTGATCTCGTGCAGGGTGCCGACGTAGCTGAGCCATTGTTAGCGATTGACTGCACGTCCGAGTAAAAGCAACAGATGAGCATACCGGATATCGCTTTTTGAAATCAGGGAGATGCGGGATCTGTGATGTGCGGTCAGCAATGGAGTCGAGCCATCAGGGACAGTCGTCAGCTGCGCACCCAAGAAATTCCGACATGGCGGAGGCGCAGCACTACGTTGAGCACGTAGCAAACTGGCTGTGAAGGAAGAAAAGTATATGATATATGAATAGAAGAGAGAGTGCCCGAGGCTCAGGGCGGAGGGCGGGGGGGGTGAAAAGAGGTGGTTGGTGGAGTGGAAGGGAGAGAGCTTGGAGAAGCAAGGTGGTGTTTTGTGAGGCAAAGTTTTGTCGAGCTGGTGCTGAATGTGTGGAAAATACGGTTGTGGCGGCTGATGTTCGGGTGTGCGGGAAGCCCCGCCTAAGCTCGTTGGCGCAGCGCCCAACAATTGCTGTGTACCTGTGCTACCCTGGAGGAAATTGCAGTTTAGCAAACGACAGTATTGCGAGGCAGGGGAGAGTAATTTTTTGGTTAGGGAGCTCGAACTGCCAGCAATCATTCGGATAACGAGGTGGGTTTAGGTTTTACCGGGTTTCAAGAGGTAATGTGGCCAAAACGGAGCTGACACAGGCATATTGATGTATGTGCACCAACGACGCTTTACGGACACAGTGCCATGGATTGGCGTTTGTCAAACGGATTATTATGCGCTATATTGGTCGCGCATTAAAGAAACGACGCTAGCTATATAAAATTCTACACATTCTCTGCAGGACGTCTATTCATACCGCAGATGCAATCATGGCAAACCCAAAACTCCAGCGTACAAGACATTACCTAAACTTGCTAAAGATGACCAGTACAATCAACAGGACCAGAACGGTGATGATGGAGATTGTGATTATCCTGTTCGTAGCCATCCTAATCGCATAACAAAGTCAGCAAACACTCTTACGCAAACACGCTGTCGGGGCGACTTTACCTACGGGCCATGCCCCTCAGCGTCTTGACGCTGCGATCGACGTAGCCCTCGCTCTCCATGAGGCGGTCGTGGGTGTGCTGGATGGTCTCGCGCTGGCGGTGGAGGTCGGCCAAGGTGCCGGCGCCAATGTCCTCGGTCTCGTTGGCGAGGGCCTGGCTGGCCTTGAGGCGCTGGGTGCTGCGGTCGAGGCGGTCGGTGCCGGACAGCAGCTGCTGGCGCTGCTCGAGGTGAATGTCCGAGGGGCCCGAGGGGTCGTCGGTGTAGCGGGCGCCGAAGAGGGCGGAGCGGTCCGAGGAGAGGTCGGTGAGCTTGCGGCGGCTGGCGTCGACGTCGGACTCGTAGTTGCGGAAGCGCTGGTTGACCTTGCCGCGGGAGGAGGTGGGGATGTTGGACTTTTCGAGGCGCATCTGGCCGAGCTGCAGAGGGACATGATGTTAGTTTGTGACGAGCTTATGCGACCAGAGAGAGAGTGAGCCAGAGGGCTTCGTACCAGTTCGTCGGCTTCCTCGAGGGCACGCTCGGCTTGACTTATGGCAGCCTTGCGCGGCTCGCCCGACAGCTCGGGGATCTGCTCCATCTTTTGCGACAGGTCGGCCTGTACGAGCTTGAGCTCGGCCTCGTACGAGTTGAAGAGCTCTGAGCCGGCATCGGTATCGAGAGGGTTCGACATGTTGGCGGTTGTGTGGTGGTGGTGGAGGCGGTGGTAGTTGTGGTGTGGCGGGTGATGATGCAAGTTGTCGGTTTCGGCAACGGGAGGGAAAGGAGGCGCGCGGGCGCAGTCGACGCTCGAGCGAGTACGACGACAAGGGAACAAAGCAGCCAGGCAGAAGCGAAAAACACAAAGAGGACAAACAACCGATGCGACAGTCAGCAACGGTTTGCGATGACAGGTTGGATGCTGGAGCAGTGACAGGGCTGGATGGAATGGAGAGAGTGTCAAGAGGGCCTTGCGTCAGCGGTTTACGGCCATGAGTCGGCGCCGGAGGTTATGTCACACCCGGGCGGGCAGGAGGTTACAGCGGAGTTTGGGCACTGGAACACCCGCTGTATCTGAGTTTCCAGTGGTGCCTGCCTTGAGCCACAGCGGAGCGTTCCCCAGCCACACGCAGACATCGCACGTGACGAAACAGCTTGCGGCGGCCAGTGCTGGCAGAAAATTATTATATGGAGAGATTGCTGGTGGCAGGATTTTGTCCTTTTTCTTCTTTTCTTCTTCAAAGTTGACACCCGGCGAATGAAGAAAAACCGGCTTGACGTCGTGACGATTAAGTTTGTCGAGTGGCGTCAGGTTGATATGAGCCGGGGAGAAGGACTGCAGGAGAATATCCTGCGCGGCGCTTCTAAGAATTGGTGATTCGAATCGACGTTTCCCGATCCCGTTGAGTGCTCGACATTTCATGTGTATTTCATGTATTCTATTGGATTCATATTGGATTCATCTTCTGCATGGGAAATTCCAATTGTAAATTGTGCGTAAAATTCAAGTCACAAGAGGCACGAGAGTAGACGGCCTCATGTGCCGCAACTGGCCGCTGTGAAACTCTGTCGAGTCTGTGACCTCTCGAGGAATGGCGTCGCGCCTTTTGACAGCGCATCTCTGCAACCCTCTCGTTCCCCGATCCTGCTGCATTTGCTCGGTTATGCATCCTCAAAAGGCAAACCCCCACGCCACGCCCCTCCATGCCAGCATGCCAGCAAGCGGCCCTCGCGCTCTCGCGGGAGGCAACAAATCGATCAAGTGAGCACTTCATCGTAAGCTTACTGGTCTGTTGAGTGTTGGGGTTGCGCCGGAGTCGCCCGGAAGAGCCACTACAATGCGGCCAAGTGACCAGGCCGGGCCTCCACTAGCTCTCAACCTTTGCCGGGATGTGGTTAGCTGCTGGCTGGTTGGCTGGCTTTCTGCTGGGTAGCCGCATTACGTCGACGGAACGATGTCGCAGGAAGGAAAATAAAAACCTGGGGCGCTCGCTGGTCGCAATTTGCCCATTCCCGCGCGGACACTACTTTTTGACAATCTGCATCTTTTTGGTTTCTTATTTTCTTGCATCAAGTTTTGACTCGAAATAGCTTCAATCGTACTCGATTCGTCCAGTCCACCTTCAAATGCCCTCGGCAACCTCGTCCCGCCCAATGGGAGACTCCAAGCACATGTACGTCTGTCTGACCCGCGTCACCCTGCATGCCACCACCGTTCTAGAAAAGGCTCTGCGCCGTTCCCGTCCGTCCGTCTGTCCGTCCTTTTTGCTTTTAGCTGCCTCGGCGCGCTGTCGCTATTCTGGCTTCCCGGCCTCCTCTTTGGCTGCAGATAATGACGCCACAGCTGCTTGTGCCGATCGAGCTCAACAAAGGCTCTGGTGCTGCTGCTGCTGCCGGCATGCGCATATGCAGCTGCGCTTTCGTCTAGCCCGTCATCGAGAACACCTCCTCTTTTTGCCTCTCTGCCAGCAAATCCTGCATTTTCCATGACATAGCCCAATTGCCCTTGCTCATAGCCTTCATACCCCCTCGTGAATTTGTTTTGCCCAAGTCTCCTCATCGTGAGCATGCCGGTTAACCGGTTCAATAGAAAAAAAGTCGCCATTGTCGGCAGTGGCTGTTCCGGCATCGCAGCCTTGTGGGCGCTCAACCGCACATATCACGATGTTCACATGTACGAGGCAGCCGATCGTCTCGGTGGCCACACAAACACTGTCCAATGGAGCGCCGGCAAGTTCAAGACGGCCGTCGACACGGGCTTCATTGTCCTCAACACGGCCACCTACCGTTAGTCTGCCCAATCCTTCGTCGCTTCAACAAGCAGCCGCTAAAGACATGCAACAGCCAACTTTATCAACTTCCTCGCCAAGGTCGGCGTAGAGACGGAGCCGACAGATATGACTTTTGGCGTCTCCCGCGACCAGGGCGCTTTCGAATGGGCCGGCACCAACCTCGCCGCGGTCTTTGCCCAGCGTCGCCGCCTCTTCTCCCCGCGCATGTGGCGTATGATCTTTGACATTGTCCGCTTCAACCAGTTCGCCCTCGATCTCCTCATCGACGACGACTCCGACGCCTCCTCCTCCACCCCCCGGAGCAGCAGCCAATTCTCCGCCCGGCGCGTGGACCAGAACGAGACCATTGGCGCCTACCTGGCCCGCGAGGGCTACTCGGACGCCTTCCGCGACGACTACCTGCTGCCCATGGCCGCCTCCGTCTGGAGCACCAGCCCCGACAAGTGCGGCCTCGACTTCCCGGCCATTGCCCTGGTCCGGTTCATGTGGAACCACCATCTGCTGTCGACCGTCTCCGCGCGCCCGCAATGGCTCACCATCAAAGAAGGCGCCCAGGCCTACATCCAGGCCGTCATGAAGGGCTTCCCGCCGAACCACCTCCACCTCAACACCGCCGTGCGCCAAATCGCCAACAGCGCCGACGGCCGCGTCCTCCTCAGCTTCGAGGACGGCAACACCGAAGTCTTTGACCATGTCATCCTCGCCACGCACGGCGACGAGGCCCTCGCCCTCCTCGGCCCTTCGGCCACGGAAAAGGAGCGCGCCGTGCTCTCCTGCTTCCAGACGTCCCAGAACGAGGCCGTGCTGCACTCCGACACCAACTTCATGCCCCGCAACCAGCGCGCCTGGGCCGCCTGGAACTACCTCACCATGTCCTCGCCCTCGACCGGCCGGGCCAACATTGACAAGGTCTCCCTCACTTACAACATGAACATCCTGCAGCACATTCCCAAGGTCCCCTTTGGCGACGTCCTCGTGACTCTCAACCCGCTCCAGCGGCCCCGCCAGGCCACCGTCCAGGGCCGCTTCTTCTACTCCCACCCGCTGTACACGCCCGGCGCCTTTCGCGCGCAAAAGGAGCTACCCGCCATCCAGAACAAGCGTGGCATCAGCTACGCCGGGGCCTGGACAAACTACGGCTTCCACGAGGACGGCTTCACCAGCGGCCTCGCCGTCGCCCAGAGCCACCTCGGCGCCAAGCTGCCGTTCGAGTTCAAAGACTCGACGTACGCGCGGGGCCGGAAACCCCAGCTTGGCCTGGCCGACTATATTCTGCGATTCTTCATCTTGCTCGTACAGCTTTTCCTCGTATTGACTTTTGATCGCGTCTCGTCCGTCGGTAAAAGGCGGAGCGTGCTAAACGGTAACGCCAAGGCCTGCCAAAAGAAGCTCAACTAAGCGTCCTATCCTTTTCTGCCCTTTGATTTTGTGTAATTCATCTGACTAGCATTAGCGTGTATTCTTTTTTTATATCTGCATCATCATTCATCTGCATAATAGATTTACCCATTTGTTCCTCTGCGAACCTTGCTTCGAGTGCAGACGATGTGAGAATGTGAACCCGTCTCGCCGAAGAGAGAGAGAATAAAAAAGCGATCAACCGAGACAGCGCAACCTGCCAGCTTTTGGTATCCTCTGCACCATCATCACATACCCAAGGTCATGGTGTAGTAGGAAAAACCCCCAGAATGAATTGCCGCATTCCTACCATGCCGTCTACCTGCCGCCTCGCAATACCCGATCGTTGAGAATATTCGTCAAGTGTACCTCGTGAGACCATTTTATTACTTATGAGACTGGTCTCTCATCCCCTAGTCAAGCTGTCGAGAGTATACATCGTGAGACCATTTTATTACTTATGAGACCAGTCTCTCATCCCCTAGTCAAGTTGGTGACGGCTAACTGGTGACTGAACCATATTGATGTGAAAGAAATGTGACGAAGCGGCCTGGCATTGCGATCCTCGCCCACCCGAGACACCACCCGCGCTTCACCTCATGCGTTTGTTGCGCTGTTGGATGGGTGTCGGTCCACGACGTCACCGAAAACAATAAATAGGCGCCGATTTCCAGCTCTTCGTAGCAAAATTTCGATGTTCAACCAAGTATCCTACTCAACTTAAATTTATCCTGTTCCCCATCGTCCCAACTAGCACCATGAAGCTCATCGCCACCTCTCTCCTCTGCGCGGCCGTAGTCCTGGCCGCCACCACACCGGCCGCTCCTATGTCGGACCTCGATGTCGAGACCTGCGTCGCGAAGTGCTACTACGAAGCGGCCAACAAGTCCGAGTGCAACGGCCTTAAGGTCGCTGACGCCTACTGCGCCATCCTCGAGATGATTGACGCCGACGCCGCTCCTTGCATCGAGAAAAATTGCCCGGCCGGCGCCAAGGTGGAAGGCAAGTATCGCAAAACAAAGCAGAGGACTGGAACTAACGATGAATAGGGTTTGCGAACCAGATTGATTCGCTTTTCTGCAAAAACGCGAAAAAATCGTTCTAAAGGGACAAGGGCAGCCTGTCAAGTAGCTGATCTTAGTGGGCAGCAGGGTCACAGGCCTAGTCGAGCTGTCAGATCCTACCTACTCTACTGAATCTCTAAATTTAATACTTTGAGTAAAACCAAATAAAACCAAATATCATCATAAGCCGAATCCCTAGTTTTATTATTTGAAATAACTTCCATGTAATAGCTGTTGCTTCCTGCTGGCCTGCAAGTTCCCACGGGCTGCAAAGTCGGACCATGGCCCACTAAAATTCGACATCTTCCCGGAAGCTTTCGTTGCTGCTACATCCGTCCTCTCTCGGACGATTCCGCCCACGAACAAACACAGCCCAATCGCCCGCCATGAACCCCTCACGGCATCTCGCGCAGTCGGCCGCGCAGGCAGGCCCGTCGCAATGGGCCTGCTTCTTCTGCCAGAATGCGCGCCAGCAGACCCGACGCCTCGACGTCCCCTCCGTCTTCCGCCGCAAGCTCTCCGGCACAACCGCCCGACGCGCCGCACCCCAAGAACGGCCCAACGCCCCGTCGATGCAGAAGATGCGCGAGCACTACAGCCGAAAGAATAGAACCGTCGTGTATGCGATTGATGCCTGCCAATTGGTCGCTTTACTGTCAATTGGCGATGGTGGCGGAATGACAGCTAACAGAGAGCGCGCAGGCACTACACAGTCAGCGCAATTCTGGGCACGGTAGCCTTGTCGTATGGCTCTGTACCCTTGTACAAGATGGTGAGAGACCTCTATTCACCCTCTCTCGGAGGGAATGAGGGGTAAGCCGCGCGCTAACTCGGGAGCACAGATCTGCTCGCAAACCGGCTGGGGCGGACAGCCCATCCGCGTCCACGGCGGCCCCGGCGGCAACGAACAAGACATCTCCGACCGCGTCGTGCCCGTCACGACCGCCAAGCGCATCCGCGTCACCTTCAACGCCTCCGTGTCCGACGTGCTGCCGTGGAAGTTCACCCCGCAGCAGCGCGAGGTGCGCGTGCTCCCCGGCGAGACGGCGCTGGCGTTTTACACGGCGACGAACAAAGGCGACAAGGACATCATCGGCGTCGCGACGTACAGCGTGACGCCGGCGCAGTGCGCGCCGTATTTCAGCAAGATCCAGTGCTTCTGCTTCGAGGAGCAGCGCCTCAACGCCGGCGAGACGGTCGACATGCCCGTCTTCTTCTACCTCGACCCGGACCTGCTGACGGACCTCAACATGAAGGGCGTCGAGACGGTGACGCTCAACTATACCTTTTTCAGTACGTTTCAAGTGCCAATGATTTTATACATAAACTTTTGGTGAGGAATGCCGTGCTAACCACTGTGTACAGAGGCTCGCTACGACGACAATGGCCGATTCACACCTCCCGCTAGTCTGTAAATTATTGGACTCGAGCAGTCCATACATGTATTAATATGTTTTCTACTCTGCATATAGAGCGCTGTACAAATAACAGAACCCTGCATTTAACCATATACATGCTATGCGCCTATCGTGCTGCTTCCGGCGTGACGGTCTCTTTTTCGTTTCTCCGACACTTACAATTTTCCAAAATAAGATCCCAGTACTATTTTCACCCTCAGAGACCATTTGTTTGTCATCGTGACATATCTCTCTGTTACTTTCTCTGCTTCCGTCAATTGTCCATCTCGAAGTGCTGACATAATCATCCTCTTCCCAACGTCCCAACCCACCGACTCGCCCGACCGGGCCATCCCCAAATACCCTTCAAGTCACGTGCGTCCCACACAGTTCGTCTAAATTTCGCCCACAACCAGACCACGCACCAGCGCGCACCCACTGGCCAAAAAGATTTCCGTGCGATTTTTGGACTTGCTCTTTTTCCCTTTCCACCCCCCATCACCCAACGCCGACAAAACTTTTCACGCCGAATTTCTTTCGACACCCAAACCGACAAAATGGTCAAGGTCAACACCAGTGAGTTATTCTTCACTTGAGGAAAAGAATGCGAGGAATTGGCGTACTGACTGCAATTTAAAGACGTCTCGGCTTCCCGCCGCAAGAGCCGTGCCGCTCACTTCAAGGCCCCCTCCAGCCAGCGCCGTGTCATCATGAGCGCTCCCCTCTCCAAGGAGCTCCGTGAGAAGTACAACGTACGTTCTCTCCCCCGTTCCTACCGCGAAAATCGAAACGCAATTCTGACTGAAATTCTTGCAGGTCCGCTCCATCCCCGTCCGCAAGGACGACGAGGTCACCATCGTCCGCGGCTCCAACAAGGGCTCCGAGGGCAAGGTCACCTCCGTCTACCGTCTCAAATACGTCATCCACATCGAGCGCGTCACCCGCGACAAGGCCTCTGGCCAGTCCGTGCCCCTGGGCATCCACCCCTCCAACGTCGTCATCACCAAGCTCAAGCTCGACAAGGACCGTGAGGACATCCTGGCCCGCTCCAAGCGCGGTCGCGAGCTCGCCGCCACCGGCAAGGTCACTGCTTAAATGCATATTCGACTTGACGATGAAATAAAAAACGAAAACCCCGTGTCGGTGGAGACTGCGACGAAAAAGCGCACATCAACACTGACATGGGATGAACACAATGGGAAAAAGAAAGGGAAATGGGCATGATACTCCGGCGTTTTTTAATGTTTTGCGATAGGAAAAATCTTCCGGGCCTTGTTTCAGGCCGGAAGAGGAACCCAGCAGGGTAGATGAATTGAGAATTCTATGGTTCTCAATGGCCATTTCACATTATTCTGTGAAGTGCTCCATGGGAGGCGTTTCCCGAAGTCTGTCCTGCTCTCCCGTCCGATTCATCACTGAGCGTGACACATTTCTTCCCCTTCGGTCACTGTTGACCAAGGACACATGTGCAAGAAAACAACTCCCATGCGCACTCCGTAGTCTCTCGTAGACGGTCGCCCTGGCTGGCGTCCGATTTTCACCACCGCTAGTATATCTCCGCGTTGACCTATTTGAATTTTATGGTCTTCGAGGTATACGACTAGCGAAGAGTAAACAGAGTAGTTGGCTACTTACTATCGGCCTCTACTTCTTGCCCGAAGATTTTCATCGAGAGTAATGTTTATGACTATGGAAATTTGATGGTGAGGGACATACTATCAAACGTAGCACGCCTTGGTTTGGATGGCGCCTTAAATTCCCAGCTTTGCAAGGTCAAAGCTATGTGCTGAGCAACATTCATCAAGTCGTAGCATGCCTTTTTTCGTTGGCGTTTCCACTACCTTCAGCTCGGCACAGTGTCTGCGGCGTGGTAAAAGCATAATCCATCAATTAAAACTAGCACCTGTTGCTTCATCTAATATAATGCTCCATTGCCTAAACGCATATCATAGTCAATGTCAAAGACGTATCCCGTCGATATCACTGTAATTGTCGCATCCGCTGCTGCATAAATGTTGGCGAATGCACACACGCCACGACATGGCCAAACATCGCCGCATGTAATGCCATGATTATTGCCCAAATACGAGACAGCGGACTCCACCAAATATCTATATTGCTGCAATCTCAAGTTGCAGTCCAAAATTCAGCCCAAATATATAAGGCAAGTGATGCAAACCTCGGACAGCTAATTCTGATGCGACGGTATTCATACAAGTGGTGT
The DNA here is from genome assembly GCA_002796755.1 of Paracorniculantispora psalliotae. Taxonomy (NCBI): domain Eukaryota; kingdom Fungi; phylum Ascomycota; class Sordariomycetes; order Hypocreales; family Cordycipitaceae; genus Paracorniculantispora; species Paracorniculantispora psalliotae. The sequence continues at coordinate 455,175 of PHFE01000118.1, forward strand.
AAGTATGGCTGGTGTAACGTATGCCCGGGCTAAAACTTTTTAAAGTGAAGTTGAATCTGATTGTAACGTCATAATTACTGCGACAATATTCCCTGTGGGTTAAATTTGTGAAGGCCGTCTTGGCGAATCGTTTCGCTCTCGTTTGCCGCAGTCGGGGGAAGGTTCTCGGTCTGCACGTTTTCGGGTGACCTGAGCTGGGTCAAATCGCCGCTCTCAACCGGCTTCCCATTCACAGCAGCGGGTCGCGCAGGAGTTGGAGCATTGGCAATGGCTGGAGTTAAGTATGCTGTTGCGTGGCCTCGATACTGAGGCAGGACACCCTGCGCGGTCGCAGATGAAACGGTGCTAGGTACCAGATGGCCACTGGATTTCCCCTTGTTCAGCATGCTCTGCCAAATCTCATTGCGCGACTTGGTCCTAGGAATCAGTTAGCGATCAATACCGAGAAATAAAGAGCTGGCGTATGTCGCACCCTGCTGGGGCACTTGGCTTACGACCCTTGAAGACAATGCCTCTACCGTCGTCGGCTTCCTCAGAGTCAGAGTTGACTTTCGAAGATGGAGTAGCTGTGGCGGGCGATGGATCAATCGTCTTGCGAACGTCCTCGTACTGCCGACCGATCTTCCCTGCACAAGACGTGCCGCGCTCTATAACCGAACTGCCACAGCTCGAATTTCGAGCCAATGCCTCAGACTGTGTTGTCTGACCGAGAACTCCTCTCGGAATCCGCTGTCTTGGTCTACCCAATGATCGGAATGGATCATAGATTGAACCATTAGCGCTCTGTGGACAGTCGCTTTCCGATTGCAAATCAATCGACAGATCAGTCGACTCCGACCCTCGATCTCTTGTAGGAGAGGGTGGATAAAAGTCCTTGCCATCGAACTTGGGAAGACCATGCTGCAAATGAGAGGGAGCTTTGCCCCAATACATGTGTCGTGCGCGAAGTTCATCGTCAGTGAGGTCTCGGGCGTATTGATAGCCACTCTCCCTGGCCTTGTCTGGATTGCTTCCTATCGGTACCATGCCGACAAGATATGGAGCCGCTGGTTTTCTTGGATGGAGGAATGATCGACCGGCACCTTCGTGGCGTGGCTGAAAGGGAGGTGCAAGAGCTGCATGAACTGGCAGCTTTGAAGATTTCTTGGATGGATCCGTGACATTATCAAGCCTCTTTGGAGCAAATAAACTAACAGACTTGGTTGAATTGATGCCTTGATGAGTTTGAAAATATTCGCGATCCTTTTCACGCCATGGCCTCTGGCTCGAGCTGTTCGCGCCATCCTGAAGCGAGTTGGAAGGTTGATGGGTGAATGTTTCATCATTGGAGGCATTTCCTGCTGCGACCGAAATGGAGGATGCAGAAGAGTTCTCCTTGGTCTTTGGATAGTAGGTTTCTTCAAAGGTTTTTTGATTCTCGAGATTACTCTCAAACTGTTCCACTTGCTGACGAACCATCTGTGCTTGGTACTCCATCCATTTCTCGTCGATCTGGTGCTTGTTGTACAAGAGCTGGTCTTCCAAATACTTCAAAGAGCCTTTGAGAACGTCGATTTGTTTCTTGGTAATTTCACTGGGTCGGATCGATGAAATTGGTGGATTTGGCAACGACGCAGTAGTTTGTGTGGTCGGCGACGTAGTCGCAGCCTGGCTGGACTTGGCAGCCTCGACGGCCGGCTTGACAGGCTTGGTAGGGGCAGATACATGAGCTGATCCCGAGGTTGAGGCCGCAGCAGGCGTCTGCACAGCAGTTGGGGCTGCAAGTGAGCCAGCCATGGAGGGGTGAGGAAAGCCAGCAAGAGCGGGCATGCCATAGGCAAAAAGGGACGGGTTAGGAGGCATCATCCACTGCCCATTGGAGTAAAAAGGGCGCATTCCGTCCGCTGGAGTGAAGTTTTGGGGAACAGAGGATTCTGTGCCTTCGTGCCGATCATCAACACCGTCTTGCTGGTGGCGAGAGTTATTTTTGTCGTTGAGTTTCTGGAATGCTGCCTGTGGGACAGCCGCCGGCAAACAAAATGGGTTGTAGATCTGCCAAGGAAACACGGGGTATGCGGAACCATGCATTGCAGGAGAATATCCTGGATATAGTGGAGGAAAAGTGCCGAATGGGTACTGGGCGCCGTTCGCTGCCGCAATATCGACTACATCCCGTTCCAGAGTGCGGGGAGGAAAGAGACCGCCCGAGAGAGGCTTTTCTTTTGACCATTTCCCAGTGGGAGATGAAGAAGCTCTTGTGTTTGGGACAATTCGACCACCTGCCGTCACTCTGACATGGGTGGGAGAGACAACGGCTTTGTAAAATCTTTGGAAGCCTTCGTCTTTCTGGGCAACTAGACCCGTCGGCGCTGAAATTGGCTGTGGCTCAGTGCATTCGTTTTCCGTGCGTCCGCGGTATCTCCATTCGGAATCTGTGCCATCCAGTTGTTGGACAGAGGCAGCCTTGCTGACGGGAGCGGTTGTATCCCTTTCTGGTTCTTCTGGAATCAGTGGCAAAGACCGATTCACTGGAAAACGCAAGATGTCTTCTGGAGCAGGAGAAGTCAGAAGACGAAAGAGACTTAGGATGGTAGTAAACGTACCGATGGAGAGATCTTTTTGCAGTTTCTGACAGATGTCCTCGTATATTTCTTTTCTGGGAACTGCTTTCATTCGAAGCAAATCTTGGGCGGTGTATGTTACAGGGGCCATTTTAGTTCTGAGGAAGGCGAAAAACAGGTAGGAACGATGATTTTCTCTCGAATACCACACAAAAAGCGTGGGATAGCCTCGGAGAGATCCCGTAGAACGGATGTTGGCGCGAATAAAGGTCAAGAGGGGGGCAATCTGCGTCCAAAGTCTGGATCCGTCAGCAATTTTCTGGGCCTCCAATTGTGATTGGAGAAAGGATGGCAAGTCGATGCAAGGCGCAAGATGGTGTAGAACGTTCAAAGAGCCAGCCAGACGGATAGTGACTTGGATGCAACGGTGATGATTGTGTAGCAAGGAATGTTTGATGAGCAGCGTCGTTGAAGGTCCAAGAATCTGGTCCTCATTCTGGAGCACCGACAGCCAGCGAAGCAACCGCTTCGACCTTTTCGAACGAGTGAGGGTCATGCCGAGCCGTCACGTGTAATATTGATAACGTTTCTGAAATAATGCTAATCGCAGCTTTCCTCCATTTTAGAGTGTTGGCAACGTTGTCTTGGAGGGAGCCAGTGCATTTGTTGCAGGGCGGGAGGTTGAGGCGCCAGGCAGCTGCAGCGAGGCAGACCGGGAATGTCTTGATGGCGGAAAAAATGCGATACTGGAGGGGAGGGGAGCGAATCGTTTGGATAACAAATACGATGGAGGATTGGGAGTCGATTTGGTTGACGCTGGCTGCAGCTGGGGAGGGCAGGGAGGACGAGTGCGTGAGGGGTTGTGAGAACGAAGTGAAAGAGTCCGCACTTACCCAACAGCTGCCAGCGAGAGCAATTTGAGACCGGACGTGTATGCATACAAAGATCAGTCAAAGTATCGATCTGGAATCGGTCGTCGCGAGAAATCAAGATAGGGAATTGTGACAGATGGGATGGTGAGAGTAGTTGGAGATGTCAAAGGAAGACGAGGCCAAAGAGCACGACGAGGAAGAGGAGAGTCTACCGGCGTGTTTGGAAGGACACAGGCAGGTAAGAGCCCGTCGCGACAGCAAGGGACAGCGCTGCTCGCAGAAAGAGCATGGCTGTTGGTGTAAGCCATAAAATGGCACCAAGATGAATGGGAAGAAGAACCGGTAGGTTCTATTTGAAATTACTACATGAAATCCAAATGATGCTAATAACTGAGGTAATTATGATGTTATTGAAAAGACCGTGTGTTGTTCCCAGTGCCTGCAAACGGAGCCACCCAAGTATCGTGTTCGTATCGTGGCAGCTGTCAGAGCCGTTGGCTGTCTGCGGTCAGAAGTGCACAGCGCATGATACATCAACAACACCACGTACCTTTCGCATCCACGAACAAAATTCGTCAAACAAGGAAAATATGAGGTCAGTGTTGCCTGGTAATCCTCCACTGGATGGCGCTGAAATTGGTGGCTCGCGTTACTGTCGATTTTGGGCTGTCGGGCACAGGTCGTGGCGGATCTGGCTGTGGCCGTGGCGGATTCAAACCAGTCTTTCCTACCACACGGGCAGGAAAGTCTTGGACAAAAATGTATGAGCTAATCATTGTTTCCATTTATCAGCACGAATACCGTCGACACAGTATACACCCGCCCCGATACGAGAGGCTTGGCGGCCGATTTATATAATGCTCTAGGCGCAAACTCCCCCGCAGCCCAGAGCAGCATCCGAAACCTCAATGTGCTCAGGCAAACTGATGTAATTCCTGCAAGCCACTTTTTTCTCTCGCATTGCTCAGACGCGGACGCCTCAGTTTCGAACATGGGTGGGTTGCGTTGGCCGCGCGGGCCGCCTCCGCACAGCGGTGCCGTCGAATGAGCGACCGCGCTGAGATTCACTTTGTCTCGGAGCTTGCAGAATCGGGAATATCTCGCATGCTCGTGGGACCCTCAGCACCAATACGCACAGACATTGGGTGCATGGCGTTGGGCGAGCAGCATAAAAAGCGCCCGCAGTCGATGTGATTTGCGTAACCGGCAGTTCGCGCTGACGTCTCTTGCCGGCGACTAGCTGCGTTTCGCAGAGTGCGTCAATGTTCCACACCGGTTCAACATACGTAAAGAGACATTGCAGATGACAGCTCTGTACTACCAGCGACCGAGTCACTTGTGACCAATTCGAAAACAAAGTGTCACGAGGTGACGGTGAGTGCCACGGCTACCCGACACCGGCACTTCCAAGGCTGAACTGGCTGTCTTCCAAGCTCTATCACACCAAACGTCACCATCCTTTTCCAGCATCACTCTTCGTAAGAAACAGCGGTGTTACCACAGTGCTCGAAACGGCCCAAATATCACATGGAATTGGATGAAATTGGCAAATGGCCATCTAGCCGAAGGCCCATGACGCTGGCTCCACCAAGGCATGGTGCTGCCGCACATGTGTTTGCGCGACATGGGATGCCTTGCACCATGAGAAATATGTTTTCCAACCACTAGTTGTACCCCGAATCTTGACTGCAGACAAATGTGAGGCTATCGGCGCACCAGCAGGAAGCTAAATGCAGCACTGTCTGCTAATTTACTGGCTGCCAGGTGTCTCCAGGCCAGCCGGGCCAATGGAGCTCGGACCGCTCAATGGTTGGATTAGAGACTTCGTTTCGCTCCATGCATGCATTGGGATTATTTCAAGTAGAAAAACAGATGATTGGACTCAAATAACCTCAATTACGCAAAATAGGTCATGCCTCGTCAACTTGGCCGATTGCGAACGGTCCTTGCCAAAGGCCTCGGCTGAGAGGCCAACATCTCCACTGTGCGCTGAAACGGTTGATCCAATGGTATCCCCTCAGTGGACGAAACCTTGTTCAATTGGATGAAGTGTGAATGGGGAAATTGACGCAAATCTATTTAGCCTCGTGATAGCCGGATTCTACTTCCACGACTTTACAACTACATCTACATTAACCATCTGAAGCAAGATTACGACCATTGTTTTACCGCTGCCCTCTCACGACCACCACTGCGCATTCCACCGCCATCACCTTCTAGCCAGACCTCTAACACACATTACTGCACAAATCAAACCGAAACCACAAAACGAATCGTCATGGCTCCTCTTACTCCTCACTGGCAGCAGCCGTCTCACCCCGACATTCAAGAAGTCGTCATCGTCAACGAGGCCGAATTCACCACCAAGAGCCTCTCGCGCGTCGCCTTGCCCCCGTTCGCGCTTTTTGCCCGCTTTGACTTTCCGCCCTGCACAGAGGCCTCGGAGCCCACGTACGCCACGGTGCAAATGGGACGCAACAGGCATCTCAACCTCAACAGTGACCTGCTGTACATTAACCACTCTTGTGAACCGTCTCTTGTTAGTGCATGCCCGTTTCGTGTTGCGTTGACGTCAGCGGCCTCCCCCGCGCTCAAGGTGGAAGTCGAGCGCGGGGAAACGTCTTGTACACTTTCAATGCGAGTAGAAAATATAATTAACCGAGGGAGTAAAAATTATAGATTTTCGACACTGGTAACAAGATTATCATCACCGGACCCAAGGGCCTCCAGCCTGGTGATGAGCTCACTGTTAGTACCCCGCGATGCACACCACGCGACACCCCACCATGCAATGCCATGCAGCCATGATGCAAGAGGATCTAACATGCACGCGTTTCCATGTATCTAGTTCTTCTATCCCTCCACGGAATGGGAAATGGCCCAGCCCTTCCAGTGCCTCTGCGGCACGCCCACCTGCCGGGGCACCATCGACGGCGCGCGAAACATGACGCCCGCCCAGCTCGACGGCCTCTGGCTATCCAAGCACATTCGCGAGCTCCGCGCCGAACAAGCCAGCGGTTCCCCTTCGCCTGCCTCCTCCACCGACCCGACAGCGTACGCGCTGCAGCACGCCGTCGACCAGGCGGAAAAGGTCGTCGAGGCCGCGCGCTCCGCGCTCCTGTCGTACACGGCGACCAGCACGGCCGGCGGCAGCGGCGGCGTGAACAAGTTCCTGAGCAACGGCGCCGACGACGTCAAGGGCAACGGACTGGGTCGGCGCGGCCCGACGTCGCGTGAGCTGAGCGGCGAGATGGGCGGCGACACGGCGATTCGTGTGTAAAGCGCGACACGGGCGAACCAAAAGGATCCAATGCGCCACCGCCCATGGGGAGTGGGATATTGGCCTGTGAAAGCTGTGTAGGTGAGAAAAAAAAAAGAGCAAGATGATTCCGCGTCGTTCAACTGGTGTGCCTCTTGCGGAAAAAGAAGGAGGGGATTATTTTACATTCTGGATATGAACGAGGACGAGAATTCAACATCTCCCGGCCATTTATTAAACATTTTACCATTCGATTTCAAAAATAAAAAATAAAAATAAAACAAGAATAAAAACTCCATTGGATTTTGCCTATGAACCAAAACAAGATATGCTAAAACGCTATTTACAAAGAACAAAAAATATTCAAGAAAGAAAAAAAAAACAGAACTACAAGGCCGTAGAAATACAAATACAAATCATTCAAAGTACATTGCAGTGACAGAAAAAAAACGTGCGTTAATCTCGGGCTTTGGCCTTTCGCTCCGCTTCTTTCCTCGTGTTGCCGCTCGTGATGTTGGTGCCGGCCGTCCAGCCCGCGTCGCTGAGCACGCGCTGCTTCGCCGTGTACTTGGCCGCGTCCTCCCACTGCGTGCGCTCGAGGGTGCGGCGGTCGTGCACGGCGCGCGTGAACCGCCAGGCCTCCGTCTCCGCCATGTGCCAGGCCTCGAGCGAGGCGCGGCGGCGCGTCTCCGTGGTGGAGCGTGGCAGGGCGAGAATGTCCTTGGCCTGGGTCAGCAGACGCAGCTCCTTGTCCATGTCGTGGTTGCGCGCCTCGGGCCCAAAGGCGAGGTCCGGACGGTCCTTGTCATTGATGTGATCGGAAGGCACGGGGCTCTCGGAGCGGCCGTCGTCGATGATGTGCTGCGGGATGGCGAAGCCAAAGTACCAGTCCAGGCCCGTGGGGAACGGATCTTCCGCGGTAAGCCACAGCGAGCGCGTGTCGGCCGTGTCGCCGAATACCGCCTTCTTGAAGTGTAGCACTTGCGAGTATCGCGAGCCGCGAAGGGCTAGACCGTCAGTGACGGCAATCAGCCAGGCATCGCGCTCCGAGTCACGAATAACAGTAGCATTGAGGCTCTCGTGAAAGTTGGACAAAACTGTCCGTGTCCATGGATGCGGCACCATGCCGATTGTGAATATCTGACTCTGGTTCATGAAGGTTGCTGGTGTTCTGACAACGAGTGGCGTGGTTGCGCCGCAGGGACCGCATTTCGGTATATTTGGAGGGCATGAACCGGCAAGAGGAGTTGGAGGGCACGATGCCAGAGCATTGGCCAGGTCTGTGGCGTTGAGGACCATGGCGGTCATATGATCTGGGAAAGGCTTGATGATGTCAATGCCCATGGCATATGAATTCTGCCACGAGGACTGCAAGTGCGCGTTGATCAATTCATTGCGCAAAGAGCCGTGTCTGTCCTTGTTCTTGTCGAGGACAAGTTTGGGGTACTTTTTTGCGATTGTCGTGGCATTGTAATAAGCCAGGACAGGCGGGGTGGTTTCCTCCAGGACCGTATCTGCGTCTAGTAAATCTAGAAGTGAAGTGGCAGTCCAAAGCTTGGTCGAGTCCATCGCTTTTCGGACCGCCGCATGAATCTGTTCTCTCGAGCCCCAGAACAACGCACTCGAGAGATTGCCTGCCCTCGACAATGAATTGTACTGACCCCGACGAAGAGACGGCAGAAATTCGAAATCGGTCCCCATGGGGAAGAGGAGAGGCTGGGACAGCAAGCCGCCATCCATGGTATCCCACGCAAGCCAGCGCAAAAGGTCCTTCTTCAACTCGGATCCGACTTCTTTTGTGGCTAGCGTCGAGTAGAGAGGGTTGCTCTCGGCCTCGTCGGGTCCAAGAATCAATGGTTTGAATCCTCTCGCCCACCAAGCGCGGCGCCACATGAGCAACAGCTCACTGTCCGTGTCATTGATGGAGGCGTCGATCTTGTCGAGCGCATCGTAATAGCAGTAAATCGGCGGGCGAGTTCGCATATTTGGTAACAGCGTTCTATCGCTGTCTAGCGTCACTTGGTTGGAAAAGACTGTATCCAGGCCCTGTGGATCGGCCAGCCATGTTGATTTCGCATAAGTGTCATCCTTTTGACGTGGCGGTGGCTTCGCCGGAGGAGCGACTGGCCGTTGAGCATCGTGTGGGTTGGACTGGGCGACTCGAGGTTCCGTCGTAGTTTTTCGCTCGGCCGTAGAGAGGCTCGGGGCGGACGGGACGCCGGATGTGAGAAGGGTGACGAGACAAAAGGCAGAAAAGGCCACGGCGGCCAGAAGAGCGGTCAGCCGCCGCGTCGTCAAGCGAGGCATTGCGAGGCCGCGATTCGGCATTTGTCGAAGCATAGTTCCTGGCGGGGGCGGCGATGACGGCAGGGGCTTCGAGGGGCGCAACGGTTTTTGGAGCGACGGAAGTTTAAAACGCGATGGAAATGAATGACTGCGTTAGCGAAGAAGACGTCACTTCCATAACGGCAATGAGTGCACGCAGAGCAGAAGCGCCCTGCAATGGAATGGCAGATGGTGAGCCGATGTGGTGGAGGAGCGGAATATTGGCCAGGGATTTCGGGACGGCAAGGGGGGGCTGTCTGGAGCTTGGTGGCGGCGGCTACTTGCCTACAACTAACAGCACAGACGACGGCTGGCAGCAGAGTGGACTGGCGGTGAAACGACCTCCATAGAAATAGAGGCTCTCGTATTATTGAATCTAAGCGAAAACTCTAGCACAAAAGAATTCTTCTTTAATCCCTTTAACACCAAAATATTTGTATATGTACGTCGCGGCGCATATATCGCAGCCACGGCGCTCGCGCTAGGGCAGCTGGGCGTGGGAGTGGGCGCGTTTAGTGGGCTCCAGTGGCGGTCGCCTGAGTTTAGTGACTTGCGTAGTGCTGTAACTTGATCACGGTGGACCGCCAGCATCAGGGTTGCTGGATGACTGCGGCAGTACAGAGTGGCAAGTCTGAGAGTGATTCTTTTCTGTTTGATGCATAAATCGCTTAATCGTACTCGTCCATTCATTTGCTTCATCGTTCAGATTTTATGGGAGCTTCGAGTTGCAGGTCGGTACTAATTCACCGCGGTGCGCCTTGACTCACTGCTGGCAGCCTTGCATGCTTGCCCAAGTTACTCGTGCTGCAGTCACTCGTTAGCTCGCCCTCCCACAGCCACGGTTGAGCCACCAGGCAGCAGTAGCTCAAGCAAGCGCCCGCATGAATATTTTCTCGTCTCCGAGCATCTGTCCTCTGGCAGGAAAATCTCGAGCAAGAACATGGACAGGACATCATCTGCATCCCGTTGATCGCCTCGAACCTGCCTCGCTCTCGCGGTAAGCTTACACCGGCTCCCAACAGCGGACAGCATTGTAAGCGCTCAGAATGCCTCCACTCCGATTCAACGAGGATCTGTCCAGGGCGCAGGCCCGGCGCATAAGCAGAGTCTCTCATCTAGCGCGAGGCGAGGATTACGGCGCCTTGAAGTTTGTCTACACGCACGAGTCCCTGCCAGAGCCCGTTGCTGTGCACATGATAGCCCATGGTAAGAACCGTCAACACCGCTCCGACGACATGAGCCCGTTTGCTGACTGCTGCAGATTGCATGACCTACCCAGAAAACGCAGGATTCATCGTTTTCTCAGAATTTGACAATGCCAGCAATGATCTGACCTCGTGCCTCGACACTGTCTGCGCAAAGAAGAAGTGGTCCAACATTGAAGAGGCTGTCGAAACCATTTCAAATGCCATCACTGCCGCCATCGAGAAACGCAATGACGGCTCCGACGAAGACGACGACGGGCCCGATTGGGATGACGGAAGCGTCTTTCAGGAGTTGGATCCTATGGAGATTTCCAGCGACGATGGCGACCGTCGCCTGGGCGTGGGCCAGTTCGACGACGTTGTTCTGCCCATGGATGCCAAGACGCTCGCTGGCATGAGAAGCGGTCTACGAACAGCACAGGCAGCAGGAATTACCGTCGGAATATACCCGAGACATGGGAGCAACATCCCAGAGGTCATTTCTCTTTCTGCGCGCGCATCTTGTCTCGGCGTTGCCGATGCCATTTTGGAGTCGTGGGGCCTCAGAGAAACTGACAACCTTGTGTTACTGATACGGCTCGGCTCATTCTACCCAGAACTCCATGAATTTATCGATCTATCTAGTCGGCAAAAGATTTTGCAGTTTCGATTTGGAAAGTGTTTGGGCGAGAAACCGTCGCCAGCGTCCGTGCAGTCTGCGTACCGGGATAGCAAACAGTTCTCTGTTGATGAGGACAGCCAAGTGTTAGTTGATGAGAACGCTCAATACCCATTTGAGCTCATCAACATGTCCAGCTCCATTGAAAAATTGTTAAATGATGACTTCATGAGGCTGCTCAAAACCAGAAGAAACCACAACCTCTCATGGCCCCAAGCGCAGCAAATCATCTCGCGATTGGAGTTGCAATCAGCTGCGGGTAACACCCAAGCCGAAGAAATCAACGTCGAATTTCTCAGCATGGCCGTTGACCATGTGTCTTGGCAGAGTCTTTGCGGCCCCATCTCCCAAGATGGTGCGCTGGACGACCCTGAATCATTCAGTCTGCCTCTTGTTGCCATGCAGTTGTCACTCCACCGGCTTGCAAACTGCACACGATACTGCATGGTGTGCAACGCGTGCCTGAACCAAAGCTACCAGGCTCTAAAGCCATACGTCTGCTCAAAATCTCTCTGCCTTTTCCAGTACCTGTCGCTCGGACTTGGCTCCAGTATCGAGCACGAGCTTATCAACGCTCCATATGTCGTGGACATGCTGATATGCTTCTTATATGCGGCGCTAGCTGGTGGCAGCGCTCGTGAGCTTCCCGACGGCCTTAGCATCAAAACAGCATATGTGGATGACCAATCTGCCCCAGGTTCATTCGTCACTGCCATTGCAGACATGGAGTCGAAGAAAATACGAGACCTTGACTACTCGACATTACAGGACAAGGGCTCATTGAAACTTTCCCATGAGACATTTCGCGAAGGCGATCGTCTATTGATTATTCACAGAGAGTCCAGTTCACACCCCGAGTCTACGATGGATCTGGTAGTCAAATCGTGGTGCCGACTCATATCCGTTACAGACGGAGAGTGGCATTTTGAGCGCTATCACTTTGTTGACTCTAAGAGAAGTCGCAGACCTTTTGGTGCAGACTCCGCGCTTGATGATCTATCCGGCATCCCGCTGAAGGGAAAAGGTAAATGGCGCCAGGTTCAGTTGTTCGGCTACTGGCGAAATATCGACGAATTGGCAATCGAACAGCGACGATACGCCCTTCTTAGCATTCTCGACGGACTGCCTTCCGTTCTTGACATGAGGAAATATTTACTGGCGCAGCCTGGAAGCCGACTAGCCTCTTGGAGTCGGATCAACGCATCAGAGCTAGCAGTTTTGAACTGGACGGTAGCCTCGAATCGGTCATTGATCGTGCAAGATGATGTTGTTGCAGATCACGACAAGCCAATTCCCAACTCTGCGTGGAATAAAGTCACCTCGGCAGACAGTAAAATGCTGCCATATATGCAGTTTCGTTTTTTACAAGGGTCGCCCGAGACGGAGCAAAGGTTTGAACACAAAGCACATGACATGTTGAAAAAGACCAAGCTGCCGACACTCTTTGCTTGGCATGGAAGCCGACTGAAGAATTGGCACAGCATTATCCGGACTGGCTTAGACTTTTCTGTCAGTGAAAACGGCCGAGCATTTGGTCATGGTGTCTACTTCAGCAGCGACATGATGACCAGTGTAGGTTACAGCGGGCATTCTGTTGTTGCACCACATCAGACAAATATAGTGAGAGCACTCGGGAAACCCAGGGACACTTGAAAGAAGCTAACAAGTATGGCAGGCTCTCACTTGGTCCAAGTCAGAGCTTCAGATAAGCTCAGCTATTGCCCTCTGTGAACTGATCAACTCTCCTTATGATTTTGTCAGCTATTCACCGCACTATGTCGTGGATAAGCTAGACTGGATCCAGTGCCGTTATTTAATGGTATCCATCAACCCGTCCGCCGATGCCATCGCATTTCCCTTTTATGAGCCACCCAACAATAATGCGGCTGCCTATGTGCGACAAGACGCCCAATATCCGCTCCGAAATGGCAGTGACCGCAGCAAGGTTGTACAGATACCAATCACGGCGATCCCGTCTGCTCGGCGAGCGCTGCAGACCGACGAAGCAGAGCCGATGCTAGTAGACGTGGCCGAGGCTATACCGACAGAAAGTGTCACACCTGTGAAATCCGGCGGACAGAGCAACTACGACACAGACGATGTAGAATTGTACCTTGGCGCTGATGGTGCTGATGGTGGGGTGCATTCGTCCGCAACGAAACGCCGAGGCGCGTCAGTCGACACAGCATCAAGCTGTCAATCGCAGCATTCGAACAAGCGAATCAAGGCCACGCTGGAGTCAACTTCGACAGATGTGCCCTCCAACGGCGACCTTTCCTGCGGCTTTGACCCGAACGGCCTACAGATGGACTCGCTCCGCCTTCTCGAGGCACCGACGTGGGCGTCGACCTCGAAGCAAGCCGTCCGCCGGCTGACCATGGACATGAAGGACCTGCATCGTCGTCAGATGACGACTGCCGACTATTCATCGGGCTACCACGTGCACACGGACAAGGGCGACAACATGTTCCAGTGGATCGTGGAGCTGTTCAACTTTGACCCCACGCTGCCGCTGGCGCGCGACATGCAGGAGCTGCAGTGCCCCAGCATCGTCATGGAGCTGCGCTTCGGGCCCAGCTACCCGATGTCACCACCGTTTGTGCGCGTCGTGCGCCCACAGTTTGTGCCCTTTGCGCAGGGCGGCGGCGGCCACGTCACGGCCGGCGGCGCCGTCTGCCTCGAGCTCCTGACCAACTCGGGCTGGAACCCGGCCATCCACATTGAGAATGTGATTCTGCAGATCCGCGCCGCGATTAGTGAGCCCGAACCGCCGGCGCGCATCCACAGGAGCTGTGTCGGCGTCGACTACGGCGTCGGGGAGGCCGTCGCGGCGTTTACAAGGCTGGCGCACGCGCACGGCTGGACGGTGCCTGACGACTTTAAACAGATTGCGGCGCTGTGAAGGAAACACAAAAAAACTTGCATGACTTATGAACAAATTTTCTTTTGTATGAAGATGAAGGTTTACGATTGGAGCGAAGGATTTCCTTTCTTGTTCTTTGCTTTGTTGATCATGGGTTGCTATTCGGGTTTTTTGACATGACAGAACGGACAAAAAAACACACAAATTATTTGATTCTACATAGCGATACAGACAAGACGCATAGCAAAACCGGTACACAGAGTTTACATTTCATTAATTGATTTCTATTTTTTATTGGAATTTCTTTCTCTTACTCGTGACGCGAGTCACTGACGTGGTTTCCACCACCAGTGCCGACATAATAATGTATTGGCTTTCTAACTGTGGAATCAATCCTCTCAAATACCAACGACGCAAAAGGAGCAGCATGACGGTATATATATATACACATGTACATGTATATATTTTTCACGCCTACAGTCTCCTTGCAAAGTCGTGGGTTTTGGGAAAGAAAAAGACTCCGGGTATGGGGTTTTTTTACATGTCGATAATGTGTGCCTCCCTGCGAGAGTGACTTTGTTGCGTTGTCCTGTATAAAGAAATATCTCTCTCTTTGTAAATCTCCTGCGAAAAAAAAAGACGGAAAGAAGAAGAAAAAGATGATGTGATAGCGATAAGACTGCAAGTAGCGACAAAAAGATATTGCTCAACATTGCGTCCCCCTTCACACGCCGTTACGTCCCCTTTTTTTGCGATTTCTTTTGGTCTCTGGATGTACAGAGATCAAAAGCTGTGGTGTATAACAAACCTCACGGAACATGGCAACCGCGTTGCCAACAGAAAAAAAATACAAAGTCATAAGCTCCATGATTGAACCAAGGAAATGTTACGTGGTGCCCCTAGTCGTGCTGGAAAAGGACGCTGATGGATTCGCCGTGGTGCACACGACGAATGGCTTCCGCAAACACGGCGCTGATGTCAATGACCTCGAGCTTGGGGCACTGGCGGCAGTGTTCGGTCTGGGGCACCGAGTTGGTGACGAGGATCTTGTCAATGGCCGAGGCGTTGATGCGGGCAATGGCGTCGCCGCTGAAGACGCCGTGGGTCAGGAGGGCGTACACCTTGACGGCGCCCTCGCGCTTGAGCAGCTTGGCAGCGCGGGTGATGGTGTTGGCCGTGTCGCCGAGATCGTCGACGAGGATGCAGATGCGGTTGGCGACGTCGCCGACCAGCATCATGCTAGCGTTGCGCTGCTCGGTGAACTTAATCGGTCGGCGTTCCTAGGGAAGGGTTGTGAGTGTGTGTCACGGAGAGTGGCCGGCAAGTTCATGTTACCTTGTGGATCAGGGCAAAGTCCATGTTCAGACTGTCCGCAATGGCAGTGGCACGCTTGGCGCCGCCGGCATCCGGCGAGACAACCACGGCCTCCTTATAGCCGGGGATGTGCTGACGAATGTAGTTTTGCAGAAGAGGCTTGCCGTAGAGGTTGTCGACGGGAATGTCGAAGAAGCCCTGGTATTGGGGATCGTGGAGGTCCATGGTGATGATGTGGTCGGCGCCGGCGCAGGTGAGCAGGTCGGCGACCAGGGTGCCGGCCTGGGCGACCCATTGCTTGTAGCCGGGCTTGGCGTGAAAGGCGCTGACGACGTTGGTGGGCTTCTCGTAGTCGTGGGTGGTGAAGCTGCGCTGGGAGGAGACAGAGCCCTCGGCCGTGTGGTGGCCGCCGCCGCGGGCGTGCGAGGTCAGGCTGGCGGCGCTGTCGGCACGCTTGGAGGGGCTGAAGTAGTCGGGGTTGCTGTCGGGCTTGTCGTGGGAGATGCTGTTCTTGGCAAGCTTCTCGGCGAGGCTGTTGACGCCATTGCTGAGGCCGCTGCTCTTGGGGCCGCCGGGCCGCGGCGTGGCGGGGACGCTCTCGAATGTGTAGTCTTGCTTGGGGCCGGCCTCGATGGACCGTGATAGAGGGGCGCCGGCCTTGTTATAGGGCCAGTCGGGCTGGCGCGAGTAGGGGAAGAGCGGGACGACGGCGGTGACGCGCTTGGCCGAGCCGGTCTTGCACGCCGAAATCATGATGCAGAGGTCAATCAGGTTGTCGTTGACGTTGCCGGAGCCGGACTGGACAATGTAGACATCCTTGCCTCGGACCGAGTCTTGGATCTCGCAGCGGCTCTCACCACCGGAGAACTTGGACAGGATGCGGTTACCGGGCGGGATACAGAGAATGTTGCCAATGTTGTCGGTCAGCTCGGGGTGGGAGTTGCCGCCGAGAAGGACAATGTTGCGGACCATGATTGCGTGCTTTGGGCCGTGTGTCGGTCGGTGAGCGGTTGGTCTGTCGATCGGTCGGTTGATGTCACGGGACAAGTGAAGAATTGACGCAGCAAATAAGATTGCCTTGTGAATCAATTCTCGTCTTTAGCTCGAGAGACGAAAGACGATACCGAGGGGTATGACGTTTCGTCGTGTCCAGAGACGAGCAATTTGGCTCTGCCGAGGGACAACTTTTTTTTTCTCCCAGACTTTGCGCCACACCGATTGCGGACCAGGATGGACCAGACACGCGAGTGTGAGGACAGAAGAGAATGAAGAGAAGAAAAAAAGAAGTCTTCGCAGTTGGCAAGCTTGGTCAAGACCAGCAGGCGCAGCGGGATGGCGGGAAGCGTAGAGGAGGATGGAGGCCGTTAATCAAAGCAGCATCGTGACGGATAAGAAGGATAAAAAAAATGCAGAGACGAAGCCTGAGTCAAGGTTCCGGCTTTGGTGGTGCTGCTTCCGTCCCCCGCCCTCTCCACCTGGAAAAAAATCAAGGTCACCCCACCAAGCCAACTTGCACCGGAGACTGCATCAGTTGCAGCGCGTTTTAGCGTGAACGTCATTGGCTGCAGGCGCTGCAGGTGCTGCACCGTTCACGCTACAGTGTCTCGGCCGCCGCTGAGCCGCATCCCACAGCCCTGTAAATCCGCAGGCTTCAGCGCTAAAGCAGCCGAAACCACGCTACCACGCCCCCTGCAAGCCCTGTAGCTGGTCCCCCGTAATTTTTCTTCCCTCTCTGCAGCCGAACCCGGCCAATTACGTACGCAGACCCGTGAGGCGGTGATTGGCCAGCCTCTGGAGCTTGTTTTCTGCCGTAAAAAAAGTTGGGCAAGCTTCCCTTCAAGACGCGAGCCGATCGACAGTGCATTACTACTACCGCTATTCACATCTCAGTTCATTATTTCTGCTGCAGCTTTCTCAGCTTCAGACTCGCAGTCATCATGAAAATTCTCGAGGCTCAGGCCGCCGTCCTCTCCAACTACGAGGTCTACCAGCATGTAGCTGCCCAAAAAGACCGATACAAAAAGACCAAGCGTCGTGGTCCTCCCAACATGGAAACGGTTGCTCGTGAAGTATGCAAAATATACATGTACATGATACGGAATGATTGATATCTAACATGTCCAGCTCCTCCAATATCTCCGCACCGCACCGAGCCCCCTCAGCCAGACGCCGATCACCTACACGCCTTCCTGCATCAAGACTCTCATCCAACGCCTGCAGCCATTCGAGCTCTCCAAGGGCGAGGTCATCATGATTCTGAACCTCCGACCTTCTTCCGTCGCCGCTCTCAACACCGTAATCGAAGACATGGGCGATCGATACACCGAGACGGAGCAGGAGCAGCTCGTCACCATCGTCTCTGAAGTGCTGGGCCAGTTTGACGAGCCCGAGCCGCAGGAGGCGGCCGATGCCGACGCTTCCATGCAGGATGCTGCCGAAGAGGCGTCTTGAATCCACGCCCAAGAATACTCCTTCATCCCCCAAGCGTCGCCAGTCATTACAAAATGACGCAGCCGCCCTCAGTTTGTCCGCCCGCGGCAGTCGTCGTCTTGATCGCCGTCGAGCAGATATCCTCGAATGCGAGTTTGATAAGCTCGCCCGTCACGGCCGAACACTCGACATACCGATCTGCCCTCAGACTTTGCGCCATTTGGTAGGCTTCTTGTGGATAAATAATGCCGTTTGGATCCGTCTCTGAGCGCAAGTCGCGCTTGAGCCCCAAGACAACAACAGGCAACCCGTCAATGCGAGGAAACGCTTTCTTGACTTCGTCAATCCACTATCATCAGTTAGCGCACGCTGCTAAAGCACGACCACTGACTGCGGTTGGCCTACATATCGTTTCGTGTTGAGCAGACTCAGCCGCTGGCTAATGTCGAAACACACCACGACCACATCTGGGTCCAGCACCCGCCAATTCTCTGGACTCGACGTATCTTGGAACTCCAACCGAAATCTCCTCCCAGACAAGTTGACGTTGAAAATAAACGGCTGGTCAATGTCGCGCAGCAGCGGAACCGGGTTCACATTCTCGCCCGCGCTGAGCCGCCTAAATCGGCTGTCAGTCACATGCGCCCAGCCTCAGCATAGCTCCTAGAAATGAGAAATACATACGATAAAAACGTCGTCTTGCCGCATTTTTCGTCCCCCACTAGCAGTATCTTGATTATTTCCGCCTCGTCTTCCATGTTGCGCGCATTGTGTAAAGTTTTGGCCGCTCGACGTCCCAACCCGCGGCCGAGAGATAAGGCATGACGCCGCCCGCTGATAATGACTTTTTGCGGTGCGCTAGGCTTCGATCAGTCACCACCACACTACAACTCGCAACGACCGCCCCAGTTTTAGCCTCTGGGGCCCTGCAGCAAGATTCTTTCCAATGAGAGTGACACACTAAAAAAAGACCATTTCTTGTATATTATTTCATGTTTTTATGAAGCCGTTGCTGAGGGCAAAGAGGCCGAGCTGCTGCGCTGAAGCCGTCTCCCGAGTCACAAGCACGCCCCGGCCCTGCGCAGGCTTTTCCAGCACCCCGCCGGCGCCCTTTCTCAAGGGCAGAGCCAGAGCGCTCAAGAAGATGGATCCCACCAATTACAACAGCTGGACCAAGCTTGGTCTCGTCGAAAGAGTCAGGCAGCTAGAGGCCGAGCTGCAGAAACGACCAGCAGCGCCAGAGCCGGAGCCGGCAGCACAGCAGGATGGAGAGATGGAGGTGGCAGCAACCCCTGGCACGACCAAGCCAAAAGTCAAGCGCAAACTGGACCCGTCAAAGTACTCGACACGTTTCATTGCGCTCAAGTTGGCCTATCTGGGCAAAAAGTACGGAGGATTCGAGTTCCAGGCCATGGGCAACCAGACGACGATTGAGGAGGAGCTATGGAATGCCTTGACAAAGGCCTGCCTCATCTTCCCCGAAGATGAGAAGATTGTCGACTTTAACATTTGCGAATACTCCAAGTGTGGACGTACCGATAGAGGCGTCAGCGCATTTGGACAGGTCATTGGTATTCGCGTGCGAAGCAACAGGCCGCTGCCTCAAGAGCCCACGCCGCCAGACGCGGAAACGCAAGACCCAGCAGGCGAGGAGACGGAACAGCCTGAGCCCAAAGTCAAGAAGCCTTTCGACCCCATTGCAGACGAGATACCCTACCCCATGGTCCTCAACCGCCTTTTGCCGCCTGAAATCAGAATCCTCGCCTGGTGCCCCTCGCCCGCGCCCGACTTCTCGGCGCGTTTCTCCTGCCGCGAGCGCCAGTACCGCTACTTCTTCACACAGCCTGCCTTTTCGCCTGAGCCGTCGGCGAGCAGCAGCGCGCCGTCTGGCTGGCTAGACATTGACGCCATGCGCGACGCCGCGAAGCGCTTCGAGGGGGAGCAGGACTTTCGCAACGTCTGCAAGGTCGACCCCGCCAAGCTCATCACCAACTGGTCGCGCACCATTTTCGAGTCTGACATTGTGGAGGTGAAAGATGTGGCCACGGCGCTGCCCTACATTACCGCCGCCGGCTTCTCGCCAGCTGACCTGAAAGACGGCGCGGACGGAAAGAAGATCTTCCCCAAAGTCTACTACTTTCACGTCCGCGGCTCCGCGTTCCTGTGGCACCAAATCCGGCACATGGTCGCCGTGCTCTTCCTCGTCGGCCAGGGCTTCGAGAAGCCGTCCATCGTGACGGAGCTGCTCGACGTGGCCAAGTACCCGCGCAAGCCCGGCTACACCATGGCCGACGAGGTACCGCTCGTCCTGTGGGACTGCGTGTTTCCGGATCTCACACAAGCGGATGAATCACCGCTGGCCGCGAGCAACAAGCACACCGACACGATGCAGTGGATCTATGCGGGCGCGGAGCAGTCCTCCAAGATGCGTGCCGGACAGTTTGGGCCGTATGGCGCGCTGGACGGCATGTGGAAGGTGTGGCGCGAGCACAAGATGGACGAGCTGCTGTCGAGCCAGCTCCTGCAGCTCGTGGCGGAGCAGGCCACCGCCACAAACGGAAACGACGCAGGTGAGAAGGAGCCAGAGAAGCAGGCAAAGAAGCAGCCGCAGTCGCATAAGAAGGCCGCGCTTAGCGTGCGGCTGTACGAAGGCGGCAACACCGGCCGACCGGCGGGCAAGTACGTACCGATGGCGAAGAAAGACAAGCTCGAGTCGCCGGATGAGCTGAATGATAAATATGCCCGACGCAAGGGCTTTGCGGATGCGGCGGACATGCGAGCGAGACGCAACGAGGGCAAGGAGGCGGCTGCGCAGGATGAGTAAAATATACAATAAAGGAATAAAGCAATATAAATCTCGAATCATATTTCGACAAGGAAACCAGGTCAATTGTCACAAAAACGGAACAAATAAAATGTTGAAAAGGAAGAAACAAGTAGTGTCTTGCTCCAATGTTGGTATTAAACATTACAGCTCGTCAGCTGTGATCTATGTACATTCGTAGTCGGCGTTATTCATGTCTGCAGCCACCTCTGTGCTTTCCGTGCCTGATTCAGCAACATTTATAAAATCGGCGTCTTTTCATCCCTCTTCTCATACAAGCACTCGCGCGCCCCATGCCACACCGCCTCCACGATGCGTCTTCGCGGCAGCAGGCCCGGAAATACCACCACCAGATCCTCCTCGCCCTCCACGACCACAATCAAGTAGTACCGCACCTCGAAACCGCGAAACGCCTCATTGATCAGAATATCCTTAATCTTCTCCGTCGGTATAAATCTCGTCGCCGCGCCCGCCAGGTAGCTCGGCGCGCTCGCGCGCGTCTGCACGCCCAGCCCGCGCAGCACCAGCAAGCTCTCCTCCGCGTGCACACGCCTCGACAGCACGCGCAGCGTCAGTGCCGCAACGGGTAATAGGATAATCAGCGGGATCGCGGCCGCGAGGCGGGACAGCGCGGCGCCGGCGGGGGATCGATGTAAGGCATCGCGCGCGAAGAGGAAAGTGTCGAGGGAGAAAGGGTCGGACGGGCGGCGCAGCGGGTGTGGGGGCGGCGGCGCGGCGAGCGGGGAGGCAGACCAGCGCGCTTCGAGGAGGAGCAAGGTGGCGAGGGCGAGGAGGATGCGGGCGAGGAGGAGCAGCAGACGGAGGACGTGGAGGGTGAATGTGGCGGGTGGACGGGTGGTGACGGTGAATTCGGTGGTGGTGGGCGAGGGGCGCCGGATCTGGAGACGGGGGGGCGTGGTGAGCATGGTCGAGGGGGTGGGGTGTGTCGAGTATGTTGGATGGAGGGTTATATCATGGCGGTTCGGTGGACAGTGATTTCACGACGTTGGGTGGAAGGAGAGTAATAATTGAACAGTTGTTGAAGATGGAGGATGAGGAAGCTCCTGGGAAGCTCCTTGGTGGTGTAAAATAAAGTGGGGAGCTTGGAGGAGAGGGAGTATACAGTGTTGAGCTGGACTGCAGCTAACAGGCGAAGAAAAAAAGATGAAAATTCAAATGAAGGAGAAAAAGAGGATACGAGATAGCAAAGACTATTTTAACATTTTCTCTTGATTTTCTAGAGTCTGATTCTGACCCTTGGGTTCGTTCAAAGTTGGCCCTTGTTCGCCCCTCTACTGTTGATAGGTTATATACCAAAATTGGCCGGAAAATTCACGGCTGTAATGGCTCAACTGGGACAAGTCTCGACCTTTTCTCGTCTTGCGACCGCACCAAACACCGTCAGATCCCCCTCTGCTGGCGCCCAGCTCGAACGCCGCGGTGGCCGCCCGCTCGCATGGGCAACCTGCGACCGCCGGTAACAGGCAGGCAACTGCCCGCGGCCCTTAGCACTGGAGATGACCCTTGAGGGAGGCCTCACTCTGCAGAGAACTCTCCCCCGTCGCGTGGCGGGCTGGATCACGACCCGGAGGGGAATTTTGGGCTGGTTGTGTGAGAAGGAGAACGTAACCATTTTCTTTTTGCCAGGGCTGATAATTTTGCTCAGCTACTCTAGAAGTGGACTGTGTGGTTTTTTTATTTCATTATATTGTTGAAGCGATTGCAAAATGCGATTGATCATGGTGTAGTTGAGATTCGAACCCTCTCCCGGACATGTATGTGGCCCCCGATTGTATATCTCGAGTACCCCTAGTCTTGAATAACTTCTGTCGTGCTTGTGCTGCCTTTTTCTATAATTCTCTTATAGGATGATTAATGCTTCGCTGCATTCTCGAAGATTAATTCTCATATGTTGTATTTCTTGTTTCGGGGTGCATCTCGCTCGTGGCAACAGCTCACCAAAGTCGCCTTGCGCCGTGACGGACGGCTATGGACGCGGCAGATCTCGCTGGTGGCAAAAGTCTCAAGTCTTCAGTGTTAGATTGAATGCAATTTCTCCATATTGGACGATTAGACCTGCAAAATCCGATCATGGAGGATAAATCGGCCATCCACCACCTCGTTGCATCACCGTTGCGTCTACCAACGTCATGTAAATGCTCCGAGACTCCACAAAACAGCTGCCAGATGCAACCACCGTCTGCGACACTCAATCGCAATCATTGATGTCATGATATGAAATCGTTTCCAATAGACAGTGTGGGATTGGCTGTTTAATTTAGAGGGCAGCCACCAACTCTAGAATAAATACTGATAGGAATCTGCTCGCTCTATGCCAAAGTCTAAACTAGCTGTGTCGATACGCTATCTACAAAAGAACACCTCCAATATGAAGGCTGAACAGATTAAAGCGCAGCAAATTGAGGCAAATGCTGCAGAGCCCTCGCAGCAGTCAAGAATCACCAGTGACTTTGGCACAAAGCAGTCCAACACCGATGACTGGCTGAGAGTCGCAAATGGAGACAAAACAGGCCCTATGCTATTAGAGGATGCATTTGGCAGAGAAAAGGTACGCATATACTTCTAAGAATTGAGTAGATACAAGACTAACATGATTAAGATTCACAGATTTGATCATGAGCGCATCCCGGAACGTGTCGTTCATGCGCGCGGTGCCGGAGCCTTTGGCACATTTCGCCTGTTTGAGTCCGCCAAGGACGTAACGCACGCGGGTGTGCTGACCGACACTTCAAGAGAGACACCAGTGTTTGTACGATTTTCCACCGTGCTTGGAAGCAGAGGCTCTGCCGATACCGTTCGTGATGTCCGCGGCTTCGCTGTCAAGATGTATACTGAAGAAGGCAACTGGGATATTGTCGGAAACAATATTCCAGTCTTCTTCATTCAAGATGCCATGAAGTTCCCCGATCTAATCCATGCGGGAAAACCAGAGCCAGATGGCGAAATCCCCCAAGCGCAGTCGGCGCACAACAACTTTTGGGACTTCATGTTCATGCACTCGGAAGCCACGCACATGTTCATGTGGGCCATGTCCGACCGTGCCATTCCCAGATCGTACCGCATGATGCAAGGCTTTGGCGTCAACACATTTACTCTGATCAATGCCGAGGGCAAGCGTCACTTTGTCAAGTTCCACTACACTCCGGACTTGGGCGTGCACTCTCTTGTCTGGGACGAGGCTCTCAAGATTGGCGGCCAAGACCCCGACTTCCACCGCAAAGATTTGATGGAGGCTATTGAGAGCGGTGTGTACCCCAAGTGGAAGTTTGGTATCCAGACCATCGCGGAGGGCGAGGAGGACAAGTTTG
The DNA here is from genome assembly GCA_002796755.1 of Paracorniculantispora psalliotae. Taxonomy (NCBI): domain Eukaryota; kingdom Fungi; phylum Ascomycota; class Sordariomycetes; order Hypocreales; family Cordycipitaceae; genus Paracorniculantispora; species Paracorniculantispora psalliotae. The sequence continues at coordinate 478,794 of PHFE01000118.1, forward strand.
AGTTTGATGTCTTGGACGCCACGAAGGTGTGGCCCGAAGACCTCGTTCCCATCCGCTACATTGGCGAGCTGGAGCTGAACCGTAACGTCGACGAGTACTTTACCGAGACGGAGCAAGTCGCCTTTTGCACCAGCCACGTCGTGCCAGGTGTCGGATTCTCTGACGATCCCCTTCTGCAGGGCCGCAACTTTTCCTACTTTGACACTCAGCTCAGCCGTCTGGGCATCAATTGGGAGGAGCTGCCCATCAACAAGCCCGTCTGTCCCATGATGAACTTTAACCGCGACGGCGCCATGCGCCACCGCGTGTCCAAGGGAAAGTTCAACTACTGGCCCAACCGCGGCGAGGTGCAGCCGCCGGCCGCAGCTTCGGAGGGTGGCTACCACGACTACCCCCAGAATGTCGGCGGCATCAAAGTGCGCGGCAAGAGCGAAAAGTTCAAGGAGCATATTTCTCAGGCGCAGCTGTTCTACAACTCCCTGACACCAATTGAGAAGAAGCATTTGCAGGCCGCGCTGGCCTTTGAGCTGGACCACTGCGACGACCCAGTCGTATACACGCGCGTGACGAAGAGACTGGCGGAGATTCATCCTGAGTTGGGCGATTCCATCGCGCAAATGGTTGGTGGCGAGGCGCCGCCCGCACCGGCGAAGAAGAACCACGGCAACACGGCATCTGGACTTAGTCAATTTGAGTACCTGCCCAAGGAGCCCATCATTGCTTCCCGCAAGGTCGCCATTCTCATCGCCGATGGCTACGACCATATTGCCTTTGCCGCCATGATGGGCGCGCTCAAGGGCGCAAAAGCCATCCCCGTCATCATCGCTCCTAAGCGTTCCACCATCTTCTCCGCAGACGAGGATCGCTACTCCGGCAAGGGCGGCATCGTCCCCGACCACCACTTCGAGGGTCAGCGCAGCACGCTCTTCGATGCGCTGTTCATCCCCGGCGGCGAGAACTCCATCAAGCAGCTGAGCAGCAAGGGCCGCGCGATCCAGTACGTGCGCGAGGCGTTTGGCCATCTCAAGACGGTCGCGGCCACGGGCGAAGGCGTGCGCATGCTGGAAAAGGCCATTGCGCTGGACCAGGTCAAGTTTTCGGACGGCGCCGAGTCTGTGTCGAGCTACGGTGTCGTGTCGCTGCAGAAGCCGAGTGCGGACAATTTGAGAGAAGTGGTCCAGGCGGTTAAGAATGCAAAGAATTTCTTGGATCAGTTCGTCTACGCGGTCAGCCAGCACAGATGCTGGGACCGTGAGCTGGACGGACTGACTGATCTAGTTGCTTACTAGCTGTATTATACCAAATTGATAGCAGATATAAAATAACGACTGTTCTACGAAGCAAACACATTGCAATAATCTTAAAATTTTCCGAGAACTACACTCTTACCCTTGAAATAATATTAGTATAGTACTTCGTAACCCTTGCTAAGCGTTAGTAGGTAAGTTCTTTACATAGATAGCAAGGATATACTACTCTATCTATAATAACAATAATAACAATCAGAAAAATAAGAAAAATAGTAAGAAGGATATTTATTATTATTATTATTAGTATTATAATTAAGTTTCTTTTATAAGTATTGTGTATATAAAAGCTAGGTTGAGTTGTTGAAGTAATGATGTACACTTGCCTATCAGGGATAGCACCACGCCAACGTTATTTCAGAGGTGAGAGTGTATGGCTGAGTCAACGGGAAATCTCTTGTTATCACATCCCGTAATGCGTTCCGAGCAAAATGTCAACAGTAGGACAGTGTCAATGTTGTCATCAGAGTCAGTACAAGTCATTGATCAAGACACCCACAAATTCTCCATATTTTGCATATGTAGATTCAGTGACAGTTGCACACGGTCTGACCAAAAGCTCCGGCCGCTGGAGCACCAGATCCACATAGTGACGATGTGAACAGACCAAAGTAACGATTTCATCATTGTTGCGTCTGTCATGACGCTTCCACCAAAATTGCGAAAGAGAAAGAAAATTGACGAACCTGTGAAGATTTATAGATATAAATAACTAGGATAGAATTAGATTAACTGCCACCCATCACATTGAATCCCAATCAAATACTACCTACACTTACACACACAATGGCTCCCGATTTCACAGCGATCGCCAACCAGGCTGAGGCCGATCTCAACACCTACCAGTCCAAGACTGGCGCGGCGCGCCCCCAAGGCCTTGACGAGGCTGGCGTCAACTCCATGGCCGAGAAGAAGTTCGAAGACCGCGGAGCGCAGATCAACTATGGTGACGAGATCAGCACCAGCGGCAGCTTCAACAAGCGCATCCCTCCCAGCGAAGGTGGTGTTCTCGACGACAAAGGAAGGTATGTCACGTCATATCACTCATTTTCAAATGGCAATTGGCTAATAAAAGTATAGACAATCCAGAGGCGAGCAATTTGACGACACACCGCGGTCGCTCGACAAGCTCAACCAGCCCTCCAAGCACACAGCCACCAACGACAACGACGTCGTGCCGGCAAATGTCCCGCCCGTGAGTGGCCTCGGAGGTCAGAACGACATTGCCACGATAGGGCAAAAGGCGCAAATCTCCAACGTCGGCACGAATCCATCAGGGCCTGGCGGCAGCGTCTACAAGGGCAAGCACTATGACCCGGACAGCGTGCCGGATCCTAATTCGGCGGAGGGGTACATTGCGCCCGAGAGCGCGATAGAATCGGCTCGTGAGACGAAACAGTAGTTGCAAACGCGAGAGGTGGTGGCATTTAGTTGGCAGAAACTCTGCATAGAATAATAATGTAGTTGAGAGAAACGCTACATAGACTAATAATGCAATGCAATACATGGATACCATGTATACCCTCATCCATTCCTCATTCGTTTTCCGGTTGCAAGTTTAACCCCATCTCAATCTCTCCATCCTCGTCTTTCGGCTCCAGGTCCCGAAAGCCCAGCTTATAATAAAACTCATACGGTGAATGCTCCGCCTCCACTTTCGGATTGCCCCCTCTCTGCAGTTTCCCCTGCGGACTCGCCGACATGAGCCGTATCAGCTCCGCGCCGTCATGATTCTCCTTCACATGCGCCACCGCCAGGCGCACCGCGCGCGCACCAAACCCCAGCCCCTGGTAGCGGTGGTCAATCATGAAGCGCCAGATGCTGTACCACGCGTCGGGGTCCCAGAGGGACATCATCAGGAAGCCGACGGGCGTGTCGTCGGCGTAGACGGCGCGCGTCCAGGCGTCGGGCGAGTAGTGCGCCTCGCACAGGGAGCGCGCGTTGGAGGAGACGTTGCCGCGCTGCGCGGGAAGGAGGTCGAGGTCGATGACAGCGCGGAAGTTGTCGGCGGTGATTTCGCGCAGGGTGACCTGCGCGGTGGCCGTCAGAGGCGGCGCGGGAGGCATGATGGAAATATCTAGTCGGATGTTGGTTTCAAGATGGCGGGTTAGGTCAATTGGTATAGAATGGATGAGCTGAGGGCAAGCAAAAATTTGAGGAGACGGTTATAGCACTCTGTAACGTGCTTGGACAGCTGTATTTATTGTCAATTGGTGAAGCCGTTGTAAATATGAAGCTCTAACTAAGTGACTCACGCGGTCTGCCTGTCCTCAGCCGCAGTGACTAGACAAGCTCCACCTCAACGTTGTGTATCCATCAGAACGGTGAATGTAATTAAAGAAGAGCAATCAAACTAAATTATTTTTGCTCTATACTTCATTGGATCTCTTGCATCTTGCAAAATCCCCTCAGCTTGCAGGGCCAGCAGCGCCGAGCTGCTATCAAATGTTGCTCAGCTCTATCAGTTGAGTCATGCAGGCGTCGGTTGCTCACAAGCTAATCCTGTTGAGTTTCGAATTTGGAAAAAGGAAACGTCATGAGAAATTTGCTTCAGCGCAACTCTAGCCATTGAGTTGGGGGGGGGGTTTTTTTCTCATAGTGAAGAGAAACCAGAGGCCGAATCGGAAAACGCAGATTAGAAATAAAACAAGGACGTTATAATCCCACCATCTTCCTCTTTCAACATCTCCAAATTCTCCTCCTTCATAAACTCCTCTGCATCCGCCCCCGCCGTTCTTAAATACCACACCCCAACCTTGAACATCTCCTCAAAGGCCGCGCTGTCTTTATCATACTCGTACGCGCAAGAAACCATCTCTGCGGCGTGAAACAGCATCGCCGAGCGCAGCAACCGCAGATTCAGCCTCCCATCCTCCGTGTCCTTTTCACAGCGCAACTCCGCCGTCTTTTTATACCCCTGACAGAAACCGCGCAGCACGGCGGATAACAGCGTAGCAAGCGCCGGGTTGGAGCCTCGCGCCTTGATCCAGTGGCAGTGCAATCCAGCGGTAAACTCTGCGGCGTCGCCGTTTACGCCTCGTCCAGCGAGGTGGCCAAACTCCCAATCGAGCACAATCGGAACCAGCTTTTCATCATTCGTTGGGAGATGATCAGGGAGCATGACGTTGCCGTTGTGGAAGTCGCCGTGGCAGAGGACGGAGGTCAGCTCCGGCGCGGGTGTCTTCATGTCCTGCACCACGCGCGCGCAGAGCGACTCCGCGTCGGGCAGGTCTTTCAGGTAGTCGGGCAGCGGATCGACCATGACGCGCCACACAATCTCGTTGGTGAGGGACTGGGAAAGAGTGCCGTGGATCGCGGGGGAAGCGGCGAGCGTGGTGACGGTGCGGTGGCTGTGTAAGTTGGCCAGCGCAGTTCCGAGACGCTCGCCCATGCGGAGCAGCGCAGGCTCGAGTTCTGCAATGTTGTCTTGGACGGCCCATTTCTCGAGGCAGTCGTAAATTTCCAGAATAGGACCCATGTCTTCAATCAGCAGTACGGATGCGTCGGTTGTGGCTTCCGTCAGACCAATTTCCTGCTCAGTGCCTTGGTCGTGCCGCACGCACCGCGGCAGTTTCCACGGAAATTCGGCAGTCACATCCTGTAAAGGGAACTCGGGCTCCCATAGACGCAATATCGTCTCTTCCATATCCTAACCGCACCGTTTAGCACACGTTCTTTCTTAGCAGTGGCGCTGACTTACCTGTCGCTTCAGCAAGAATTGGCGCTCCCGGCCGGTTCGTCCAAAGAACGGCCGCGCATGCTTCAATATAAAGCTTTCGCTTGCCGCTTCTCCTGTGACCTTTTTCACGCGAATCGTGTTGTTGATGCCGCCCCCGCTGATCGAGTCGACGCTCCATGTCGATCCGGGGTATGTGGTCTCCAGATATCGATGATAGTCGCCCATGTTGGAGTATGGAGCAGGTAGTCACGTCACTCTGGACTGTGGCAAATTTACAACGACATCAATATTGGAGCGTATTTATACATTTACATAGGAAGCTGGCAAGCTTTTTTTTTATTTCGCGAATCTGCTTTGGGACCGGTGAGTCACGCGGCCTGCAAGCGTGGTGAGAAGAGATGGGTTATTCCCGAAGGCTGAAAGTTTTCTGAGCGTGTTCCAAATTGGGAGCCATGATAATATCAGAAATAAGCGCCAGCATAGCGAAAGAGGAAGATGAAAAATCGTAAACTGGCAAAATTGCATCATGATAGTGGAGCGGATCGTTGGAATGATCGACGGGGGGTGGGAGTTTGTCGATCATGCCACCACCGTGTAAGTCGGGGTGTTTTCAAGCCGAGTTCACCACCCTACCACTAAGAGTCATCACAGCTTTTCAGCCGCGCCCAAGCATCACCATTCTCTTTCCCCCTCTCTCCCACTTTCATATCAACACCTAGTTTTTATCGCATCATATTTTGCACATCGCCAGAGCCAACAGTCATGGAGAAAGAACCGCGCCGTGTTCCCCTCACCGGATCCTGCCACTGCGGGCACACCCGCTACATCATCCAGCTCACCCTCCCCCATCCTCACGACCCCTCCGCCCCGCCATCATCTTCCGGGCAGCGCTTCTACAGATGCAACTGCACAGTCTGCCACAAAATGGGTCATTTCCACGTCCGGCCCTCTTCACCTACCGACGACTTTCTGCTCCTCGCCCCGTCTTCCCCATCCTCTACCTCCCCGCTCTCGCAGCTGGGGAATTACACCACCGGCTCCGGGAACCTCAACTTCTACTTTTGCCAGACGTGCGGCGTGCGCTGCTTCATCTTTGCCGGCACAGACCTCGAGCCCGTCACTTTGAATTTGAAGGAGCTTGGTGTTGGTGGGAGAGATGGAGGGGAGGAGGTGCAGGCCTGGAGGCCGAGGCTGGGCGGTGGTCATCCGGAGATGGGCCACTACGTGAGCGTCAACGGGCATACCATTGACGCGGGGCAGGAGGGGTTTGACATGAGGGCGCTGACGGAGGGGAATATGGTGCAGTACTGTGATTGTTATAGTCCGGAAGAGGACGAGGCGCCGCTGCGGTATGGCAAGCCGCACATTTACGGTTCCTATTAGCCCTGTCGAGTCGCTCGTCATCCCCGCCACATGTCACCTCAAATCTCATATTCGCTACGGCAGGTCACGGCTCGATTAATATGGCTGTTTGTTTTCAAAGTTGAATTGCAATGTACAAGGCTAGATGGTGCAGAAAAGTACAAAAACAGACACACTCTTTGAATGGCAGAAATGAATTAAAAAACAAAACCCGAACGCCACGCCATTTCCAAGCGAATACCTTGACCTTTCAAACGATTCAATACATCGCATACATCGCAAAATCTGCTTCTTCCCTTTTTCCCATTCCCGTTTCCAACGTATTTTTCCCTCCGAGATGTATCAAATCAAATAGAAAGCCAGTGACTTCAAAACAAAAAAGAAAATTGGACGACAAGTCCAGGTATCATTCCCACACGATCAAACACGATCGTCGTATTTCCCAGCCAACATGAAGTAAAAATAAAAAACCTGCAAGGAAATAAAAAGCTTGGTGCTAAGAAGGTACATGAAAAAATGTGATCCATCAGGATCGAGACGCGATTCTTGGGAATCGGATAGGCTGGCGACTGTACACCGTGAGATGTGTAGCGCTGGCTCGTTTTTGGTCGGGGTCGTTCTGTGCTGATAACCGTTCCGACATGTGCCCGTATTGGGGCACGAATTTTGTATATCTTTTGTATATCTGGGTTTCTTTCTTTTTCATTTTTAGAGTTAGCCCATCTTGACATCGGCGCTGGCGGGCTCGGTGGCAATGGCCAGAGGCGCCTTCTCGTCGAGAATCATGGTCTCGTCCTCGGGCTCGCGCTTCTTGCCCATGCGCTCGCACCACTCCTCGGCGCTGACAATGGTGCCGTCGAGGACGCCCGTGATTTGGGTGACCATGTCCAGGCCTTCCTTGGCGAGGACGAGGACCTTTTGCGCACCCTCGCGCAAGGCAGAGCCGTTGTCCTTGGCGTCGCCGTTGGGGGTGCTGGGGTTCTCGTTCATGGTGGCCAGGCGGAAGCGCTGAGGCAGGCTGGTGAGGTGACGGCGGACAAGAATTCTCGCATTTTCAGGGAGAGTACCGCCGGCGTACTTGGAGACAGTGGTGACGACTTCTTGCAGGGTCTTGAGGATGTCGGTCTTGATGACCTGGATGCGGTTGGCGATTTCGGTGCGAGCCTCCTCGGGGGTCTTGGTACCGGGGCCGCCGTCGGCACCCTCCATCATCTGGTCCTTGTCGTCGGCCTTGCCTTCGGCGAGGCGGGCCTGTGTGTTGCAGGCGCTCTCGTATTCCTCGAGAGCATCCTTGAGGGAGCCAATGGCCTTATCCATGCGGCCGTTGGTCCAGCGCAGCCACTTGAGGCAGTACTTGAGACTCTTGAGGCTCTCGGAGCTCATGGCGACGCTCAGGCCCGAAGTGGACATGAACAGACGGGTCTGCCAAGCAGCCTGGCTCTGAGCAGCAGGAGGGCCAGCCGTCTCGCTGTAGGCGGGGGAGCGCAGCTCGTCATAGGCGGGGAGGGTGTCGACGGTGCTGACGGAGGAGCGGCGAGCGCTCTTGGGAGTGGGAGGGGAGGTGTCGGCGGCGCCGGTGCCATCTTCGGCATCCTCGCCGTCCGGCGCGCCCACCTTGCGGCGCTTCTTGGAATTGGTGGCCGACTCGGGCTCAGAGGTGGGCGCAGCGTGTCGGCGACCACCCAGAAACCAGCGCACACCACCTTCGACACCTGTCCTTCGGGCGGTTCGGTTGACTGTCTTGGCGAGGGGCGTGAGGTAACCTTCGACGTATTCGGCACCCGACTTGAAGCGAGGCGAGTAGTTTTTGGTATTGTGATAGTTGGAGACGGTGGAGGCGATGAGGGGATGGGCGGTGGTGAGAAGCTGCAGCAAGGGCTCGGGCCTGGGGGGTCGAGAGGGGCCAGCGGCGGCGGAAGAGGCGACGACTTGTAAGTTCTGAGGAGGAGGGCTCATGGGGCCAGAGGTATCGGGAGGCGACGAGACGAAATCTAAGAATGGTTAGCGATGTTGGGGGCGGAATGAGGAACAGTCGTGGCGTACCGGCTCGAAGGTCGCCTAGGGCCTCAGCGGCCAGGCGCACATCGGGATCATCGAGGGTGACGCTGGTAGGAGTTCCCTCCTTTTGGTCAGGCGAGGCCTCGCTGGTGACGCTGTTTGCACCGTCAAAGTCGGGATTGACGGGGCTCTCCGCGCGCGAGGGTTGCGGCGGCGGCTGTCGATAACTCATGGCGTTTGCTTGGGGCGTCCATTGGCCGGGCGCGGCGGCGGGGTTTGGCGAGGCGCGGTCGATGGACATGGTGCTGGAGAGGCGATGCTGGGGGCCGGCGATGGTGCTCAGAGACGGAAGGGTTCTGGTACTGTCATAGCTGGCCAGCGGCGGCAGCTTGGCGGAGTAGTCGGGCGCTGGTGGGTGGTGAGGCGGAGGGCTGCCCATGGAGGAAGCCGTGGATGCGGATGGAGGAGGTGAGGCGACGGCGTAATTGGGGGGAGGCAGGTTTAAAGGCGTGGGATGCAGAGGGCGAAAGGGAAGAGGGTGTCGCTGGGCGGGAGTGTGATGATGATTATGATGGTGCAGGCCATGGACGGGCGCGGGAGCGGTGGTGGAAGAGGAAGACGGGGGGTGGATGTGGTGGTTGTGGTGGTGGTGGCCGCCTGCAGTGTTCGTCGTACTGCGCGTGGTTGTGCTGCTGTGAGCGCTCGCAGTGGCGAGCATGTGATTGCGTTCCATTGGCGGCCGGCTAAGGATCAGCCTGACATGTGCGATACGCTGAGCGAGAGGAGGCCCGCTAGGACGTGGGAGGGTGAAACTCTGCTGATAAGCCTGCTGAGGATTTGCCGATTGCGAAGCGACCGACTTGGTATCAAAGCAGAATCGCAAAAGCGATGCACCTGAGAGAGAATTGTATGATCAAAAGGAGAGAAGGATGCAAGAGGCGGGGGTCGCGATGCAAAGGAGACAGGACGGGAGAGGAGAAAAATGACAAAGAAACTAGAGTCAGGCGAGTGTGTCGTGACGCCAGGTACCTGTGGGAAGCGGGCGAAGACGCGGGTGAGCGAGGTACCTCGAGTCTGGGGGGAAGCTGGGGCTGACGACGGGCGCAGGAAGCAGGCGGGCGCTGCACCTGTACCTGTACCTAGAACTGAGACTTTTAGGGGACTGCAGCGGTCCGGGGAGAAGCCAGGGCCCTGGAACGTCTCCTCTTTTAGCGTTGCACAGCGGGCACAAGCCTGTGAAAACGTTGCTGTCACGGGAACTGCATATTTGTTGGGGCGGACCAAGACAGCCCGAAGGCCACCTCCATCACTAATAGTTCCCCAAAAGGCTTCTAAGCTAGTTGACTGGTGGAGGCCGGCTTTTGCCAACGAGGCTTGTCAATATTCCTCCGAACGGGGGGGGGGCCTCTACGAACGATATGGTTAGGCTGTGATTACTATCTCTTTCAGAGGCCGTCGAAGCCGTTTACCTGTGGCAAGAGAGCCTGTGGCTTGTGCTTCGGTGGGGGCAACGTCACAAGCCCAGACACGGCACTTTTATCCGCCGAACCTAGAAACTCGTTGCTTTGAATCGGTAATTGGCTCAGGAAAGGAAATAGAAGATACTGACTTCATCGTCCATGGCACATCTTTCGCCAGTGACTTTTTTCTCATTTTTAGCGACTCTTGCTCCCGCGCTGGCTGACATCTCCGGACCACATGCTCATCACAGGCCTGGCAGGGATGTCAGGGATGTGCGGCGGGGTGCAGCAGCCCAAGCCTGCGGGAAACGGACACGGCAAAGAATAGACATGTCGCAAGCGCGGGGAAAAGAAGAAGAAACAACTAACATGAGAGATGCAGGCATTTCATATAGCCTATCTTTCTTGTTGAGGCCGATGAGATCCGAATTGCTTATGTTGATCCATCTTGAACTGTCAAGATAGTAAGAAACTGCAGAAAGCATGTGATGGGCGAGCACCGCTCTCCAAGTATCTGTGTGGTAGAGGCTGACAATACCAAGTCCAACACATTACAATTGCATTTCATACTCTTCCTTGCACGTCACAAAACTCTGGCGCATGACGCACTCCCAAAGTATCACTTCCAGCGTCGGCCAACAGGCTCTGGCCCTGTAAAACCTTCGTCTGGTCTTGATGAGACGGGGGTGGTTCGGCCGACTCTCTCCCGTTTGCCTCACATGGAATCACATGTCACACTAGACCAGCAGTGGAAACAGCCCTGTCAGAATGCTAACCTGGCGCTGCCCCCTAGTTAGTTAGTTAGTGTCTTGTCCGGCTCATGGCTCTCTCCGCACTTTTCTCACTGGCTGGGTCCAGTGACTCGAGTCCAAGGAATCGAGGGTAAATAAAATACGCCAGGCTAGATTTTAGTACGCTTTTTGCCGGTTTGGCATGTCCCTGGCCCAGTGGCTCTCAAGTTCTCCATTATAGGCGTGGGCGTGGGTTAGGTTTACGGTGCGCTGTAAAGCAAGACATTGAGTACCCGAGAACTCTACAAGTTTTGCTGCAGTCATCCAGCAAGGTTTTCTTCCGTTTCAGTCAGTCTGTACGAACGATAAAGCAGACGGCAATCATTTCATGTTTGGCTGCTGATCAACGCGTTGCTGATATGGGCCTACTGATAACACCAGTGACATTGGCCATCGTACGATACCATTCGCAAGGGAGCTTTTCATTTTTACTTTCTTATCCGCAACAATGCACAGCTGGCTCAACACCGGCCTGCTTCCCGCCCCCGTCGGAGCGATGTGGCGGTACGCGCACCCCGTCCTCGTCTCCAGGTCCCTGGATCTGCCATCACATGATGATGCGCCACGCTCGTGCGTCAGCAACAGCACAGCCAAGGCCAAAACTGTTGAGATGCGCCCCTCTGCTGCCGCTGCTACTGGTGGTGCTGCAGTCGTCTGCACTCGAGAGCGTTTGGCCAATGCAGTTCCTCAGACTGCGCCACAGCCTGCCGTCATGCCAATCGGCCTGTAGCTGGCTGGCCGGGTCTGGGCCGGACATGCTGGAGGTAATTTACCTGCTGGCAGGATTTACAATGGATGAAAACTCTACATTGGCATTGGGCGCCAGACATGGTCGTCTCAATTAAGAGATTCGAATCAATCGTTGCGAATCAGACGTAACGGTTTTCCACAATCCGCGTCATGTCGTCTCCAAGAATATTCAAAGAAGATGATAAGAAAAAAGATGTTCGGCCTCTCTGACACCGCCCAAGCAACACAATTAATGCTCGGCCAGTTCTTATGAAACCAATTGTAAAAATCCCTCTCCGCACCACGAAATCGCGACTTCATCCACGGCCCGAAAAGCTGAAAAGGCAGAATGCCCAACAGCATCGAGCTAGGCGATGAGCTGCACTGTCTAGAGGGTGCGTTGAAGGGAAGAGAATTTCCAGAATCCACGACCGCCGCGCTGCAAGTTTTGTTCTACACGACCCGCTTCCCTTTTCTCTGCGCGCACGTGATCTCTCACCACCAAACTGACCAAGGAGCACCACTGGTGCTGAAAGGAATACCCCGCGGTTTTGCCGCCATGATGCCACACCACTCCTAGGCGGTCGCGCAGCTTGACAGCAGCCTGGCCAGCTTGTAGATGCCAAATTTCCAACTTCATCCCACGCGCCTCATCCTCGATACCCCTTCCCGCCCAGCTACTCCAGGCGGTTCCTTTAATTCTCCCACTGCGCCACGGTAGCTCTGCGGTATACGCTACTGCAGAAAGGCCAGTGATTTTTTATTTTATAAAGGCGTTCCCGCATTCCTTGCGGTCGTCCTTGTACACCGCAGCAGCTCCCCGCTGCCCCTCGCCAGGTCCATCCATCCCGCAACGCCGTATCACATAACCGCCGCGCCCCGTCACCATGGCGTCGGCGCTCTTTTTCCTCGACCTCAAGGGCAAGGTATTTGACTCTCCTACGCAAAAGCCAATCCATTGGTCATGAATTCTCTTGCTAACATCCCACGGGGTAGACCCTTTTGGCCCGCAACTATCGCGGTGACATCCCCATGTCGGCCGTCGAAAAGTTTCCCATCCTCCTCTCCGAAGCCGAAGAAGAATCCTCCGCCGTCCCCCCCTGCTTCTCCCACGAGGGCATCAACTACCTCTACATCCGCCACAACAACCTCTACCTGCTCGCCCTCACCAAGCGCAACACCAACGCCGCCGAGATTATCCTCTTCCTGCACAAGGTCGTCGAGGTCTTTACCGAGTACTTCAAGGCCCTCGAGGAAGAGTCCATCCGCGACAACTTTGTCATCATTTACGAGCTGCTCGACGAGATGATGGATTTCGGCTACCCGCAGACCACCGAGTCCAAGATTCTGCAGGAGTACATCACCCAGGAGTCGCACAAGCTCGAGATCCAGGCCCGCCCGCCCATTGCCGTCACCAACGCCGTCTCCTGGCGCTCCGAGGGCATCCGCTACCGCAAGAACGAGGTCTTCCTCGACGTCGTCGAGAGCCTCAACCTCCTCATCGGCTCCAACGGCAACGTGCTCCGCTCCGAGATTCTCGGCGCCATCAAGATGAAGTGCTACCTCTCCGGCATGCCCGAGCTGCGCCTTGGCCTCAACGACAAGGTCATGTTCGAGACGACAGGCCGCGCCACCCGCGGCAAGGCCATTGAGATGGAGGACGTCAAGTTCCACCAGTGCGTCCGCCTCGCCCGCTTCGAAAACGACCGCACCATCTCCTTCATCCCCCCCGACGGCGAGTTCGAGCTCATGTCCTACCGCCTCAACACCCACGTCAAGCCCCTCATCTGGGTCGAGTGCGCCGTCGAGTCGCACTCCGGCTCCCGCATCGAGTACATGCTCAAAGCCCGCGCCCAGTTCAAGCGCCGCTCCACGGCCAACAATGTCGAAATCATCGTCCCCGTGCCCGACGACGCCGACAGCCCCCGCTTCCGCACCAATATCGGCTCCGTCCACTACGCCCCCGAGCAGAGCGCCATTGTCTGGAAGATTAAGCAGTTTGGCGGCAACAAGGAGTTTCTCATGCGCGCCGAGCTCGGCCTGCCCAGCGTCCGCGGCGACGACGACACCGGCGGCGGCATGACGGGCGGCTTCGGCGGCAGCATGGGCGGCGTCGGCGGCGGCAAGGGTGCCAAGCGGCCCATCCAGGTCAAGTTTGAGATTCCCTACTTTACCACCAGCGGCATCCAAGTCCGCTACCTCAAGATTACAGAACCAAAGGTGTGTCCCAATTTCCCCACGATTATCAACCTGCCACTAACATGCCTAGCTGCAATATCCTTCGCTTCCTTGGGTTCGATACATAACACAGTCTGGCGATATTGCTGTGCGACTACCAGACGCCATCTGAGATGGCCGTATTTACCAAAAGATGTTACAACGAGATGACCATGAAGATCTATGGGCTGCCGCTCACATTAGGCCATGGCTGGAGCATGATAGATATAAATAAAACGCATTACGATTTGAGAGTATTGACAACTCCTGTGAACTGTACATTTGGAGTGTATTCATGTGTTTTATACTCATGTGTTTTGTACTCATGTGAAATGTATTCATTTAGCGACTAGTTTAATCTCGTGGTTGTTTGATATCCAAAAGTATAAGTTGCCTCATACTCTTATAAATCCCGCGCGGGATGGGGTATGCCATTCTATCCAAACACCCCCCACCCCCAAATGGTCTGATGTCCTCTGTTGAGAGAGGAATGCTATAACTTGCTTTTTGGTAAAGAAGAGAAATCATATAAAAAAACGCAACACCATTTTCTGTCGTCCGTCGTCATCGTATGCAGAGTCCGCGGCCTTGGAGCGTATAAATGCCCAATACTCGGGTCTGCCCGTAACTGCTGTTACCAAAGTCTCATGAGCGTTGAGTTACTCAAAGTCTCGCTTAGTCAAGTCTCGCCTTCTTCATCGGGCTCGCGGTACCGTCACCTCTCTGCGCCGCCGCCTCCAGAAAGGCCCGCGCCTCCTGCAGCAGCCTCTTCTCGCCCACGCGCACCACCAGCGCCATGCGCGCCCTCTCCCCCAGCGGCGCGTCGCTCGCCAGGATCTGCTCGTCCTGCGCCAGCGTCGTCGGGTACTGCGCCTCGAGCTGCGCCAGCGCGCGCGCCACAATCTCACCCTGCAGCTCGTCGCGCTTTCTCTTATCCGGGATCAGACCGGGCTCAACATCGCGAACGGCCTTGAGAAACTCTTTCAGCTGTTCTTGGAGATCACCCGGCAGGGAGGTAAACTGCGCGACGGCGTCGGAGGGAAACGTGCCTTCGGGGGACACTTCGGGACACTCGCGCTCGAGGACAAAGGTATCTTCCAGCTCATCCTCGTCCAGCTGCCCGCGGACCTTGGCCCAGGCGTCGGGCGCGAGGCCGAGCGTGGCGGCGGCGGCGGCCTCGAGGAGCGTCCAGGGCAGCTCGACGACGTCGTACCGCGCGTGGCGCTCGGTCACGTAGCCGTAGCGGCGCAGGAGCTCGGCGTTGGGATGCGGGCCGTAGTAGTTGAGGATCTCCTCGCCGGCCTTGATGGGCCGCAGGGCGGTGACGGTGAGCTCGTCGTCGCCGTGGTTGACGTGTACCTTTGCGGGTTAGTTTCTAGACTCTTCTTCTTCGTTTCTGCACGATTTGAATGCGGGGCGGTAGCAAACTTACATTGAACTCGGCATCGGCGTTGAGAATGTCCGCCATCGGCACCATGCCCATCATGGCCTTGCCGTCGCGGTCCTCGACCCAGCCGTCCTCCTCACCATCCTCCTCGTCCTCATTCTCCAGATCAAACGCGTACGCCATAATCGTGCTGCCCATGCGGTGCGCCAGCGCCACCAGCTGCTCGTCGCTCAGCGCCGCGCTGCCGACAAAGACGTCGGCGTGCGCGCGCACCGCCGGCAGCAGGATGCCGCGAAACATGTTTTCCGCGCTCTCGCGGCCGACTTTGCCCACGGTCGCGCTCGCCTGCAGCCCGCCGAGGTCGTCGCCGCTCCAGAACATGGGCGTGGCAAAGGTCGCGGGCAGCACGTCGAGGTACGGCGTCCAGGCGGAGCGGCCGCCGAGCAGGTGCTCGTAGAGCATGACGAGGATGAGCGCGCTCCACGAGTCGAGCTGCGAGGACGACGGGTCATCGTCGTCGGCGGCGCCGTGCGAGATGCCCTCGTCGGCAAAGAGCGCGGGGAGCTGCGCGCGCAGCGCCGATGTCTCGACGTTGATGATGCTCCGGCGCGGGATGGTGAAGAGCACCGTCTCGGGCGCAATGTCTTGCAGGGCGACTGCGATGACACGTTAGCGAGAATGAACGGGATGTCTTTTTTTTTTTCAAGGGGAGTGCAAGCTTACTGATGCCGCGGCCGGCTTTGCGGCTTCGCAGATCCTTGATGGCAATAGCATCGGAAAAGGTGGCGCCGGGGAGCTGCTTGAACCAGCTCAGGAAGCGAGCTGTGAGCTCGTCAAAAGAGTCTGCCATGATGCCGCCCACAACACCCACGGACAAAGGGTCAATAAAGGTGAGGCTGGCTTTGAAAGGATGGGGCAGGATGCGATTGCGATATTTTAGCTAACCTCACAGCGTGCAAATCCCGTCAGCTTGATTCACTCAACAATGGCGGAGGCGAACGCAGGAAAAATTTACACAGTGTCGCAGAGCCACATCGTCATAGCCGAAAGCTACATCTCAGCAAGGTAGCTCAAGCAGCGTTCTTCATTCAGCCGCTCACTTTTTTTTACCTTCAACCTGCCAGAAAGTCTTGACCTCGCCCAGATATATTTTTGGCTTCATTTCTTCACCTTATTCGTTCATCTGGCGCACACGACAGCTCATCCATACAGTGCCCGCACTGGCAGGATACTGTATTTAGGGTAGCATCGCGCCTTTGCCATTTTTGGCCCAGAGCGTTCCGATGCACCAATGACAGCGCCCATCCCGTTCACGCAATTGTGGCGACTCGAATAAAGGCGGCGGCGTACATCTGGACTCTACATTCGCGGCGAGACCGAATGCGGCAGCGTGCGTAGTCAAACCAAGGCCTTGGCCGCCACCTACACTCAACCTTCTAGAAGGCATCATACATTTACACTAGCGAAGCTAAGCCTCGCCTGTTTTCGCATGCCAAGAAAATAAGCATCCGTCTTTATTTTTGTTTATCTCTTTGTACAATGGCATAGGGTGGTTCGGCAAACTTTCGGCTTATGGGCTTCGGAAAAGATGGAAGTCTTGTAGAATGGGATACGCAGTTTGAAGGTGAGGCGACTGGGGAAAACTGGTGCAGCGGCGATGTGTGAGGCCTTAAAAATTGGGAATGCCGACTGGTTCTCGTGGTCTTTATGTTGGTGAATCGGACGATTGCCCACGGGCGGCTGTATGCCGCACAAGACCATGAGTTTACACCGATGACACTAGTCATGTCACATCCGCGTCGTGTTATGCAGCCCTGGCTGACTGGAGAAGTCCATCTCTTTCACTGCTTGAATCGAGAATTACATTGACCGCCAGAACTGTTGTTTATCGCTTCTCCACAACCTATCGTGTTCGAAAACGCGGAGATGGTTGGCTGTCAAAATCTCTGCTCCTCGGGGGACGGGCACGGACAGCCATGACAGCTGTCAACTCGCAGAGAGACAAAAAGCGCTCATCTTGACCAATATTTGCGCAACAAGCGGTCAACTGAATATCAAGGATCATGACTCTGTAACTTTTCAGCTGGCTGCCAAATAAAGAGTCTTTGCGACAGTCTGGCCAGAGACGCACGTACTACGGCTGAAGATCTCATTGCTCGCTTTATCAGTCTCGTTTGGACAATGTAGGAAGCAAAACCTGACACAGCAGCGATTCTCTTTTTTGTCAACCCTGTATATCAGAAAACGTTGCAACCTCCGCATTTGACAAGGGTCCAAGACTCGGTGTTTGAATCCTAGTGTCGGCGCAATTTCAAAACCGTGGCTTGGGCTCTATTTTTAAGCGTAAAACAACGACCGCGAACAGAGGTCGAGTATGCTAGCATCTCCGGACGTTCCATGCGGACTGGCCAGGATGACCCCGGCTCGAATGTTTTCAGGGCCAAGCTGCGTCATGTCACCGTCTGAGATTCGTGACTCGGGGGTGGTTCTCATGGCGGGAACAATGCGGTGCAGAATACGGTCCGGCTAGCTGGCCGGATCTAAAGCCAACTGCCGTGTAATAGCATTCACATCCAGCCTCTTAATTTTTGTTTTCTTCTCTCGATGTGGACTACGAATTATCGACAAGGGCCTATAAATTACCCTTTCCCGGGGTCTTTATTACAATCGCCGTCGCGGCTGGAAACCCCCCTCTCCAGCTGGCGCGTTCCGGAACGATGGAGCTCTCTCCGCAGATCCAGCATCTTGGCCTGCCCATTCACTTTTTCTTATCAATTCTCTCACTGGCCAACCCTCCTCAGCATGCTGGCCCGGAAGCGGCGATGGCATGAGCCTGTTCCTGCGGACAGCAGTCTTGGACGGCTTGGCTCGTGAAACGCCGAGACCAGTTGCACAAGGAGTCGAGGACTGGCCCATGTCTGGGGTATGTAATTGGATGGAGGGGTAGTAGCTCCAGCGGCAGGAGACCCAAAGAAGAGCGACGCAAGACCTGGCGAAGTAACACCAGAAATTTCATGACGTCTGTAGAGCCAAAGGCTGTTGGCAGCAGGCATCTAGATCAAAGCAAAGCCGTTGGGCGGACTTGCCGCGGCGGTGCCCAGGATTGGGAGCCTTCTAGAAGCGACGGCACAGAAGCTTGTCAAAGGCATGTCCATGGCGGAGGCGAGGCAAAAAGGCTTGAATGGGCGTGAAGCGCCCAGGCAGCCCCGTTCCGAGCGCTCCAGCGCCGCAGCTGTGGCGGGCCCTACCAAGCCGCTAGCAGACGAAGCCTGAGCTGGCCAGTCTGGGCACCGTAGAGCTGCACGTGGGTAGATTTCTGAGGGCAAAGAGCTGAATGAAAAAAAAAAAACATTCGGTGGGTTTTTTACCTTCCCAATGGCAGCCCTGCCGGTGAGATTTTGCTGCAAGATGGGATACACGGCAGGCCGCTATGCAGGGTGAGATGTACGGGCTGTCTACAACGGGCAAGTCTACACAGTACCGGAAAAAACTAAGCACAATGTGACGATGACATGCTAGCCTGCAAAGTGATGTAATACGTTTTTTGGCCGCTATCAATTCACTAAACAACGGTACTAAGCCGAGCTGGGAGGCGTACGACTATTGACAACGGTTGTTGCATACTACACCGACGGCATTACTCTGCTTCATCGACTGCGACTAATGGAATCAGCAAGAAAAGAGTTTTTCAATCTTGGCACTTTGGAGGTTTGGCCTACTGTTGGTGGTTGTGGTTGTGGCTGCTGTGGTGTGTGCCAACTGTGTGTGCCAATTAGTTAGTTATCGGCTCTGCATTTCATCACCGAACACAGAAAGCCAAGACCACTCTGGGGCGGAAGCGGGGAAGCGCCAAGACGACGGCGACAAGGGCGGTATTCAGGCTTGCAGGCACAGCCTCCTTCGTCACAGTGCGAGCACTGTCAGTTTCGTGATGCTCGGTCCAAACTCGTCGTCTTTTGTTCAAGGTCATTTCGCATATGCTTGATAGTAATACCTGGGGTTTTCGACTGTCGTGTGCCCTGGTGCTTTCCCGGGAAACGTCCAAGTCCCGGAGGACCCTGATTTTACTTGGCAAGCCTACTAAACATATGAAATATAGTTGCCTTCCGTAGCTACCAGCCAGAGACGCATGCCTGTCTGGTACCGATAAAGGCAAAGCTGTAAAAGAGATCATAGCGCTGGGCCAGAGAAAATATAGGCAGTCATTAGTGCATGCGGTGGTGGGAGCGCCCACTTCTAGGGCGTTCGCTAGTCGCTGGATGGTAATAGGACGGGGGATAGATGGGCGGCAGTCAACTCTATCTATGACGTTTAAACTGCTGCGGGCAGGTGTGGCACACCGGGTCGACAGATGTTGATTCCAGTTATCAGTCTAGGTTTACGGACTCTTTCGTATGGGATGTTCAAATTCAGAGTTGAAGTTTGGCCGGAGGGAAATAAACTATCATAAAACTAGACAGACTGTGCAGAGGAAAGACATGCTCTCGACCAAAGCATATTACAAAACGGATGGCTGTCTGCCGATAAACATTCGCAACCAGTTCAACATGATGATGCCGGCCGAATGTGCCCGGTGTGATATCACGGTCGCGTAGTTGAACTGATCATTGACACATGCCCTAGTCCATGGATCAAGATCTAGACCGTATCGCTCGGGCACATGCCCACATACAACTTTGTTCGAAACGCTACCAATTGGATCATTGGTGAAGCATTCATCAATTACCTTGCTGAGGAGGCTCACCAACTCGCTCTCGGACGTGGGTTTCCACGTTACACCTTGAGAGAACTGAAAAATGATTCTATTTTAATTTTGGCACTTGCGCGGGCAATCCCACGCATTGTGCCAGGGTTGCACTGCGCTTCTGCCCTTGATTCCTTGGCTCTGTTTCTTCTCTGCGGCACATGGCACGCAGGTGGCTGCTTCCCCTCAACCAGGGCTACGTCGGCGGACCGACGCCACTACAAACAAGCTTAAAAAAATCTGGAACATCTGGATAACAAGAGGGGAGCAAACACGAAAGAATTGGAGCCGAGCAGAGATTGGACGTACCCAGAATAAATGAATGCACGGAGTTGCCTTCAACCGAGACTGCTGGTGTGACAGCGAGCGTGGACGTACGGGGGGTTGTATTGAGATCGCAGTCATCTACATCACCACGCATCTGTGTAGGACCAAAGCTACGAAAGCGGCTGTCTCTGTTTAACGGATTTCCTCATTTGTTCGGCTTTGTATGTTGCAGCACACCGGTAATAATGCTGTGAGACATTGGACAACGTCAACCTCTTTGAGCCCCGCGAGCGACGGCGCTTGGCGGGCTTTGCATGCCGTTGTTGTCTTGCATCCACGCTGCCAAACAAACAAGCTCTGTCTAGCTCAGACGGCGTCCGCCCCCAGGTTTGAAAGCTGGCGCGGTGGCGTCTGCGCCGGGGGCATAACCGACAAAAAAAAGAAGAAGCGACCAACTGAGACCAGGGCTGCAAAACCGCCATCGAAGCGATCAAACTGGTGGCTCGCTTCCCCTCCCAAAATACACATTGACAGTTTCACCGCATCTTTTTCTTCTTTGCGTACGATAGCCACCGTTACAAGCACAGTACGAAACCGGGGCTCGTCATTATTCATGACACCACACCAGCTGCTACACGCCCCTCCTCACAGTGCCACACAGTTCTTGGCAACACACTTTTGGGGCAATCCTGCCAAGCCTTTTACTCTGTCTAGGCATCCCCATCTAGGCTCCATGCCTTCTCCGTCTGGGGAGGGGCGAGAAAAAAAAAGCAGTGACAGTGATGGGCTCTGATAGCTAGTTTGGGGTGGGAATTGACTGCCCCTCACCCCATCCTGGTTTCCATAATGTTTTGAAAGAATGACGAATTATGGGCAAAAAGATGTGATCGCGCAGGGCCTAGTCGTTGCAGCATGGACGTGGAGGAGCTTGATCCATGTACTAGGCGCTAGATTCAACCTAAGCCGGCCATTCGACAGTACCAAGCTTCTCTTCTTTTCTGGCTTGCCCAGCCGGTCCAGAAATACCCACACCTGTAGGTTTAGAGCCGACAGATAGTGTGTACCACACGCCTCTTGTTGCCATCGTCTTTTCTCTGGGCGGCGACCGCCAGACTCTTAATAAGATGGACACCCTCCCACTTCTCATTCCAGTTCCTTTCGTCTTTCCCATCTTCAATCGTTTTTATACTTGTCTTTTTTTATTCCCTGCCATCTAGCTTTCAATAGATTGGCTCGGCTCCGGATCATCGACCGGAACAACACAAGCTACTACAACAGCAACACCAAATAAGAGGGAAGAAATAAGCGTTGAAAAAAGCTACTGGCACGACAGCCAACCGTTTCATCTTATACCCTTCCATTTCCCCTGCTTTTGCAGTACAATCCTAGACCATGGGTCAAGGAAAGGCAGAGCAAGAGCAGCAGGAGCGCCTGCAGGCGCATGTCTCCGGGCAGGCCAACAAGCCCATGTCGGCGCCCGCGCATGCGCTGAGCTACGCCGACGTTGAAAAGGAACTCAAGGTCGACCACGAGGTCGGCCTGACTCCCGAAGAGGCCAAGAACCGCCTGAACGACTATGGTCGCAATGAGTTTGGCGAGCAGCCGGGCGTCCAGCCGCTCAAGATTTTCATTGGACAAATTGCCAATGCTCTGACTCTGGTAAGTCTTTATCATTCAATCTCGGATCTCACCAAAAAGCCATCAATCCTTCTGCCAATTCTCATCTCGATCCGTTTCTGTTTTTTATTGTTTCTTGGCTGGCTTCATGGTATGCGGCTGCTAAGCACCGGGCGGAGCCCAACTGTGGGTTCCGACGACGCCATGGTTCGGTCGACTAATAGCCATGGGCGGGCGGCATGTCCGTTTGCCCCAATGACCGCATGCAGCCGGGCTGGGCCAGAGATCCAACCAGGCGTCCTGCCACAGCCACGAGCCAATGACAGATGTTGCGATAAAATGCGAGATGAAGAAAGTGACGAATGTCATCAAATTGATGAATTGATGGATTGATGAAAAAAAAGTATCAGCCAAGACAAATCATGCTAACATTCGCTTTAGGTTCTCATCCTCGCCATGGTGGCATCTTTTGCTATCAAGTCCTGGATTGAAGGTGGTGTCATCACTGCCGTCATCATCCTCAATATCGTCGTCGGTTTCCTCCAGGAGTTCAACGCTGCCAAGACCATGGACTCGCTTCGCTCTCTCAGCTCCCCCACCGCCCAGGCCATCCGCTCCGGCACGAACCAGACCATCCCCACGGTCGAGATTGTGCCCGGCGACGTCGTCGAGCTCAAGACTGGCGACACCATCCCTGCCGATATCCGCCTGGTCGAGGCCATCAACTTTGAGACCAACGAAGCTCTGCTCACTGGCGAGTCTCTGCCCGTCCGCAAGGAGACTGGCACGACCTTTCCCGACGATACCGGTCCCGGTGACCGCCTCAACGTCGCCTACTCGTCTTCCACCGTCACCAAGGGCCGCGCCATCGGTGTCGTCTTCGCCACTGGCATGTTCACCGAGATTGGTCAGATTGCCGTCGCCCTCCGTGGTAAGAGCTCGCGCCGCCGCGAGCCCAAGAAGACGCGCGAGGATGGCTCCACCAGCTTCCACCGCTGGCTCGAGGCCTGGGGTCTCACCTTTAGTGATGCTGTCGGTCGCTTCCTCGGTGTCAATGTCGGTACTCCTCTTCAGCGCAAGCTCTCCAAGCTCGCCCTCCTGCTTCTCGGCATTGCCATCATCTGCGCCATCATCGTCCTCGGCGCCAACAAGTTCGACAACAGCCAAGAAGTCATCATCTATGCTGTCGCCACTGGTCTTTCCATGATTCCCGCCTCGCTCATCGTCGTCCTCACCATCACCATGGCTGCCGGTACCAAACGCATGGTCCAGCGTCACGTCATTGTCCGCAACCTCAAGTCCCTCGAGGCTCTAGGCGCGGTTTCTAGTAAGCGTACCATATCCTCGTCATCCAAGACCAACCGCTTAACTTGCCTACAGATATCTGCTCGGACAAGACTGGCACCCTTACTCAGGGTAAAATGATTGTCAAGAAGGCCTGGATCCCCGGCCGCGGCACAATCTCGGTCGGCTCCACCAACGAACCCTTCAACCCTACTGTGGGCGACATTGGTCTCAAATCCTCCCAGCCCAAGGACATTGACTTCCGCTCTGACAACTCTGATGGTGACTCTGTCAACACTGATGAACTGCCCAACAAGGATGAGACTATTCGTGATTACCTCAATGTTGCCTCCCTTGCCAACCTTGCCAGCGTCCAGCAGGTCGACGGTGAATGGCATGGCCGCGGTGACCCCACCGAAATCGCCATCCAGGTTTTTGCCTCTCGCTTCAACTGGAACCGTCTCCGCCTCTCCCACGGCGAGGGTGCCGAGTGGTCCCAGATTGCCGAATTCCCCTTTGATTCTGATGTCAAGAAGATGTCCGTCATCTTCGAGCACAAGCCTACCGGCAAGCAGCATGTCTTCACCAAGGGTGCCGTCGAGCGTGTCCTTACCTCGTGCCCCCAGTACAAGGATGGCGATGAGATCAAGGAACTCACCGAGGAGATCAAGGAAGACACTCTCCGCAACATGGAAGCCCTTGCTCGTCTCGGTCTCCGCGTTCTCGCCCTTGCCAGCCGCACGGAAATCCCCCACGTGAAGCCCAACGAGGCCGAGCTCGAGCGCGGCGACTTTGAGCAGGACCTCGTCTTCCGTGGTCTTATTGGTCTCTACGATCCTCCTCGTCCCGAGTCTGCTCCTTCCGTCCGCTCTTGCCACGAGGCTGGTATCAGCGTCCACATGCTTACTGGTGATCACCCCGAAACTGCTCGTGCTATTGCTCTCGAAGTCGGCATTCTGCCCTCGCGCATGTCTGAAGTTGCTTCGGACGTTGCCCGCACCATGGTCATGGCTGCCCACGACTTTGACAAACTAACTGATCAAGAAATTGACAACCTCCCCATTCTGCCTCTTGTTGTTGCGCGCTGCGCTCCTCAGACTAAGGTCCGCATGATCGAAGCCCTTCACCGTCGCAAGGCATTCGTTGCCATGACTGGAGATGGTGTTAACGACTCGCCTTCCCTCAAGCGTGCCGATGTCGGTATTGCCATGGGTCAGGCCGGTTCTGATGTCGCCAAGGAAGCCTCTGATATTGTTCTTACCGATGACAACTTCGCCTCCATCCTCAACGCTGTCGAAGAAGGCCGCCGCATGTTTGACAACATCCAAAAGTTCATTCTCCACGTCCTGGCCGAAAACATTGCCCAGGCTTGCACTCTTCTCATTGGTCTCGTCTTCAAGGATTCTCGTGGCATCTCCGTCTTCCCCCTGGCTCCTGTCCAGATTCTGTGGATTATCATGGTAACCTCTGGTATGCCCGACATGGGTCTTGGCTTTGAGATTGCTGCCCCCGATATCATGCAGCGCCCTCCCCAAAACCTCAAGCAGGGTGTCTTCACCCCCGAGCTCCTGGTCGACATGGTCGTCTATGGCCTTTGGATGTCCGCCCTTTGCATCAGCTCATTCGTCCTTGTCCTCTACGGCTTCGGTCGCGGCGCTGCGGATCTCGGCGATGACTGCAACAACAGCTACTCTGATAAATGCGAAGTTGTGTTCCGCGCCCGTGCCACCACCTTTGCCTGCCTGACCTGGTTCGCCCTCTTCCTCGCCTGGGAGATGGTCAACCTGCGCCGCAGCTTCTTCCGCATGCAGCCCAAGAGCAAGCGTTACTTCACTCAGTGGATGGTTGATGTCTGGCGCAACAAGTTCCTCTTCTGGTCCATCATTGCCGGTTTTATCACCATGTTCCCCATCATCTACATTCCCGTCATCAACACCGTCGTCTTCAAGCACGCTCCCATCTCCTGGGAGTGGGGTGTCGTCTTTATCGAGGCTATCCTATTCTTCCTTGGTATTGAGACCTGGAAGTGGGCTAAGCGCGTCTACTTCCGCCGCCAGGCTCACAAGAACGTCGACCACCACAAGGGCGACATTGAGGAGCGCACCTTTGGCGTCTACTTCCGCTCCAACACCCACAGCTCGGCTGGCAGCGGTGACGAGGCTTCGGTCGAGAAGAAGCACAGCAAGAAAGCCGGCGCTCAATAACACAAGGCCCCCATCCTTAAGTCTAACGATTGAGACGTGGTGGCGGAGGTTGTCATTTTCTTTTGACGTGCGACAAAAAAGAAACGTGCATATGTGTTTTGTTGATGTTGTTCCTGCATTTTGTTCCTGAATATTTTGCCACCTATCCTTTATTTCCTATTGTTTGATCTCGCATGCTCTGCTTGGCTGTCCTAGCCGCAGAGTCCCCATTTCGTTTTATTCCAGGCTCGTGTACGCACAGCCACGAAAGAAAAGTCGTTTGACAAAATGATGCGTTGTGTTAGAAGCAAAAGGATATTTGCGCCCATATGTCTGCAGAGTTCTGCAGTGGTGAGTTGCAACTGTCCATAGAGTAGATATTGATGAGGCGCCGTCCTTCTGACGACGAGCCACGTAGATGAATATATGGCTGATTGTTAAATTTTGATATCCCTCGTGACAAAACCAGAGTGAAAATGTGGCTAACATAGTATTGGTATGGTGGACAATGAACATGTTGCTGGCGACCTGCATAATATCTCCATTTGCTACCATATGGGAGACCAGGCATACACTACCCCCCTTGAAATAATGTTGGCGTATGACTCTCTAAACTGGAATACTCATAAATAATAATAAAGATAAAGTAATATTATAAAACAAAGAAAATAAAGAAAATAAAGAAAATAAAGAAGATAAGAAAAATAAGAAAAATGAAAAATAAAGAAAATAAAGAAGATAAGAAAAATAAGAAAAATAAAATAAATAAGAACAATTATAATAAAGATGACTATCAAGTACCACGCCGACATTATTTCAGCGGGGGGGGGGGGGGAG